>JAWDGP010005686.1:290000-707500 GCA_033675545.1 Elysia crispata
TTTAAAAAATATGGAAATGAAACGAAATATCTCTTAATTGAGAAAGGAAATAATTTTCAAAAAGTTTAAATGTTATCTTGTTTATCAGGCATTATCCATCAAATATCAAAATACGAAAGCAAAACTAGTATGAGTGAAGAGATCTCATAGCTAAGGTATGGAGAAAAGGGAAAAAAACAAGGAGCAGCCACTAAATAGTGAATCAATATGAGATGATCAATGGTGCATATACATACAAATCGTGCTCAAAGTGTAAATCTTTAATCTGATAGCTTTTATAGAAAAATCCCTTCTACAAATCTCGAAAATAAAGGCTTGACTGCCAAAAACTTACAGCCTCATGGTAGTAAAAGATTTCACCTTTCGGGACAGGTAATTTATAGCGAGGATTATTTTTTAAAAAACGATGCTGTAAATAGTTCCTGAATATAACACATAGAAGCGTAACAGATTTTTGGATGAGATTTTGGCCTTAATTTGGATGAGATTTTCGCATTAATTTGGATGAGATTCATGAATGCATTGATGTATTTTGAGCTAAAATAAAAAGCATCGAGATCAGGTTATTTTCTGAGGAGATAACTGGTGTGGACAGAAAACAAAAGTGGTATCATAATGGAACTTTGAGAGACACCAGACAAGCGGTCAAGGATTCAGGCTGAGAATATATTTAGCATGAAAATGTGTTTCTCTCTTTCTCAGAAAGGATACTGGATTAAAAAAAATAGTTGAATTCAATCAATTTCTCAAAATTCTAAGATGGCAGACGTTGTTTTTCTTTTGTAAACAAATTCATCTTCATTGTCACCAATTAATCTCTGTGTCCCTGTTGAAAAAATCTACTCCCCCATTACCTGGGGGATGCGCCCTAAGTTATCGGAGGCTAAAACGCTTAGTGTTCAGCACAGTTTTTAGGACTCTTGGTATAGCTTTTAGAAAAATCTCACTAAATAAATGTAGCAGGCCGAAAGCAAAAAAAAATGGATGATGACAGGAGAGAGCGAGAGAGAGAGAGAGAGAACGAGAGAGAGAGAGAGAAAGAGAGAGAGGATTGACTTTGCTGATGAGTGAGTCAGTGAAAGAGAAAGTAAGAGAAGAGTGAGCAAAATAGTTAGAGAATAATGAGAGAACCCGCTAGCTGTGTTGCGCATTAGACCGCGGCTTCATGAATCCCCTAAAATATTTTTAAATATTGCCAGAATGCTTTACAAACAGTAGGAAGCAAAAGGAAAAAAATCACAGAGGGTCTTCGCAGAACATGTATATGTTTATTTATAAGCTAAAATCCTGTTACCCAGCAGTCGTGCAATCAAGAACTTACACTAAGACGGTCTAAAATTAGAAAATGTGTTCATATCATGGAGAAAATACTAGTCTAAGGAGACTGAAAGGATGAAGAGGTAGGAAGGAGGAGGGGGGATAATTTTGCGTTCCAAAGGATAGAAGATATGCAGATCGTTTACAGTGGAGCCACAGAAAGGGAATCATCCAAGCCAGGTGGCGGTGAGTCAGCACAAGTCAGCCCAGTTCTTTCGTTCCTGCCCCATGACAAACCATGAGACAGGAATCACCTGTGCTGTTGAGGCTTTGTCGCTTTAGACTAACACTATTGTTTGATTGATTGGTTGATTGATTTGCTGCCGAGTTCATTGACATCCCGTTTGAACCTAAGTGATATCATGCTTTCTAAATAAGGCGTTTAGCACCCAAGCTTGAAATCATGGGGCGCTTACTTTCTCCAACATTCTTTCCTCACGCTGCTAAGGAATGTAACGAGATACTGTTGATCAGAACAACTTTCAACAAAGATATGTATGGACAGTGGGCTGTCTGACGTGTGACAAAACCACTGTTCTGAGTCTGGTCAGGTCTTGCGCGCGCCCTCTCTGGAGTTAGAGTAACATTATTCTGTTCTTTACGCGTGCCTGTCAGACTGCTGTACGGTCACGAAGATGATTGTGTGATTTCTTATCAATAAATTATGTGCTTCGAAGCCTGTAGTGACAAGGCATGTCTACCATCATGGTTATGATAATACAAGTAAGACTTTCTTACAATGACGAATGGTATCTTTTCCCGTAGCATGTAGGGATCGTCTGCTGGCGTCTTGAAAGCCATGTTAGATGCATTTGAAGAATTGGTGTTTTGTCAATTTGAGAATCCATCTACAGTTAACCAATGCGAGTGTTGCATTTCTAGACGACATAGAGAATAGTCGCTGTTAGAGAAGTTTGGAAAATTCCAGAGTGACTTGCTAAGAACAGGCTTTTAAAACCACAGAAGAAGCTTCTTGTTAATTGATTTAAAAAAAGATGTTCGGAGAAACCATTTTATTAACTTAACTCACAGGAGAAACAGATTGTAAATCTCTAGCGTAAACCTCAAATAACACGCTAGAAAAATGAGCTCCATGTAACTCATGTGACATTCTATAAAAACTGCACGGAGAAGCCCTCTGACTGGACGAGTCGTTTGTAAATATTGAGGAGAATCTTCCTGTAAACCGCCTGCATCATGGTGTTTGTTAATCACTTGAAGAAACCGTTTGTAAATATTGAGAAGCTTTTCTGTAAACCGCCTGGATCATGGTGTTTGTTAATCACTTGAAGAAACCGTTTGTAAATATTGAGGAGAATCTTCCTGTAAACCGCCTGCATCATGGTGTTTGTTAATCACTTGAAGAAACCGTTTGTAAATATTGAGGAGAATCTTCCTGTAAACCGCCTGCATCATGGTGTTTGTTAATCACTTGAAGAAACCGTTTGTAAATATTGAGGAGAATCTTCCTGTAAACCGCCTGCATCATGGTGTTTGTTAATCACTTGAAGAAACCGTTTGTAAATATTGAGAATCTTCCTGTAAACCGCCTGCATCATGGTGTTTGTTAATCACTTGAAGAAGCCGTTTGTAAATATTGAGAAGCTTCCTGTAAACCGCCTGCATCATGGTGTTTGTTAATCACTTGAAGAAACCGTTTGTAAATATTGAGAATCTTCCTGTAAACCGCCTGCATCATGGTGTTTGTTAATCACTTGAAGAAACCGTTTGTAAATATTGAGAAGCTTCCTGTAAACCGCCTGCATCATGGTGTTTGTTAATCACTTGAAGAAACCGTTTGTAAATATTGAGAAGCTTTTCTGTAAACCGCCTGGGTCATAGTGTTTGTTAATCACTTGAAGAAACCGTTTGTAAATATTGAGAAGCTTCCTGTAAACCGCCTGGATCAGGGTGTTTGGTAATCACTCGAAGAAGCCGTTTGTAAATATTGAGAAGTTTTTCTGCAAATCGCTTGGATCATGGTGTTTGTTAATCACTTGAAGAAGCCGTTTGTACATATATTGAGAAGCCTTTCTGTAAATCGCTTGGATCAGGGTGTTTGTTAATCACTTGAAGAAGCCGTTTGTACATATATTGAGAAGCTTTTCTGTAAATCGCTTGGATCATGGTGTTTGTTAATCACTTGAAGAAGCCGTTTGTACATATATTGAGAAGCCTTTCTGTAAATCGCTTGGATCAGGGTGTTTGGTAATCACTCGAAGAAGCCGTTTGTAAATATTGAGAAGTTTTTCTGCAAATCGCTTGGATCATGGTGTTTGTTAATCACTTGAAGAAGCCGTTTGTAAATATTGAAGAGAAGCTACCTGTAAATTGCTTGGATAACAGCGTTTTTAATCACTAGAAGAAATCATCTGTAAATAGCTTGAAAAAACCCAAAGTGGATCGGTTTGAGAAGCCCTCGGTAATACCCTTGGAGAAGTCATCTACGAATCGCTTGAAGGCCGCTGCTTTTAAAACACCTTTGAAATTAACATGGACAAAATATTTAAAATGCTTCGAGAAGCTGCTTTAATACGCTCATTAAAGCTTCTTTCGGTGAATAGTACTCATTTTAAAATCTACTGAAAGTAGCTTCAGTCCATATGTGGGAAGCGGAGAGATGGGACAGAAGAGTTTATTATGCACAGAAATCATTCGACAGTTTTTACTGTGCGTTTGTGTGTATTTTATTCTTTGGAAAAAGAAATCCATATCTGCCTCAGAAAAAAGTGCAGCTAACACAGGAAAAAAACTCAGTTTTGTGCTGATTCTGCTATGTTCATGCACCTACGCCACGCATTCCATCTTGCTTTCTCTTTTCAATTACTGATCCACGAATATCTGATCCTTCACGGGGTGGATTACATCGAACCAGTGATCTAAGTCTGCTTAAAAGTCATGTTTTATTACTTATTCGTAAGACTCTGAGAAGGAGAGAGAGAGAGAGAGAGAGAGAGAGAGAGAGAGAGAGAGAGAGAGAGAGAGAGAGAGAGAGAGAGATAATACAAAGGGTAACGAAACAGTTTTCCAAAAATCATTATGTTTCTTCTAAATAACTTCTTTGTTGGGAATATGGTCTACCAGATTTATGTCTTTCTGAAAGAGATAAGACTTTTTTCTCATCAACTCTTGTCCGATTTTAACATCGATTTTTGTTTTCTGTTAGGCCATTGCTTTGATTGTAACGTGGATAAGGTTGAAGGACAATTATACAAATACATCACGGGAATTTGAATTAAAAAAAATTTTTTTGATGTGAATTGGACGTCAGTATTATCTGGGTAGAACGATACAGCATCGGTCGATTACGTGTGGACAAGTACGACGAACAACGGGTTCTTTCAATGGCTGATGTTTCTGCATTACTAGTTTGGAACAACCATTTTGAATCAGTGAAATTTGTAAAAAGTTATATTAAAGATGCACAAATCGTCCATTGGTTCAGTTTTGCGCCTGTTAAAAGTCAGAAATTTTACCACATTACAGCCTCTTGATGTGCGCATTGTGCCGGCTTTGAAATCCTGCCCATAAGTGCTGTAGTAACGATTCAGAGTCATACATGAATTTCCCCATTCATCTTACATAGCGAGTGCGCAGGATGTACACTGATTTTTATATTGTTTGGGTCTCAAATCTAAATAGAGTGCCTACTCATGATATATAGCTAGCTTTCTTATTTGGATTTGAAATCTGAACAAAATTATTTTTCCATTCGTGGTGTATGTTTCGCGTCATTATTTTGTTCTGGAATTGTCGCAAATGCGCATTTAATGTATTTGATTTGCCCAATAGTTACGGGTAGGAATTTCAGGGGTTGGGTCTCGTTCTACTGTGTTAGCTATTGCTCAGACTCACATACCCGGAATCTTCCCAGTGAAACACTCTTTGGTCTCACTGTCTCAAACTATCTGCGAGGACTTAGATTAGAATGGAATTTTACCTTTGTTGATGAATGGCCGAGGGCCCTTGCTTTTTGTATTAGTTTTGTCCCTGAGTGAGATGGGATATTTAAGTGTGTTGGTTGACATATATATCGGACAATCACTATCAATGATTTTCGAGATTTCAAAGGTTTGACATTTTTTCTTCTCTCCTTCACCTGTTTCAGAATGGCGAATGCACGAGCCAAGGCCGAGACTGCGGACCAGGCAGGGGAGAGAGCTCAACAGGACAGCGACATTGCCAGGTTAAAAGCCAAGGAATACGCACCCGAATTTCACCAGCCCGGTACGTTGACAGCCGTTCAGTTCATTCTTATTCATTATGCTAAATGTGGGTAGCTTTGAAGTGTAAGAGTTGCCAATCTTTTGTTTGAAATTAATCAATCGAGAGGTTTAAATGGAAGTTAATCGAGGCTTTCGTTATGCAGATGTGTGGCTAATTTATTTTCTGATATGGCATCATGTTTTCATGAGAAAGAGGCTGAATCCATGTTTCCACAAATTAAAGCACACACAAACAATTCAGGCACTCGAGTAGTACGCCCTAATATCACATACAGGTTCGCATGCCGTGTAGGCCTTTAAACCGCTGGACGTGAAAATGGAAATTATGCGCTTATCCTGGTAAAGCATTCTGGTTTATTTGAGGTTTTCCTCCTGGCAGATATGCATGTAAGGTTAATCGAGAATAATTTTAAACCAACATAGCCTAGACCAATCATCGCTGATCGAAGAATCATACATGAATGACAAAGGGCGGGAACCAATGACAGGAGCTACGGTGTCTCAGCGTCTAAAATACACATAAAACTAGGATCAGAAGTCTATGAATACGTAAACATATACAACTGATAATAATGGTAAAACCGACTGATGTCCTGAGATATTTGGATATCCTGAAAATTGTAGGTCTCAGAAACATGTAAAATATTTGTTCCAAGTGATCATAAAGTGTCGGCTCTTGACTGCACAAGATCTGACCAAGCCAATGTGCTAAGAAAATCAGGTTCTAATAATTTTTTTTTTTTTTTTTTTTTTTTTTGGGGGGGGGGTTGTGCTTTATTATAGTTATTGAACTCTCAATGCAGTTTTTGTGCAAATATAAGGCTATGAACATGATGCGATGGTCATCAAAGTTGTGTACCTTGAAATTTGAAAAGAATATTCTGGATTTTCTTAGACACAAAAGAAAAAAAAAAGTTTCTTTCTGTGCTGAACAATTATCCCTATTCTCTGTTAAACATGGGTTCCTGTCATCTCTTTCCAACATTATTCTGAAATCTTCATGCGCCACGGAAGATCTGAATGCCCCTTTTCAGCAGTAAACTGTCTCAACTTTCTACATCAGAGGCATCTTGGCTCGAAAGGATGTTTTTGAAAGCATATTCTTGACGAAGAATTAAGACGTGGTTGCTAGTTCCAGTACCCTTAAAGATTTTTCTTTTGATTTGACCCTTTCTTTTAGCTAATTTCTAATCGAGGAGCAATAATAGTGCGAGTTTAAGAATAAGGGATCATTATTTCTTTATGGTGGTCGATCAAGAACTTCTGGCACCCATTTTTTGCCTTTTCAGCATGTTATAATGCAGCCCATCTGTCGCTTTTTCAAATAATTAGTTCTTTACTTTTTTTATCGTTTATTGCCACTTCTAGTTATCTGTAGGTACAGTTATAAAAGGATCCCTCGTCAGACAATGTGAATGGTTTGCACCGTGCATATGGTCTCCCCACAAACCGCGCCACGTATGGCAAACCGAACAAGATTAAAGGTGATAGATCGACTGGTCTTAGTGTGTGAGGATATTGCTCAACTGAATCATCATATTGTGTGTATGTGTAAGGTGGTCAGCTATATTTTATGATCAGCAAGGTAACCAATTCAGGGACTGAGGAGAATTTTTTCTCCGGCAAGTTCCTAAGAGGGATAGTTTTAAAACCGAAAGGAATCAAATGTATGAAGTATTATGACGAGAGTAATTTCTTCTGGCTTTACTTTAATTGCACTCTCTCTCTCCTCTCCCTCTCTAATTCTTTCTATCTGTCTATTTATCTATCTTTATCCCTCTCTTTTTCGATCTTTTCATTTTTTCTATCTATCTAACTTTCTACTCGTATTATCTCGGTATCTCCATTCTTTTTCTCGTGTACTTTTCCCTTCCTCTTTTCCATCCTCACTCTGTTCTCTCTTTCCTTCTCTCTCTATCTCTATCTCCCTCTCTCTTTTTCTTAATTTTCTTTTCTCTCTATTACTCATGGGTTTTTTTTTCTCTGACTCTCTTCTCTATTACTCTGTGTTTTTCTCTCCCACACTCTTTTCTATTATTCTGTGTGTGTGGGTTTTTTTTTTTTTTAATCTCTTCTCTTTCACCTCTTCAACCCGATACCTATTCTGCCTCTCTCGGTTATCCGTTGTCCTATATGCTTTCCCTTGTATTTTTCGTGATTTTTATCTCTGTTTGTCTTTCTCCGTATCGTGAGTTACAAAGATGCTTTAATTGACACAGCTCCTATGTTATCTGTGGAAACTCCTCCAGGTACAGACATCATGCGCAAACAGCTTGAGAAGGACGAGGTGGATTACGACTTCGGTAACCTGCAGCAGAACATGGGCAACCACCAGCCGCATCGATCCAAATCGCTCAGCACGTACAACAACGACGGCAGCGACTCGCCTGCCGGCCTCGCCGCCTTGTATGGAGGCGGGGGAGGGCCTGCAGGACGCATGCCCAACGACTACAACATGCATGCACAACACCATCAACAGCAACACCACCAGCTTTTGAGCGCGATGCTGCCTGGCGGGCCGGGCGGCGCGGGGAACCAGGAGCAGAACCTGAGCGTGAATCAGCATTCGCGAAGCCCGTCGCTCAAGGTCCGCCGCTACAGCTTCCTGGCCGGCTCGCGGCGAGGCCGAGGCTTTAGTGAGATCTTCAACTCCACCATTCTCAACGATCATTTCGACCAGTATACAGCAGCGGATAGTGGCATCGGTGGCCGTGACGGCTTAGGAGGTGGTTTCACCAGCAGCACTGCCACCCCTTTGACCGCTGGAAATCACGGCAATGGCATCACAAGTAACAAAGCAGCAGGTGTAAACAGCAGGAGCAACAACCCGCACTATGGCAACCACACTCCGCGCCTGCGGCAGCCGTCCACCAATCCGTCCCCAGACTCTGGGGTCTCAGACTCAATGGTGGACGAGGACGCCATGCAGAAGAGCCGAGCCCTGCAGAGACGCCGCACTATGCCTTGCATTGTGGACGGAGGCTCGGCCAGTGGAGACGGCGTTGACCATCCAGCAAGTAGTGCAGAGATTGCAGCAGCGAAGCAGCAGCTAGCTGTCCGAGAGACGGCACAGAGCAGTGAAAATCTCTCAAAACAAAACCCAGAGACATTCATCATCGAAAACGGCATCAGAAAGCGCATTCGTGCTGAAGTTCACGCTAACCCAAACCGTGAGCGACGGCAGTTGCCGAAAGAGTATGTGCTGTCGGATGCAAATCCTAGTGGAACATCAGGAAGCGGTGACAAGCGAGGGAGTCTACCGGACCTGAAGACTGTCACAACCTTTAAGCCGATGTCGCGGCGGGAAGCTCATCAGCTCAGCAGTGCTAGGCGAGACGAAATACGCCGCCTTCAAGATCTAGCAGAGCGCCGGCGACAGGGAGATGTGTCCGTTATTTTAGGAGATGTCAGGGTATGTTTGGTTGCTATTGGAATAGTCTGCGTCGTATTTACTGAGGCTAGGGTTTGTTTCTTCTCCATCTCAACGATTTTTTGGTCAGTTTTAAATCTCAGGAGCGAAGCATCTTGAATAATCATATTCACAAACGGTAGTTCTCTATTAAACCAAGGATAGGTTAGTTTACATGAAATCTCATTGCACCTCCAGATGACCCAGTCAGGGATAAAACCAGATCTCCTGAGTTATCTAGCGCTCTCATGTTTGCAGATACACAATTATATTTTCTGTTTGAATCCTTAGATTCTTGGGTATGTTTGTTCACAGGTGTCTGATTATGCTGACAGGTGTTCACTTAGATTAAGTAACTCGAGAAATTTTGGTAAGCAAACTAAAACACTAAGGATCCATCACTTAATGCATTGTTGGGGCATTTTTGCAGGGAAGGCGCAAGAGCCCTTGAAAAGCCTGCATCAGTCATTCTAGCTTGTAACAGATGAAGAATGCTGTGCAGAGTGGTTTCTCATGATTATGATGGTCTGACCCTATTTCACACAGGGTTATACTTCACAGCTCACAGTTGATACAAGTAAACTCTAAGCAGACAAGGCTAGTGGGTCAGGTGCAAGGTTTCCCAAGGAACAAGCTGAGTAGCCAAAAAAAAAAAAAAAAAAAAAAAAAAAAAAAGCAAAAAAAACAAAGCTGGGCATTAAGTGTAAAGAAAGCTATAATTTAACCATTTGACCGAGTTAGCACAGTTTACTATTTTTGTTGAGTTCAACTGTGGGCTGAGCAAAAAATGTGTTCTGAGCATCATTTTGTCTTAAATATGCTTAGAATTTGTTGAAAAATAGATCACTTTACCCCTTAATTTGTACAAATTTGTACACCTCGGTGACTTTGCCAGTATTTAAGGTCTCGATCTGACATGATTTGCCCTGAATTTTACAGAAGTCACCAACTCTTGTTTTCAATTTTAGAATTTACTCACATCTTTTTGCCACTGCATAAAACAGGATACAATAGGGATCTCACCGACTGCACAGGCATAAGCTTGGAGGTAAAAAAAATTTCATGTATAAATAGTTCACCTAAAATCATGCAAGGTTTTAAAAAGAGTGTACCTTAGGCACAAAGACATAATACACTGTTGTACAAATGATAATATATTTGGTCCACAATGAATCGCTTACACTTTCAAGTTTATTGATTGTCACTTTATAAAAATTTTCAAAATATTTGATTAGTTACATATAAGAAATTGACTAAAAAACTTGGAGTGCCTAAATAAATATGGTCGTCATGGAAATGCGGCAACTATTTTGAAATCTTCCCGCGCCTTTCCCATAAAAACAAGCATCCATAAACAATGGAGTAGAGCCTTAGTACCGTTTTTGCTTTATAGAAAGTTTTGAAGACAAACAAGATTTGGTAGCAATATCCAAACTGTTCTTACTATAATTATACTTTTGAATTGAAAAAGATTTAAGGCCCAATTGAAAGGCTGTGATATGGCTGAGCTTTTGATTAAGGGTGTTATTGTTAAAGCATGTTGTCTTTTGTACACTGATCACTTGGCTGATTGAGATGCACAGAAATAATAAAGATGTAGAAAGATTTTGTGGTGTCTAGCAACTAAGTAGCGGGGGTAACTTTGAATAAAAATGAGAAGATAGTTTTTAAAATAGTGTTTATCTAAAATGGAAAAAAACTGGTTGTTCAAAAAACGAACAAGTAGATATTATAACATAGCAAACTACAGTTATTTAGCATCTCATGTTCTCCTCTAGACTCTGTGTTGATAATCATATCCACAAGACTCGTCATATCGTTCTGTTTTCTGAGCAATAAGAATGACTTTGTCTTTGTCTATTGGCCTTCTGACACATGCGGTTATGCATAAACCTGAAGTCCTGAGACTCTCTATCTTGTTATTTGGCCAACATCGTAACAAGGGGCATTAATTTTGCTGTTACTAGATGTGAGTTATGTTAATAGGCTCCAACAAGACATTTGCCATAACCTTATATAAACTTGACTTCAGCAAAGGAAATTGGAGAAAAAAAAGGATTCAGAACAAAACATTCAGATATTTTAATTTCAGTCTGGAGTTGCTCTGAAATGGCGATGTCAGTATTCAGGATGTGGCGGCTCCTCTTTCAGAAATTTCTAAACTAGATTCAGCCCATGTTCTGGATCTTGTTTCAAAACAGGTTTATCTTTGAAAAAAAATTAAGCTCTTCAATAACTGCACAAAGTACTGTCATTATGCTTTTTCTTTGAAATGAAATTAGGTCTGTTGTTGATATTGATTGTGAAATGCAAATACAAAAATTTTACTGTTAGGTTATCCATTTCTTTCCTAATGCTGCTCTAATGTTTGACCTAGTTTTCAGATTTACAGTAAAGGTTCAGCATGCTAAGATACAAAACATAAAATAATTGTTAATATCGCTATATATTTTTTACTCCTCATCCTCTTCCTCCCTGCGATTTGATCAATTTTTCTTACTTAGCACGCTTTTCTCATTTTTTTCCCTCAAGGATTGGTGTCAAGAGAGACAGCTGCTGGTTCTGGTCATTGCGCTCAACTTGAGTTTAGCAACTATGTTCTTTAACTTATTGTCTTGAGGCTGCCCTAATTTCCCCCCCTTCCGTGGAGTTTGAACCGTCTACCTGGTATCTTTCTGCCTTCTGCCCACTGCAAGCGGCTGGCTTGACCTACGAGGAGAAGTCTGTTGTGATGTCCTGACAGATCCCATATGATGGCCATTGAGGCAGCCTCGGCTGTGTCCTTGTAGAACCTGACACCTTCTCATAATAAGGCTATACCAGAATGATGACAGTTTGTGATGTACCGTCACACCGTAGTTTGCGAAGTATTTGAAGAATTTAACTTTCCACTCTTTATGTTTTAATCTTATTATTATAACTATTATTATGATGATGATGATTACAGTTTTATCATTATTATTATTATTATTATTATTATTATTATTATTATTATTATTATTATTATTATTATTATTATTATTATTATTATTATTATTATTATTAAAATTAAAATTATTTTTATTATTACTATTATGGGTTGTTGTTTTTTTTAATTTATCAATTCTACTATAATTATCAATTTTATAATTAAATGATGTTAATTTTTAAATAATTACAGTCATCTTCAGAATCATCTGATCACATCAGCATCATTTTTATAATCATTGTAACAATTATCATAGTTATCATTATTGTCATGATTTTGAAAAAAAAAAAAACTTCATTTAGATGATGAAGCATGTCTTGATTAAGTGAATGATTTAATGCATTTTATTAGGGCAGTTTCAGGCAATAATTTTTTATAGTGTCCAGCATCCACTCTAGCCCAGTTAGATGGAGCAAATAAGGCTTGAACAGGTTATCATGATATAAAAAATTGCACTTTGCTCATTTTCACAGTAATGAAATTGGATGCAGTTAATTCAGCTTTTGTGGTAACGTGACAGTTTAAAATTATTCTGAAAGAATACTGTAAAATTGAGCTGTAATAATTTTTCCTTACATCATCATTTCTCAACACTGATACTTTGGACATTTGAGTCCTTAGAGTTTGTTTAAAGACGCAGTTGTGTTTTAGTGTTGATGTATTTTCCAGCAAATACTGCAGGCTAATATATTTTGTTGTCTAAATTTAGTTTTTGTTTGTAAATAGTATAATCATAGCTGTGAACCACAACCCTTAGTGCCACCCCTGTCCATTATTAATTTCATCGTTTCTGATTTTCAACGGCTTTTACATGTACTGTAATATCTGCCTTTCAATAACGGGTACAGATATAAATGTTTGCCTGATTTCTTTCCTTGTCTGTTTTCCAATCTGAGTGCTTAATGTCACAAGTATATTGACCCCTTGATAACTCGTTGATTTATGATGTGTTTCAAAAGTTCATGAAGATAAACTCAATTGGAGTACCATTACAGAGTTCATATCTGATTGAGTTGAAAATTTAGTTATCGTCTTTTATCCTAAAATTTGGGAAGGGGAGGAGAAGATGGTGTTCTTTATCCCTGAAATTGAAAATGAAAATGAAAGTGAAAGTGGTGTTTCTAATTTGTTTTCACCAGTTCTGTCTGTTGTGATATTGATTGCTTTAATTCTTTTAATCCTGAAAACCAATATCATGCATCCAGCATGCAGTGACTGGGCACTGGATAGAAGGAATAATTTAATTTTGTGGTCCTGATTCCTTCACCTCCCCACCTCCCCCAAAACCCAAAAAAAAAAAAAAGGCACAACCGCTAAGGCCAAAGATAAAGTCTGGCAAGCTTTTGGTTTTCTTTCCTTGTCGTGGCTTTTCATTGTTGGAAAGAGAAAGACAAAATACACTGTGGTCTTGAAATGAGGATATGTTTAGTTTTTTTCCTGGGAATGTTCATATGATGTTATAGAGGCAAAACTGCAGCAAAAAACTCAAAGCCACCTGTAGGAAGTAACAAATTAAAGCAAACCTTTTTTCATATTTATGATAAGCATTGCCAAGTGGTTTTTCACTATGCTTGTGAACTAACACAATGAGTTTTTTTCCTTGGTTTCAGTTTCCGTTGATGTAAGAATTTTATTAAGACAATATACAAAATCAAGTTGGAATTGAATTCATACTTCGACCCTGCCTGTTGGAGACTCAAGATCAATGCAACAAAAGATCTGAGATCGCTGTGTTTTGGATGAGCTATATCAAAAAGCCAACAAATAAGTCCATATTGTTACTATTGTGATCATTTCCCTCAGTTTGAATTTGGCTGTGCTCACATAATAATCGCAAATGAGATAGACAAACAGTCGACAGTTATGCAGGCAGGCATACAGACATAGAGAAAAGAGTCATACAGACACAAAGACATGCATACAGACAAATAAGATGTGAAAAGATAATTATCTTTGAAAAAAGGATAAGAAAATTAACAGCACAGTAGTTTTCTTATATTATTATTATTATTATTATTATTATTATTATTATTATTATTATTATTATTATTATTATTATTATTATTATTATTATTATTATTATTATTATTACTATAATTATAATTATTTAATTTGGTCATTTTGAAGAATTATAAATATAATGCAAGAGATAGTTATTCCTCAACACTTGACTCGTAATTTGCAATCATAATATGAAAGTTATCAATTATCTTTCACAAATTTATACTGAGGGATTTTGAGCTGTATGCAACATACATATGTTTTACATAAAATTGTTCACACTAATCCGAATGTGCTGATCTGGCACTGTAAACATACAAAAATATTACTGGATGAACTGATTTTTCATATATGTAAGGTCGCAAAGTTTTAAAATATAGAAATGCATAACACATCAGTTAAAAGCTTTTGCCATAGGAACTAAATCAAGAAGCCATGATAGATGTTGATCTATATTTAATATGTTTAGAAAAAGTGTGCTATATGTTGCTCAGTCTGTGGCTGGAATTGTTCTGTGCTGATTTTTATTTGTAGCTGTCTGTTTTGCTTTGCTTGTCTTTTTTTTCATTGTATGTGTTTTTGTAATAATGATTATTATTAAAAAAAGGTTAGCAAACAAGATTCAGAGAAAACTCTGGACCCTCATGCTATGTTAATATTATTGTGATCTATCAAATTTAGACCTGTATTGTGATTGAAAAGTGCCTATTTTGTATTTGTTCAAAAAGAGTTTAGGAGTAAATTTGTGCTCTATATTATCTGTGATTAGTGAAGAAAGCTAAAAGGAATTGAATCTGTACATAAAAGGTAATATATAAATGTTAAACTTTATAATATTTTCACCCTCAAACTTATTATTTTCATTATTTATAGTTTGAGTAATTGTTTTGGCTGGATTACTTTATTTAAAATAAAAAAAAAAAATCTCCATTGCTTGCAGGCGCAGGTGTCATTTGCAGTGACTAATATTCATTTATAGGACATGACAATCATGCAAGGATTTTTAGAAAAGGAGGAGTGGACAGGCATTTATTAACTTCTTCTCATTGCTATGATAATATATCATTATACAATACATTTTTCTCAAATAAAGTTCTAAATAAATTGTAGTGTTCTACCATGTGACTGGCAAGTAATGTTTCTCTGAAACCAAAACATGTAATAATAATTTGTCGCATAAAACATTTAATTTCAAGGCATTTGATCTTTGACCTTAGCCCTGAGGGCACATCTTTGTGAAAACATCCGCTGTTGTAAATGTAAATGCATATTTGAGACTTCATATTTTTTGCGTTCCCATAATTTCATTATAGAGGAGTGATATTAAGCTAACAAACTTATAAAAAATTTTAAGATCACATCTTATATCGTAAGTATATTGTAACTGCCTACACTCTAGGAAATGCATTTTAGAAGCAGATTTGATTTTCCCCCTAAAATGAAACTGGTAAAGCCAAGTTAAAAAAAAAAAATGAATTGTAAGACTTGAGGGCTGAAAGAATATTGCAATATTTTGATCATGAATTCCAATTTCTATTTACCCAAGATTAAATTATTGCTTGACATTGCATAATCATGAAACAAATGAAGAGGATTGTCAAGCAGACTGCCTCTTGCCAGGATCAGTATCACTGTAAAATATTAAAATTTTTATCATATTTATTTAACACTGAAAATGCCATATTTCTCCCTTTTTTTCTGCTTCATTCTAAAAAAATCATTTGCTTAAAGATTTTTCTTTTGTTTCTCCTATTTTCTTTTTTCATCGAAATCATTGGAATGAATTTCTTATTTTAGATTCCATGGATAAGAAAATATGAATTGAAATTTTGCCAAAATAAAAATAGTTTTAGTCCCTAATTATTTTTCATTTATAAATTACCTTGGTAAAGATAAAATGTTCAAACAAAAAGTGTTTTTGTAGTTTTTTAGATTTCGATCCAACAGTAAACCACTTATTCTTTGATTTATAGTTTACTTTACAAAAAAAAAAAAAATGAGAAAGTATTTTTTGATAGTAACTTGTATTTTCCTTTTATTGACTGCCTCTAATTTATTAGATCTATACTCTTAACTCCTATGTAATTCGTTAAAAAAATTCATCCCTTTTTTATATTACATGTACATTTCTGACACTCATGCACCAATTTGTTTTTGTTCTTATGTAGAGATATTACAATAAGTTTCTGATTCACAGCTTATCAGAGTACTTCTCGGTGGAATGGATTTTAATGTAGCTTTGATACTGAAGCCAAGTCCTGTCTCTGAATGACTCCATACATTTTGATTTGAGTATTTTTGCCGTCTCGATCTGTACAGTGCAATGTGCAAGTAATATTAGAGTAAAATTTTCGTTATTAGTTTTGCAAATCGAAAATTTACTTTGTAAGAGTTTTCAAAGAAGCCATGTTGTTTTGGAAATATAAAAGCCCACCTTGATACTAAATCTAAGCTAAAATATTTACTTTACTAGTATCTTTACAAACTGTGTAGTAACTTAAATAATGCATGATATCATGCACTAGAAGAGACTAAGAGATGCTCAAATCCAGAGTAAGTCCCATACTAAAATTTCACAACTCCTTCAGTCCTAGTACCTCTTCATTGGCTGTGTTTCTTTATGTTAATTAATAATGATTCAAGATTGAACTTTAAGTTGATTACCCTATTACACTAGTCATCCTTATTTGAATAAGTAACTTTTTCAGACAAGTTAATTGGAACGCCTTCGTGTGAGAATGAGAGCGTTGCTTGGATATTTTAAGTCAATTTATTCAGACTGAGTTACAATATTCATGATTGTCTTTTTTCTTAACTAATATTTATACCATGTTACGAGTTAGTATTATTTATCACTCCCAAATGTGTTTCCAGATACATTTAACTGACAATGTTTATGTGCATTGAATGAAATTTTATCTTCCTATTTTATGACTTTGCTTAGTATAATGCAAATATCTTGTCATCGTCTTGTTTTGTGCCCTCTATATGTTTTGCTGAGTAGCGGTAAATATCAATAGATCTGTCAAGTGACGTTAAAAAATAACCATATCAGGATCATGTCTACAGTTAGTATTATATTTGCATGTGACCAGGAAAAATAATCTTAAGCTATTTAAGGTTGCTAATGTGATGGCCAGAGTGAACATTTTCCTTCACAGTTAAGGAGACAAAAAATGTAACAATCAATGATCAAAGAGGATTACAGTCAAACAAAAAAATAAATGTCAATGAAAATCTCCATGCTTTGATGACATGGAGATGAAATACTTAGTTATGTCTTAAGACGAATTGTCGATGATTTAAGTCTTTAATAAACAAGAGTAAAGCTTAAAGACAGGTATATAAGCTCAGGGAAGGTTCGTGCTTGTAATTTTGTATTGAATCTGAATTGAATTTATGACTTTGAACAAAGATATGCAAAAATGTAGATTTGTTAATGAAGGGAGAAAAAAATTGTAGAGAATTTTCAACATTCCTTCAAGAAACCCAGAAGTATTAATTAAGTTTACATAAATGCCAAGAATCATCGTAGAAACTAAAGGGGAAGTAGAAATTAAAACTTGAAAGAACAGCCAAAGACCAGACATTTTCTATTACAAGCACCAAACTATGAAGGATGATGGAATGTGGCATTAATTTCTGTATGTGCAGCCTAAAATAAAATCTATGTGTGTGCCCATAATGGAATCAAAAGCAGCACACATTATAATGTCGAGGTTAAGATCTGTTCAGACATCATGAAGTAAAATAAAGAATATGAATGTCTTCTGCACAAGCATCTGTAAATAAAAATCAATTCCATGTCTTGTTTGCATAAAATAATAGGGTTTAAATCTCAAAAGTCATGTGATTTTTGCAGCTTGTATATTGTGTCAGGAAGATTTTCTTTAAGTTGTAAAAGGATTGAATTGAATTTTGATGAACCATAAGAAAGCAAACATGGCCTATAAGTGATATTTTAATGGTAGAAGAAGTTGAAAAAAATTTATTCAATGGTTCGAAAATGTTTCACCTCCCATTTCGGCATTCATTTTACAAAGAAGATCACCGATATGCAAGGCTTGACTTGGTGCTTGGATGTTTTGTTGTATATTTGTTAATGCGTCAGAAGTGAAAGGACTTGGATGCAACATTCAGCTTCTGAAGTGATGGAAAAGATAAGCGATTCCTGTCCTGTACTTATTCTGACATAGAGAAATGAATTGCAATTTGTCTGCTCACAAAATCATTTGCTTTTAGAAAAAATAACATTGCTTTATCACTTTTGCACATTTGCAAATTTTTGTTATGATATTGCCCTTCACCATGTGACTGCCATAATGAATTTCCAATGTTTCATGGAATTGCATATGGAAATGTGTTTGTAATAAAAGGATAAAATAGTATCAGAGAGAAACTATATCTTAATACTTACAGAGAATATATACAAGTGAAGTATTGTAAACTTGATTCTAAATAATTGTCACATTTGAATATTAGTTTTTCCATAGAAACAATAATAATGTCTCTCGACACAAAGCATAGCTCAATTTCTCTTAGAATGTCTTATGGAAAACCAGATCAATGCTTGCTGAAACAAATCTTAGGCCACAGCGTGACTATCTTCTTTAAAGTCTTTGTGCATTGTATTCTCTAGAAAAGGTTTATAACAATGGCAATTTGAATTTAAATTGTAGTCTTTTCTTCATGTATACGGGCATGTTTGTTTCATGTCAATATTTATATTATTGAAGTTGTAATGAAACATTGTATGTGCAAAGATACTGGCACAATCTTCCAAAACAAGAAAGCTTGTTGAAATTTAAATCAATTTCATTACGTGAAATGAGACAAGTGAATGCGTCCACAAGGTCAAACCTTCAGCTAGTTTAATAATGTCGTTTTGTATGAAATCAATAGTTTAAATTTTGTTTTTCTCCTCTCTTAATCTGCTTAACCAGATTGCAGACATACCATGTGAATATAATACAACAACATATGCTGGTTTCGTTGCCCTATTTCCTTGCCCAGTTCTCCCACTCCTGTATATAGTCCAACATAATTATGCTGAGATCTGCAGCCAAAACCTGTTGGTAGTTTTGATTTTATGGACGTTTTTCTTTTTCTTTCCCTAATCTCTTGTCTTTTCCACTTTTTAAATCTAGAATATCATTTCCCTACCTGTCTTATATCTGCCTAGAACCACTTTTATTTTTTCCTAAGAGTGGGAATTACTAGGTAGATTTTTACTGATGACACAAACACTGTTAAATAATTTAATAAATTCGTCCTTTTACCTCATATCTGGTATTTTGGGCATTGTTTCTAATATCATGTAATCATTTGCAATTCTTGTGACTGTTCAATGTTTTGGGATTATACACAGCCCTTATTATCTTTTGAGGTTTTCTATTTCTAGACGATAAGCACTGGAAACTTTGAATCAAACTGTGCCTGAGAGTCTGACCAAGAAAAAAAAAAAGATTGGAGCATTATCCAATGCCCCAATAAAACTTGAAAGTGCTCAAAAGTTGGAATATCATATGAATCTGGTAATAAATTCATGGTTATTTTAACTAAAGATATGGATTGACTCCGCCTATGAAGAACTAACCACAAGCACTTAAGGTCAGAACTATTGCTGAACATGTTTAGTGTCAAAGAGATTTATCTCATCAAAGTAAACTTTAATATTATTCCTTTTTATCCTATGAATTTGTCTTACCATCAGAAAACTTTTTTTCAAACTTCTTCGCCTTTTCAAACACTTGGAAAGGAAACTCATTGAACACTCACCTTGTCAGGCTTAAAATAATCTACACCTGTGCTCGTAAGCCGAAATGAACATTTTCATACCAAGTCATGTACATGGTTATAAGGCTTTTTATGCATAAATTTACTGTATTTTCACAGATTTCTATGAAAAGAATCCCTAAATCTATATTTGGAAATGGAACATTAGCATGAACAATTTCAGTAGGATTGCACCAACTAGACCTAGGTCCAAGACAAGAGCTCTAGAAATTTCACTTGTGTTAGATGAAACACTAGATCAAGAACTAGATCCAAATCTAGATCTATATTCTCCATTATATCACTGCTTTCTGATTCTTTTCATCTGAAAAATTATTCAAATTGGCTAAAATCTGATCAGCTGTGAACAGATGTTGATTTTGGATAGCTTCGTCCATTCTAGACAGTTGAGAAACAGACTGTTTCATGTTGAAAAGGATTGGTAAAATTTGCGATAATTTGCTTTCCATGGGCGTAGCCTTTGTGGAAAATGACGTGGGACTATTAACATATAGATTGAAAATTGATGGTGATTGATTAAGTAAATTTAGCAATAGCATAAGTTGGAGAAGTTGTAAGATTAAAGCTTAGCCAACCTGACCTCAGGGTCGCACTCTGTATAATAGAGTGTAAGGTCATGTGACCTCAGACTCGCACTCAGGATGCTAGAAAAGAGATAGTCATAATTGCAGTGGCACTACTACCATCCATGTGCATCATTTGCTCAAGCATCTCCTGAAGCCATTAAGCAAGCCCACTGAGCTTGGTGTGTTAAATCAGATGCTATTGTGGTTCTAGCATTTACATTTTAGGAACACGAAATCAGATGAGAGCTGGAACTAAGGTTCTTTACCAAATACATTCCTCCTTTCTCTTCCTTGAGACTCCCAAGAACTTTACAACTGTGGACAAGGGCACACAACCAGGTGATTTAGAAAAGGCAAAAAAAAAGTATGAAAAGGTTTTTAAGTTCCATGTTTTATTATCTAGTGTATGCCTCCATACTTATAATGCAATCTGTGATACAAAATAATGAACCGTTAGAAGACAATGAATGTTGTCAGATCTTTGGTGACCAAGAGCAGCAAGTTCATTATACTGTAGCCTATACACATTAATCCCTTAATTTCCAGTTAGCATGTCATGCCTTGTGCTGGGAAATGAATTGCTCTAATTCTAGTTTTTGGCTAAGAAATCTCCAGGCCTTCATCATTTTACCCAAGGAAATCTTTAAGGTAGGGCAGTAAAGGGGTTAAGTATAAAAAGCAAGGAAGGTAAAAAATGAAATGTAATAACTTGAAAATGTAAGCAAACAAATTGTGCTAATTACAAGATTTACATCAACTGCAGTGTATTGCAAGAATACACACCCTTCTTACTAACAAGACCTTGCTTTCCACAAAGATGCTGCTCTTAAAAATTTAAGATAATCATATCTTGCAGAAGACACCAAAGCTCATATCCTTTTGCTTGAAAATGTGTTTTCTTGAATATTATGACAACCTGAAAGAAAGTAAAAATTGCATGTTAATATCTGTTGAAATAGTATACAAATAAGCACTTGTCTAACATTCTTGTATGTAATTATCACAAACTTATATAAAGAAAGATTAACAAAAGAAAGAATCATTATGCAACACATTACACTGATTGCGATAGGCCAAAAAGAAATAATGCCAGCTTATGACACAGCCGTGACTTGGCTAAGCACAAATTTACAAAGTAAAAAATCTGGATGGTTTTCTCTGGTGGAGATAAAAATTCCAGAGAGGTTTTTTTTAATTTTTGGAAACATAAAAATCTGAATGGCAGCTAGATGATACAAAAAATTTTTGTAAGCATGAGAGGGGTTTGGAAATCTGCAATAGTAAAAAAAAATATTTTACCATTGGTTGAGAGACAAACTCATTACTAGAAAAGAAAATGACACCTTATTGAAAATGAAAAAAGCATGACCAAAAACAGATGCAACCATTTGAAAATGGGTGGGGCCAGAAGCTCAAAACAATCTATCTTCACTAACAAGATGTCATATTTATGCCTAAAATAAGCCAATGTGCAAACACCTCCTAAGTTCAAAATCTATTTCATAAGCAATCATCTATATCTGGTCCATCAAATGACTGTAAATGCTGACAGAATTAGATTTGATCTAAATCCAAAGCTCACTATCTTTCAAAAATCCTTTGCATTTGTTTACTGCCTTATCCTATACAATAAGAGGGATGACAATTTAATTGTAATTTAAAAAAAAACGGAATTAAATACCCTTTCTATTCCACAATTAAAGATATATAATATACATCAATCTTTACTAAAGCCCTCAGAGTTGGAAGTTAGTCTGTCAAAAATATTGCGAAATATTTTTTTTTATGGCTTTGTTAAATCCAGACTCATCATTCTCAAGTCATGCTCTTCTTGCTTCAATAAAACCAAAAAATATTTTTGTTTCATATGACTGAAAATAACACCAACAAAAGGAAGTTTCTGAAATCAAATACAGTACACCTCGAATCTAACTTGGATTCAAAGAACACCTTGCATTCAATGTACAGAGAAAAATTCCTTTTTTTCCCTTCTTTGACTCTCTTAAAATGCACTGCATTAAACGAACTAATCTCAGACCCACCCTCGGGTTCAACAAACTACAAGTATTGACAAATCCCTACAGAATGCTTTTCTACTTAGAAACTACATAGTTAAAATTTAATCAAAAGATCCCCAGTAGAAATGCTTGAAGTGTACAGGTGTTGGGCACCTAAGGTAAAGGCTACATTATGCCATAGTAAAACTGCAAACACAGTGGATCCGTCTTCCTCACGTTAACTTCATGTCCCGCCAATTGACCCCTGTGACCTGACGTCCCATTGACGGAAGGTACCTAGAGGTCTTAATTATTGTCTACATTATATTTGTTGGAGCCACAGTGGTTATCTTACGCCACTTTCTTGTCTCCCGACTACCTCACGTTAGAAAAAGTTCACATGAGCATTTTATGCTTGCAGTAAAAAGCTCATGTTTTTCACTCAGCAAATCAGTGTTTTCCAGTGAACAAGCTTTATTTTCCGCTACTTACCATGGATATTTGTGAAAGAATCATCAAAGAGGTACGAAAGTGCCCAGCTTTATTTGACAAAGCAGACAATAATTATTGCAACAGAGTTTATTTGAAAAAACAATGGAGTGAGATTGGAGGAAAAGTTAATTTAGATGGGAAAATTTGTTTCTCGTTTTTCTATATTGGACCCAACTTTGTTCAGCAGCAGAAAAAATGTTGCTGTTTTCATTCTAGGATAAACATTTCTCCTCATCTTTAAGAACTTCATTGATGAGGTGATGAACCTCTCTAAATGTATCCCTATCATTGAAATACTTGGTGAACCCAATATCGCCTTCAGAAGAGTCTTCTTTTTAGCCAGTAAAGTAACATCAGTTTCACCACTTCCTTGTCGGCGGCCATAGCGTCAACTGGTATAAAAGTGCTATAATAGAGGTGAACCTAAGTTCAACCCCTGGGGTTAACGCAAGTCACTGAGTTTGGTACCTTACCTCATGTTAACGAAACAACGTTTGACGGATCCACTGTGTTTGCAGTTTCATACTAAGGGTAGGGAGAGCAAAGTATTGACATACAGGGAGAAGATAATAAAAAGAGAGGGGGAAGGGGACAGGGAGCAGCAGCCAATGCATGGGGAGATCATGATACATGATGAAAGAGCCATAGCAGCGCTAACTTGAGCAGTGGTGGGAAGGGTGGCTTTATAGACACTTGGTTAATTGATAAAAACAAGGGAGATAATTATGTAGTAATTTCACTTTGGTTGGTTACTTCCCTTGTGGTGCCTTAAGTCATGGCTCCAATGAACTTTGCATTCAACAAACTTTTAAAAATGACCAAACCAGTCCGTTGAGTCCTAGGTGTACTTTAGTATCAAAAAATCTACTTTTTTTACTTCTTTTCACAAAAGGTGTCAAATTAACTTTCATTCAAATATAAATGGCCTGAGAAACTTTAAAATGTCATTGTAACTCTCTTTCCCTCTATGCAATACTTTTACATACTAGGATAGATGATCAAAAATGAACACAAGATTTTTAATTTTGTTTTAAATTGTTAATAGTTAACTTAAATTGCTTTTTGTAAAGTTTTCCATTTCTGTGAGGATGGAGCCTGATAGCCTTTTTCTATGTAACATTAGATCTTTTCTTTAACTTGACAATATCTGTTTTATTTCTCACATATAAATGTTTAAATCTTGAATAGGTATGAGACAGCACCTTGAAAATGCCTTAATTATATCCACTGATAGGTGTGACTCTGCTGCATCTATAAATTAGAGACTTTTACAGATTTATTCATGAAATTTTTTATGCTACATCAAAAAAAAAAGGATGATCACTGATACTACATCAATTTTTTCATTCAGCTGTTGTAAAAAAAAAAAATCTTTCAGAGAAATTTTTTAATTACAAATTTTAGGAACAAAATCTGCTATAATTTTGCTGTTTACCAAAGGATTGTCTTGATATGTTGTAAAAAATGCCATACTTTAAAGTCTTTCAACAATCAACACAATTTTTTTTTTGAAAAAAAAAATTTGTTCAATAAAAACTCAAAAATTTTTCGTTTTTTATTTTTCTTTGCCAATTTTCAAATTCACTTTCTTCAATTTCTTTTTTCTAGTAAAGTATTGAAGTTAACAAAAAAAAAAAAAAAAAAAAAACACTCTGATCATTTAAAGAGAAGGATCTCATAATTTTGGAGGACCTAGTATGGTTAATGTATGAGCCTTAACAGTTTGAAAAAAAAAAAAAAACTTAAAATCCAAGATGGCCGCCGATTCAGTGGTAACCAAATGTTAAAGTTGAAAAAGAAAGCATCTTCCTAGTATCTATATTTTTTTTTATTTAGGTCTCTGGTGCTGTTCCCCCTTGCCTCCCTAACCTGGTCATGTTTGGGACATAGATTATGATTTAATTCAGAAGAAAAGAGGCAAGATACTTTTTTATTTTGTTGTGAGTCGGACAAAGACCAAACATACATCTGGTAAAGTATTACTTTGATTACATATTATGATTTTTTATGGTGCTATTTCTATACTGCTACACAAGTTAACCTTTACAAGACTTTTTAACATCAATGAAAAATAAGCTTTATGAGTAATAAAGACCACAACATTTTGCAACTTTGCAAGATATCATACACACTAACAATAAGACCATTCAAAATGGGTAATAAAACAAAATATAAAACACCCCATCTTATTCTAATGAGAGATGTGATAAACTCTATGATCCAGACACCTAAAAATTTGCATCACTCACGTATCAACTAGAGAATCTCTCATCTGTGTCTGGATCTGAGAGGGCTCATGATCGCTAAGCTTAAAGACACTTTCCAAAACAGATACTTCTGTTGAGGTTGTGTCATGCCCACAAACTGCCATCCAGTCATTTACCACCATGCCTGCAGCAAGAACATCACTGCCCCTGTTGACAGTCCCTGCCTGGGGACATGATTCAAGACATGTGATTCACATAGAATTTTGCAGTTGAAAAGTTGAAGGAAAAGCAATCATTTACTATGATTTGAAACTGGCAACTTTGAAAAGACTACGGCTTTAAAAATATTTGCTCAACTCATATTTACTAGGTAAATTCAAGAATAAGGTGAGCCTCACGCTCAGGATCTGTTGTTGCTGAGTTGAAAATCGCAAAGGTCTTTTTAAAAAGTGCTAGGAACAGACAAATTTAGCACCTTGAAGGTTACTATTATATTAACACCAATTCCAATGCTCCTAGCAAATGAAAGTGGCCTGGAGGATAGAAATTACTACCAAAAATTTATACATAAATGTCATACCACTAGAGGCACTTGGAGCAATGATGATAGTTCATCTAGATCCTCAACTGATGTTTTGGGAGGAACCTGAAAATAGATAAATATAACAATTATAAAGTTACACTACCCCACTTGAACGTCTCAAGAAAGACATCAACAGGCAAATGCTCTGCTTCTCCATCAAGCTACATCCTTAACCACATAAGTACTTTTTTGAGCAAGCACACTAGCATGCTTCAACATTTTGGTCCACAATCAAGTCCCGAAGCAATTTCACAAGAAATAAGCTATGATGTTTAACTTTAATTTTTAAAGGATACATTTATATAAAAGCTTACCACCTTAGAAATTTATTTCATACTTATTTGTAAATACAATTGCCATTGCAATTCACACAAAATTGCCCATGATGTAATGGTCTGCTCATGCCATCAGAGGAAAAGTCATCTGACTTATGTCAACACAAAGTCTCCGCATGAGCATCACTTTTGAAGCTTAGATCTTTTAATAAGAAAACATTCTAAAGGGACAAGAGCTGGAATAGAAGCTTCTGCAAGCCCAGCTTTGTAGAGCTTTTTAAGTCTAGCAATTTATGAGCTGATACTCATTGTGCTGTTGGTGATAAGGATCATCAAGTTCAGATGCAACCAAGTCTTGATTCCAGTTTGCACAGAGTTTCAGCTTAAAGTAAAACATAGATTCTCCATATTGTGTTTATCTGAAGTATATGCAGGCCCTTAATGGCTGAGGTTTGTTTTTTCTTTTCCTTAATTTCAGACCACAAGGGACTTCCTTTTCGATGACACTTTAAATACTTGGCAGGAGATAGGCTATACCCTGCTGCAGCATTCCTCAGAACAGGCTTCATCATCTGCATCTCTCTCATTATATATCAACATCTTTCGCCCAACCTGAGTTAGAAGCATATCTGCATCATAAAGGATTGTCATATACTTGATCAAAATCATTTCAAAACTCACAGTATGTGATTGAGCCAAAATAGAATTTCAAGGAAGGATGTACAATTCATTTTAACTGGGTGTGAAAAGGTGAGAGTATTCACAATGATCTTTAGTTTCTACTTGAAACTGTCAGCCTAGTGTATCTCAGTGTAACTAACTTATTACGATGGGTGGATTTACGTTTTTTAGGTGAATGTAAAAGTACTGAAAACCAAGTGAGTGAAAATGAAGGAGACTGTGCCCCATGACCAAAATGGCCACATAACAGAATGCATTATTAAAGACCCACACTCATAAAAAGAATGGGAAAACTGAAGTGATGTTTTGCATATGTGTGTTTAGCTCAAATCAGATACGCTAAAAAAAAGTTTTAGCTTAGGTTAACACTAAACAGTTTGTTTTTATTCTGTCAAATTGTAGAAGTATTTCAAAACATTCCACATGTTTACCATTCCTCCTTGATTACTGAACACAGCATAGCTTCCAACCAAAACATTGTTGGCCACCGTGTGACGAAAGACTTCCACATTGAGCGTATCCACAAGGAGATCTTCTGTTTCCTGTTATAAATTATGTCAGAAAAAATATCTCTCAAATGAGAAAATGAAAATATTTCAGGTAACATAAAACCTCCAGAGCACTATTTTGATCAATGGATGACATGAAAAATAAGATAATGGATTGATAATATTCAAATGACCACCATCAGTTAATTTGAAAAAAAAAAAGTGGAGGCTGAATTCAACCATATTTCCTTGATTACCACGATTACCAATTTTATGAGAGATTTTTTGCCCGCACTGCAATGAATTGTAATATTTTCACACAAAGGCAACACAAGTCTGAGATGATGGACTAAGTTCCCAGTGCAGGTGGGTGGTGTTGTGGGATCAAATCCACAATGTGCAAATCAAGATAAAAAGATGTGAAATCATCATGATTTCCAAATCTCTTGTGGAGTTCCTATTGAATTTAATTCACAAAAGTCAAATTGCTTGAACATTTTTTTTTTAATCAAGATTAAAAGCATAAATTCTGCATTTGAAAGGAAAGCCTAAAGCTTTATAGAGGTTATTTAGTACAAATAAGTTCTAGCTTCACTTACCCTGTCCAAGTCTGGGTGAACAAGAGCAACATAATCGTTACAAGCGATAACATTTCCCAAGGCTGAGAGTTTCTCTTCCGCTCTGTAAATCTTTACACTATCTGGCAAAGCATTTCTTATGTGTTGAAGCTCTTGGTCTGTTGTTGTATTTGGAACAAGGAGGCCATGACGGTTACCTGAAAGAAGTAAAAAAAAAGTTACAGAAATATCCGCTTTTGATCATCAGAACTTATTTTCCAATCTCACCATAGGCTCATAAATTTGATTATACAAATGACAAGAGACTCACTTTTAGATAAATGCACTCAGAAAATGAAGTTTAAGAAATTATTTCACAAAAATATGATAAGGTATTAGCTATTACCAGCATGAAGAAATTTTAAGAATGGCTTCAACAACAGAAATATTTGCTGTTCAAATTTAAAAATTGTGAAATTGAAGGAAAATGCCTTGGTAAAATGTTTTTCGAATCCCTTTAAATACAGTTGAGTCCAAATAATTCGAATCCGGATAGTTTGAATTCTTGAATACTTCAAAGTCATTTAATTTTAACAAATATTTCTCTCTTTAAGCTTTATTAAAAATATCGGTAATTTCAAATTTTGAAATAAGGATCCGGTTAATTTGAAGCAATTTTAGCGTGATTTTTATATTCCGACACAGTGAAAACACTTTTCCTGGCTTTTACTATGGCTAGAAATTCTGGTGTGTGTGTGTCCACCTACGTTACACGCAAGAGTCTGCTATAAGGCTGCAAGAGGGAAAGGGTTTGGGACCAGGTGAGCTACCGTAGTCTCCCCTCTGCACACACTAGTACAACATTCCTGATCTGTCATCCACATCTTTTTACACTCTTTCTCTTTGAATTCTGATAATTCAAATTTCGGATTATTTGAAGTTCCTTTTTTTATCCCAATGACTTCGAAATAACCAGAATCGACTGTATGATAAAATAAAGTACAAGAATATATGTACATACAAAGAAGTAAAAAAATCATCATTGCCATTACATTTGCATTCCAAAAAGTTTCATACATATTATTTGATGACAAAATAAAAAAAAATTAATAAATAAAATTTGCGAAGGAGTAGAGGATTATATTAGGTGAGAGAGATATAATAAGAATTAAAAACAAAATAAACAGCACAGGAATGGGTATTAAAAGGGAAGGGATGGCTCTTGCCTTTTAAAAATTGAGAATCATGAGGATCATTTAGATAATAAAATAAAAAGCATTTAATAAATATGGGTTAAAGTGCAAACTTACCAACACACATCCTCCCAATGACTCTACAGCCTGCAATACTGGCATGGACAACAGGAACGGAATCTCCAAGCTCACCTTCAAAAACACTTGGCACAAAAAATTAAAAAAATCAATAAGTTTTTGTTTGGCCTCCTTAGTAATGTTCTTTTGTCATTTCTTGTCAAAAAAATTTTCACCAAATATTCTTATCAGTAACTTCACTTAAGAAAACAAAACTCAAATTTAAACAAAAAGTTAATTAAATCATAATCAATATTATGTGGAAAAAATTTCTTAGACTAAAAGCTTTCATTTTTCATTATCTCTAAGCCATAAATTAATAAAACTTTCTTTACAGAATTCAACAGCAAGGGAAAAGGAAATGTGTTCAAAAGATAACCAGAAGGCATTTACATTTAACAGCTTTAGTTATAACAGAAAGAACCAGATTGTTTTCAGCACATAAAGTATTTAGTGCAATTCTTTAAAAATTATTTACAAGAACTATTCTTACCTGTAAAAATTTTCAGATCCTCCAATGGCAACAAGACAATAGTTGTTGGTAAGTTTTGAGAAAACTCCAATTTCATTATTGCCCTCAAATTGAGCTCGGATAGCCATTATTTTTACTTTAAAGAGAGAGAAAGTGCTGAATTAGAACTGTAAATGAATTAAGATCCTTTTTTTTTTGTCTGTGTAGTTTCTTTTATTTTTAATGATTTATTATTCTCAACAACTTGCTTGTTTCAAATCCTTTCTCTGGTTGACAAAAAAAGGACATAAAATTATGAAGGACAGAAGAGTTAGGAATTGGAAAATGTGCAATTGACATAAGGGGGGGTGGACTCAAATGTAGCGTCAGCACTCATATTTTGAAAATGCTATTTTTTTTTTTTCAAAATACTTTCAGGGTTTTTAATGGTAATTTTACATTATGCAGAAAACTCAGTCTCTAATTTTGTCTTACAACAACTGCTTATGCGGTTGATTTTTAAATGATATAATATGGTGCATTCAAAATATTGGCAGGAAAGTTTCCAAGTTTTAGTACCAAAATAGAAAATTCTCAGGCCGAAAATAAAAAAAAGAAAGAATAAAAGAGCATCGTGACAGGAATAGATAAACAGTTATATTCCTGGCAAAGTCTAAATGCACATTTTCTTAGATTTTAAATTTTAGATGGACTTATGCTAAATCTTCAATTAAAATTTTAAAATTTTAAACGCTCCTTATAAACTCTCTTCACATAAATCATTCTTCAGGCCTATGACCAACTTCAAAAAAATTAGCCTAGCAACATTTGTCATGTAGGACTAAATATAATAACTTTATTATTATATTTTAACATGAGTTTGAATTTGGTAATTTTTATACACAAAGATGTAAAAACAGTGATTTCTACTTTGATACCAAATATTAAGAACTGTCTGTTTATCACACATAATGGAAATTTGGGACAAAAAAAAATTTACAAATCATATTTATAAATCACAAAGGTAACTAGACGCTTCAATTATATTTCTATCCCCACATATGATTGTAAAGACAATAAAATATATTAAGTCCAAAATCAAAGTTAATTGTGTGTGACATTATTGTGCTGAGGTCATTTAATTTATCCACATTATTTTAACAATATAAGACCTTCAAATGCTGTAACATTGATAGTTTTCTATTACTAATTAATACAGCCTTGCAATTTTGCAAATTTACCACTCAAAGGAGTGTGGTGATCTACATAGCACATGAGTGAAAAAAGTGGTCATTTTTGCTCAATAAAAAAACTTTTAAAAGTGCTATGCAAAGTCCCATCTCTGATTTTTCTGTGTTATCCAATTCAGTTAAACAGATTTACTTATCTTCCAATCATAAGATGATCATTTTACTTTCATGTACATACAACTGCAAACCCTCACCAACTTTTATTTTTCACCAATTTTTGTCCCAGTGATTGAAATACAAAAGAATAAGTTTAGATCTTATTTACCGATAAAATAAAAACTTTGTTTCATAAAACATCAACGTTGTGTCAAGTTTGGTCTGGGTCTAAATATTTAGCCATGCAGCCCTAGCTGAGGACTTCAGTGTAAAATGATATCTGTAACAATTCTAATTACAGATTTCTGAAAATTGATAACATTGCATATAAAATACTTAGTGCTTTTTATAAATTTGGCCTGATTTCAGGATTTCATGTAAATGGCCTAAAAGTTCACCTTTAAGTGAAAGAGAGATATAAGATTTGGTATTATAATATGAAGTGGGTGCACGCAGCGAGTTACTCTGTGGGGAAGGTATGGCTTCCTCAAAGCGTGCTGAGATTTGTGAAGTCATAGGTACTGGAATTTCCTTTCTTATAGCAGTTTTAAAATTATAGAGAATTGTAATTACACACAGCATATATACTGATATAGGAGAAAAAAAAAAAAAAAGAATTAAGAACTGATGGAAATGTATTATATCAATAAAGGGATTTGTTCTTGCTCCAAAACTGACACAAAGGATTCCTATTGTGTATTATGTACTTTTAGTTCAATAATGCAGATCTCACTACTAAAGTGATTGATACAGTTGCTATATCAATATCAATCATCCTAAATTAATTGTGTTTATATAATAAATTTTTACAACTCCTTTGTTATATTTTGGTAGCACATTTTATTGGTTTATTTATAATAGAAAATGTGTTAAACCTTACAAATCATGTGCATAATTTCACAACTATGATATTGATGTCTTTGGTGCCTTTAATGTAACCGCCTAATAAATATTTTTATTTACTTTTCCTTAAAATGAGAATGCTGTTGGTCCTTTAATAAAGGTAACCATATTATGTGTTTTGCCTCTGAAGTGATTCTGCACAAAAAGAAGGATAATTAGGCACAATAGGTTTAAAAAATCAAAATTCTCTTCAAGCCATAGGGGGGCTTTTTTCCCTTTTTTTATGCACCACACTATGTCTACCACCTCGTGAGCCCAGTAATGCACCACACTATTTCTACCACCTTGTGAGCCCAGTAATGCACCACACTGTGTCTACTACCTCATGAGCCGAGTAATGCACCATGCTGTGTCTACATCTCATGAGCCCAGAAGTACACCACACTGTGCAGATACATATACTCTGTTACCAACAATGTAACACGCTATGTCTACTTGTACTACCCTATGATCCCAGAATCATAACACGCTGTGTCTACCACCTTCCAAGCAGCGAAACACACTGTAGTCTACCACCCAGTGTTCCTCACATCGTATCATGCAGTGTCTACCATCAGCAATTATTACTTTTTATAAACCACTATGACTATTTAAAAGCTTTACCACGAGGTGCATTGCAAACAGACATAGTTTTTTTGTTGCAGTTTATCAAGTCAAAAAGCCCTAAATTAAAAATCTTAAAATTCTAAATTTTTATTACTAAATATTAGATAGAAAGATTCTTTATCTGCTTGTCAGAGATTCAATTTGTTTTGTTGTACAGAAAGACAAACAAGATTCTATATCTCTTTTCAATGATCATGCCTAAAATGAGTCAAAGCCATCCTATTCCAACTCCTAGCAACTTAAGCACTAGATCTAGCAAAAAATATTTTAGACTTATAGATAGCAATAGCAGCCTACCATGTCATCTGTATTTCTTGGTTATAGATATAAAATCTCATTCAGATTAGAACTACTTTTCTAGGTAAGATTTAAGTCCAGGATTTAGATTCTGCGATGTAGTTACTATGTTCGGCATTAGAACTTGCACCTGTACATGATGTAAAGCAAGGGTCATGAATGGATCCATATTTATGTAGGCCTAATATTAGTAATAATCATGAATTCACTAGATCTAGATTCTATCGTAGATCTTTCCAATCTAGATCTAGATGATAGCATGAGAGAAATCTAGTTTCACGTAATTTTAAACATTCTCTAAACACCGTTATTGATTGTAAAAGCCATGATTGTTGCGATGTAAACAATCGTGTAGATCTACCTATAAAACTGTTAATGAGTGTTACTTGGTGTAAGAAGACTAGAATTCTTTAACTTACAAATAGATCTAAAACTAGAGTTAGAAAAGTGGAATCTAGATTAGGCCAATAACAATAACTTTTTGACTTCGATTTCGTCCCAGCTTGATGAGAAGTATCATCAAGATTTGTGCATTCAAATAAAGTGATTACAGTTTTGGTCCACATAAAGGTGTTATAATGGATTTCACCAGCATGAGCCAAGAGTCTTGTTATTGAGAGGAAGCAGTTACAAGCATGAAAACAGAGTTGTCTTCTCTTACGATGATGTTTAAAATGGAACTAAATAGATCACTGGTTGTGACAGAATGGGTTGCTTTGTAAAAGTAGTGTGAAGTCGTACAATTACACAATTAAAGGATTATTCTCATTTTTTTCTCTTGATAAATCCATATGAAATATTTATTTATTATTGATTATATTTATCTGATATTGTGTGTGTTTGTTGTTTTGATGAGTTTGAGAATTGGAAAGTTATATTATCGAATCGAAGCTAGGCCTACTTATTTTTTATTACGATAAACGCAAAAAAAGGTGAGTGTTTTTTCTCACTTGCTTTTAATGCATCCGTGAATGATTACATATCGAACATGGATATTATGGGATTGACCACATTATGCACCTTTCTTTGCTTATTAAATGAAATTGAAAAAAAAGGCTCAGTCGTTTAACGTTAACATTGGGCAGCACCTGTCATAGAGCGCCTGCACTTAGCTCTATTGAAACTTGCTAGAAAGAAAGATCTTTTATCATTGCGCATTTTATTTAGATATCGAAAAATAAAAAAATAAACTAAAATCGCTCAGGAACAACAAATAAAATTCTCTCTCTCTCTCTCTCTCTCTCTCTCTCTCTCTCTCTCTCTCTCTCTCTCTCTCTCTCTCTCTCTCTCTCGCTCTCGCTCTCGCTCTCCCTCCCTACAAGTCTGACATACACACACACACACTCACGTATAAGCATAATTATTGCCAACCCATTTCTCTTTCTGAGGGGGGGAGGGTGGTAAAACAATTAACTTCATATTACTGCATTTTATTAAACATTTTGGGCACCTTTTCTCTCTTATTCGTAGCAGTTGAATCTGATAGTAGATGCCACATTAGTCATTTAATACCCTTATGTGACACTATTAGCTATAGGTCTATAGGCCTGCATCATCCGCAAATTACTTCAAAAATCATAACCCTCCGCCCAATACAGCTGAATGGAGCAACGGTAATTCCATGTGAAGGGCACAATAAGGTGCTAGGGCAACTGAGCGCCCGCTAACCTTAGCGACAAGTCTTAGCTTTGATGTTCTTTGACCAGTCATCTCAAATCCAAGAGTTGTTAAGGAGCAAACATAGCAAATGCTCGATCGAGACGGAAAAGCCAAGCTTAGGGACTGGCGCTTTAAATTCTACTGTGAAATCATGACTGGCGCACAAAAAGAATGCTCGTACTTCCAAGCTTGGAGCTTGAAGCCAAACTTCTCCGGAGGCTTCATTTTTGAAGAATTGAAATTTAATTCTTTTTCTGGCTCCCGGCGCTTGTTCGAGGTCAATGACCAGTATGCACAAAGCCTCTCGGTGTTCGGATGGCCCGGCTGACTCAGTGACAGTCGAGACCTCTCTCTCTCTCTCTCTCTCTCTCTCTCTCTCTCTCTCTCTCTCTCTCTCTCTCTCTCTCTCTCTCTCTCTCTCTCTCTCTCTCTCTCTCTCTCTCTCTCTCTCTCTCTCGCTCTCTCTCTCCCTCTCTCTCTCTCCTCCACCGCCCTCCTCGATGCAAATTAAAAAAAATGATAAATCAATAGATTCAGAGAAGAAGTGAGACAATCTGACCGATTTATTATAATAAAATAAATTTATTTTGAAATAAAAACTTTTTATAGCAAAGCTATCGGCATATGCTTGCTCAATTGAAGAATGCATGATAAGTTAGTTAAGTGTTGTTCGAAATTTCATTTACACCGATCACAAATAATGATGGACAAAGTACTTTTCGAAGACATGTGGTGTTGGAGATAGAGAGAACGAGAGAGACAGAGAAACAACGATAGAAAGAGGAGAGACACAGAGAGACAGAAAGAGGGAGAGAAGGAGAGACTCACTAAAAGGATACATTACATGTATTCGAAGTTACAGTTGAATACAATCCCCTCTCACTTTAGCTAAATCTAGTCTGTTAAAATCTACGTGTTAAGTTATACCTTTTATAAAATTTCTCAATTGTCCATTGCATTCATTAAAAAATAAATATCTTATGAATTAAACCTTTAAAAAGGTCTCTTTCGGGCAGACTTTGCTAATTTTGATACGCGAAGTCCGAATCTGACGTTCATTTTTAGCAAAAATGATCTCAAATTTGATTTTATAAAAACATTTTAATCCTTGTATGTAAAAAAAAAAATCAAAAGAAACCACCGACTGCACATGGCGTCATGAAGCTTCCGCTTTTCACAAATCTTTCTTTTCGTGCACCCTTGCTCTGTCCCGCACCTGCAGAAAAGACTCCCAAGCCGGTCTTGGCTTTTCCAAAACGCCCAGGCATTTGCTATGTTATTTCACCTACGTTAGGGAAGGGCCACACTGGGAGCGAAGCGGGCAGGGAAAAACGAAGCGATTTTTTCAAGCGGCCTAACCGACAGCGAAGGACAGCGGGCGAATCAAAGCAGATCCTTGCTGCACTTCTTGCTCAAGCTGTCATTTGATTTGACAATGAATAGGAAAAGACTAGCATTGCTGCTGCTTCTTGATGATGATTATCCGAAGAAGGAAGAATTAAAATTATGGGCGCATCCAATCAATCGAATGCGCCAAGAACATGGAGTATTTCAGCATTTGACTAAGAATTTAGTTGACGATGAAGGCAAATTTTTCAGTTACTTTCGAATGAGTCGCGATTCCTTTTTTCGTCTGCACGAATTGATTGAGGATAAAATCAAAAGAAGGACTACAAACTTCAGAAAGCCAATCGCAACGACTGAGCGTCTTGCCGTAACTTTGAGGTAGCTTGCTGACAACAATACATGTGGAGACTGTGTGCACCAGACAAACTTGTATTGATAGAGCCTAGTGAACTGAGTGAAAGTGCTGATAACAATACGTGTGTAGACTGTGTGCACCAGAAAAACTTGTACTGATAGAGCCTAGTGAACTGAGTGAAAGTGCTGATAACAATACGTGTGTAGACTGTGTGCACCAGACAAACTTGTATTGATAGAGCCTGGTGAACTGAGTGAAAGTGCTGATAACAATACGTGTGTAGACTGTGTGCACCAGACAAACTTGTACTGATAGAGCCTAGTGAACTGAGTGAAAGTGCTGATAACAATACGTGTGTAGACTGTGTGCACCAGACAAACTTGTACTGATAGAGCCTAGTGAACTGAGTGAAAGTGCTGATAACAATACGTGTGTAGACTGTGTGCACCAGACAAACTTGTACTGATAGAGCCTAGTGAACTGAGTGAAAGTGCTGATAACAATACGTGTGTAGTCTGTGTGCACCAGACAAACTTGTACTGATAGAGCCTAGTGAACTGAGTGAAAGTGCTGATAACAATACGTGTGTAGACTGTGTGCACCAGACAAACTTGTATTGATAGAGCCTAGTGAACTGAGTGAAAGTGCTGATAACAATACGTGTGTAGACTGTGTGCACCAGACAAACTTGTACTGATAGAGCCTAGTGAACTGAGTGAAAGTGCTGATAACAATACGTGTGTAGACTGTGTGCACCAGACAAACTTGTATTGATAGAGCCTGGTGAACTGAGTGAAAGTGCTGATAACAATACGTGTGTAGACTGTGTGCACCAGACAAACTTGTACTGATAGAGCCTAGTGAACTGAGTGAAAGTGCTGATAACAATACGTGTGTAGACTGTGTGCACCAGACAAACTTGTACTGATAGAGCCTAGTGAACTGAGTGAAAGTGCTGATAACAATACGTGTGTAGACTGTGTGCACCAGACAAACTTGTATTGATAGAGCCTAGTGAACTGAGTGAAAGTGCTGATAACAATACGTGTGTAGACTGTGTGCACCAGACAAACTTGTATTGATAGAGCCTAGCGAACTGAGTGAAAGTGCTGACAACAATGCGTGTGTAGACTGTGTGCACCAGACAAACTTGTATTGATAGAGCCTAGCGAACTGAGTGAAAGTGCTGACAACAATGCGTGTGTAGACTGTGTGCACCAGACAAACTTGTATTGATAGAGCCTAGTGAACTGAGTGAAAGTGCTGATAACAATACGTGTGTAGACTGTGTGCACCAGACAAACTTGTACTGATAGAGCCTAGTGAACTGAGTGAAAGTGCTGATAACAATACGTGTGGAGACTGTGTGCACCAGACAAACTTGTATTGATAGAGCCTAGTGAACTGAGTGAAAGTGCTGATAACAATACGTGTGTAGACTGTGTGCACCAGACAAGCTTGTATTGATAGAGCCTGGTGAACTGAGTGAAAGTGCTGATAACAATACGTGTGTAGACTGTGTGCACCAGACAAACTTGTACTGATAGAGCCTAGTGAACTGAGTGAAAGTGCTGATAACAATACGTGTGTAGACAGTGTGCACCAGACAAACTTGTATTGATAGAGCCTAGCGAACTGAGTGAAAGTGCTGACAACAATGCGTGTGTAGACTGTGTGCACCAGACAAACTTGTATTGATAGAGCCTAGCGAACTGAGTGAAAGTGCTGACAACAATGCGTGTGTAGACTGTGTGCACCAGACAAACTTGTATTGATAGAGCCTAGCGAACTGAGTGAAAGTGCTGACAACAATACGTGTATAGACTGTGTGCACCAGACAAGCTTGTATTGATAGAGCCTGGTGAACTGAGTGAAAGTGCTGATAACAATACGTGTGTAGACTGTGTGCACCAGACAAACTTGTATTGATAGAGCCTAGTGAACTGAGTGAAAGTGCTGATAACAATACGTGTGTAGACTGTGTGCACCAGACAAGCTTGTATTGATAGAGCCTGGTGAACTGAGTGAAAGTGCTGATAACAATACGTGTGTAGACTGTGTGCACCAGACAAACTTGTATTGATAGAGCCTAGTGAACTGAGTGAAAGTGCTGATAACAATACGTGTGGAGACTGTGTGCACCAGACAAACTTGTATTGATAGAGCCTAGTGAACTGAGTGAAAGTGCTGATAACAATACGTGTGTAGACTGTGTGCACCAGACAAGCTTGTATTGATAGAGCCTGGTGAACTGAGTGAAAGTGCTGATAACAATACGTGTGTAGACTGTGTGCACCAGACAAACTTGTACTGATAGAGCCTCGTGAACTGAGGGAAAGTGAAAGTAATATCCCAGCGATGCGAGCGAAGGGAAATGGTCCAATCTCTCTCGCCGCTTCGCCACGGATCGCTTCGCTGACGATGTGGCCAGTCATCTCTTTATTACTGTATTTAATGTTCCCGCTTCGCTGGCGATGTGGCCAGTCATCTCTTTATTACTGTATTTAATGTTCCCGCTTCGCTTCGCTGACGATGTGGCCAGTCATCTCTTTATTATTGTATTTAATGTTCCCTCTTCGCTTCGCTGACGATGTGGCCAGTCATCTCTTTATTATTGTATTTAATGTTCCCTCTTCGCTTCGCTGACGATGTGGCCAGTCATCTCTTTATTACTGTATTTAATGTTCCCGCTTCGCTGGCGATGTGGCCAGTCATCTCTTTATTACTGTATTTAATGTTCCCGCTTCGCTGGCGATGTGGCCAGTCATCTCTTTATTATTGTATTTAATGTTCCCGCTTCGCTGACGATGTGGCCAGTCATCTCTTTATTACTGTATTTAATGTTCCCGCTTCGCTGACGATGTGGCCAGTCATCTCTTTATTACTGTATTTAATGTTCCCGCTTCGCTGACGATGTGGCCAGTCATCTCTTTATTACTGTATTTAATGTTCCCGCTTCGCTGACGATGTGGCCAGTCATCTCTTTATTATTGTATTTAATGTTCCCGCTTCGCTGACGATGTGGCCAGTCATCTCTTTATTACTGTATTTAATGTTCCCGCTTCGCTGGCGATGTGGCCAGTCATCTCTTTATTATTGTATTTAGTGTTCCCGCTTCGCTGACGATGTGGCCAGTCATCTCTTTATTACTGTATTTAGTGTTCCCGCTTCGCTGGCGATGTGGCCAGTCATCTCTTTATTATTGTATTTAATGTTCCCGCTTCGCTGGCGATGTGGCCAGTCATCTCTTTATTACTGTATTTAATGTTCCCGCTTCGCTGGCGATGTGGCCAGTCATCTCTTTATTATTGTATTTAATGTTCCCGCTTCGCTGGCGATGTGGCCAGTCATCTCTTTATTACTGTATTTAATGTTCCCGCTTCGCTTCGCTTACGATGTGGCCAGTCATCTCTTTATTACTGTATTTAGTGTTCCCGCTTGGCTGGCGTTGTGGCCAGTCATCTCTTTATTACTGTATTTAATGTTCCCGCTTCGCTGGCGATGTGGCCAGTCATCTCTTTATTATTGTATTTAATGTTCCCGCTTCGCTGGCGATGTGGCCAGTCATCTCTTTATTACTGTATTTAATGTTCCCGCTTCGCTTCGCTGGCGATGTGGCCAGTCATCTCTTTATTACTGTATTTAATGTTCCCGCTTCGCTTCGCTGGCGATGTGGCCAGTCATCTCTTTATTACTGTATTTAATGTTCCCGCTTCGCTTCGCTGGCGATGTGGCCAGTCATCTCTTTATTACTGTATTTAATGTTCCCGCTTCGCTTCGCTGGCGATGTGGCCAGTCATCTCTTTATTACTGTATTTAATGTTCCCGCTCCGCTTCTCCCCGCCCGCTTCGGTTCGCTTCGCTCCCAGTGTGGCCAGTCATCTCTTTATTACTGTATTTAATGTTCCCGCTTCGCTTCGCTGGCGATGTGGCCAGTCATCTCTTTATTACTGTATTTAATGTTCCCGCTCCGCTTCTCCCCGCCCGCTTCGGTTCGCTTCGCTCCCAGTGTGGCCAGTCATCTCTTTATTACTGTATTTAATGTTCCCGCTTCGCTGGCGATGTGGCCAGTCATCTCTTTATTACTGTATTTAATGTTCCCGCTTCGCTGGCGATGTGGCCAGTCATCTCTTTATTACTGTATTTAATGTTCCCGCTTCGCTGGCGATGTGGCCAGTCATCTCTTTATTACTGTATTTAATGTTCCCGCTTCGCTGGCGATGTGGCCAGTCATCTCTTTATTACTGTATTTAATGTTCCCGCTTCGCTGGCGATGTGGCCAGTCATCTCTTTATTACTGTATTTAATGTTCCCGCTCCGCTTCTACCCGCCCGCTTCGGTTCGCTTCGCTCCCAGTGTGGCTCTTCCCTTAGTCGCTTCAAGATTCCGGCACAGCTATGTACCAGATCCTGAAATCAATTGTTGAGTTGAAAATACAAATAAAGAATGAATAAACTAAAGCAAATGAAATATATAAAATCATACAAAGAAATATCCCGTACTTTCTCCCTTCCTCCCCTCTTCCAACCCAGCCCCGCCCGCCCTTTTCTCTCTCTCTCTCTCTCTCTCTCTCTCTCTCTCTCTCTCTCTCTCTCTCTCTCTCTCTCTCTCTCTCTCTCTCTCTCTCTCTCTTTCTCTCTCACTCTCTCTCTCTCTCTCTCTCTCTCTCTCTCTCTCTCTCTCTCTCTCTCTCTCTCTCTCTCTCTCTCTCTCTCTCTCTCTCTCTCTCTCTCTCTCTTTTGTGCTTCATTTCGATCGTTTGTTTATAAATGCATTGTACAAAAATTCTAGTTTGCAGTAGTGGTAATCAGTTTTTCGTCCTACTTAGGGTCATTCTATCGAAATAGAGGTTTAGAATATTGTAAAAACATATGTACATGTACATCCTTATTACTAGTACCGGTAAATCTAATAAAAATTATAGTGTGACGGATGTAGCAGTGATCGATTACCTGCATAAGATAAGATGAGAATGAACCATAAAAAAAAATTATCACACTAAAAGGTACGTACCGTATCTTATAATAAGCTTCATTATCAATTAAGCCCTCTTCCCTGCCTAGCTTATCTTACATCGAAAAACAAATTTAGTTTGGTTGATACAAATGCATTTTAGGAAGAAAGCAATATTTTGCCATCGACAAAAAATAATTTAAATACAGCAGACTGAAACCCTGCTACTAAACTAGGCCTATTTAGACAGGCCCAATAGTTACTGCAGGGTTCTTTTCGTAGATTTCTCTTCGGCATTCAACACAATAAAACCCCTCATACTAATCCACAACATGTCAAATCTAAAAATAAATAAATACATAATTTCACGGGTTCTTATCTTTTTGATTAATAGAACACACTATGTTCATGGTGGTAGGAAGAAATCAAAACTCATAACAACAAACACTGGTGCTCCGCAAGGCTGTGTCGTGTTTCCAGTCTTGTTTACTTTTTATACCAATGAATTATCAAAGTTCAGTAATCACATGCCAATCATTTGCGGACGTCACAACTGTACAAGGTTTGGTTTTAAAAGTGATAATGACTTAATATATAAACAAGGGGTTGACAAGTGTGTTGTTCATCCCCACTAAAAGCAATAGATATTTAAACTCATTTATCCCACACAGCATTAGGCTATAATTCAAACTCCATGCGCAGTCATAATAGGTTTTCCCGTAGTGATGGCTCTTAGCTAGTTTCAAGACTCGAGTCTACAATTATGTATGATTTTTGTGCATGTAATTTTATTTAATGTGCTGACATGTGTGAAAAAGAATTTCACTAAAGGGATGCAAATAAATTTTATCTTATCTTAATTCATTATGGTCTTTAAACTTTAAGATGTTATTTTTAAAAATAATAATACTATTATTATACGCTCTATTTATTTATTGATTATAATCCTTACAAGTTAAACATTTTTACATAATGTAAACTTACTCTATGTTATTTACTCGCTCTGTATAGAAACATGAATACATCTGGCTTATAAAAGCCAGATGTATATGTAATGATATATATGTGTGTGGGTGTGTGTGTGTTTTCATTTATTTACTTATATACACCTCCATTTTTATTGTATTTATTATCTCTTTTTCATGTTAATGGGCATATCAATTTTTAATTTTCCCAAGAAGGATGAAAAATAAATCTAATCTTATGCCTTCGAATTAAGCAAGTTCTTCGCTCAATGTTCTTTTAAAAATCTAATACAAACCAGAATGTAATCATATGATGATGCACAAGTATTTCAGCTGTCGTAAGATATGACCATGAATTATAGACGGGGAACAGAAGTATATTTATTTGAAACCCCACAGTGAAATGCGGTCATCGCTCATCAACTACGGTACCGAGATCTTTGGCAAACATTATTATAATTCATATCAGATCAAGCTGCCTGACAATGATGTAAGTTGACGGAATCCAGTTCATTAACTGTACCGAGACATTGCATATAATGTTATATTCTTGACACCTGTATATGGGAAGGATATGAAAGAAAATCTTGCAATACCTAAGCTCAGCGCATGTGAGTAAGGATTTTTTCTTTCTTTTTGCTTTGCTTTTCATGACTTCAGAAACAGTGTTCAAACCTGTAGCCACTCAGAAGCATGCATGTATAGAAGCCAAAAGCTTATAGCAATTAGTGAAAATCATGCTCAAACGAAGCGTATCTTCTTTTTGGATATACTAGCGTAGCGACATGACATTAAAAGTCCTTCCGTTCCAAGAGTGGAGCTGCTCCAGTCATAACTCAGTTGCATTAATCCTCATAACATAATCAGAATGAATGTCATAAATGACAAGTAAGAATTATAGAGAGTAATATTCTTTACCCCTGCTAAAGACTCATCACATTCCCATCGATTCAATTTTTTTTCACACTACCTCAACCGTAGCAAATTCAGTTAAGGGGCATGAGAGGTTATAAAAGTCTTCTTCTTCTTCTTCTTCTTCTTCTTCTTCTTCTTCTTCTTCTTCTTCTTCTTCTTCTTCTTCTTCTTCTTCTTCTTCTTCTTCTTCTTGTTCTTGTTCTTCTTCTCCTTCTCCTTCTCCTTCTCTTCTTCTTCTTCTTCTTCTTCTTCTTCTTCTTCTTCTTCTTCTTCTTCTTCTTCTTCTTCTTCTTCTTCTTCTTCTTCTTCTTCTTCTTCTTCTTCTTCTTCTTCTTCTTCTTTTTCTTTTTTTTTCTCTTTATTTTGGGAATGTGGTTTGTGAGATTCAGAATCGTATTAATATTCTGGTAAACTAAGACAAAGACTCATTTGAAACTATAAGAACAATGAATTCATTGAAAATGTGTCTTTGTTTGGGTCACGCCAAGCTATACAGGGTAAAAAACGGAGGTTAATAGCTAAGCCATGCTATCTCACTGGCATAATATATCAGGAGTCGCAATGTGACGTGTGATCTTCCCAAGCACACGTGAGTAAAACTGAAACAAAATAGATTAGAACGATGTACATTTCGACAATACGTATGACAGCGTTATTATAGACCGAATAGGAATACGTAAGCATTAACGTTACTTTAAAAAAAATGTGATTATCATGCTTACTGAACTCACTTTTTAATTCAAGTTCGAACCGTCATTGAGACTTGTCATCTTTCAAGTTTTCCTCCAAAAACAGAAGATCACTGGTCTGCTTGTTTACCGGAAACATTAAATCGTTACTTTCGTGAACCTACGAGACGTCCTTTAGTCCTCTACACGGTACTTGTTATCAGACAAGTCCTACTCGCTTCAATCAAAGAACCTTGTAAATACTGTATTGTAGTCGACGATTTCGAGATCAACATAAGGTGAAAAGACATCTTATCTATCGTCAAACGCCCTTTACGCTTTAATATGAAGGGTCTTTGATCAGATGATATCTTATAATATTCTGAATCTAGATTCTAGCCTATACACAGCTTCTGTTGTGAACAGTCTCATAATTCATTATAAGACAGGATCTTACACCATCAGAAAGCCCTTCTCATGATTTTGTTCCCTGTATGATCTATCTAGATCTGGATTTAATTTAGATTTCTAGACAGTTAACTTCATGATTCTCCCTTTAAAGCCAATAATTGGCAATACATCCTTTGCAACACCCTCATCAAGCAAGGCTATCTAAGTATAGTTTTAAATTTGCAGTGTCTATTCCCAACCAATGTTGGGAATAGTGGAATTTGCTTATTCCCAACCGGTGTTCTCTACTCACATGACCCATCTATGTTCAAACAATCTATTTTCAGGCATCGGAACCTGGAATTGATGTGCTGGGCAGGTTCCATGAATATTTTGAAATACATTAACATTAATTTCTTGGGCACTTCAGTGCATTATGAGGATACCTGATTCGCACTTCAGTGCATTATGAGGATACCTGATTTTCCGTATTTTCCCTATTTTTAGTATTTAAAAAAGTAGACGGATCAATACTTCCAATCAACTTGATCTGTCGTTCCAAACTTCTTTTAAAAGTGAAAATTTGTCTCCAAAACCAAGCACTTATCGTATCTCCAGGCCCATTCCATAAACAGTCCACCACACTGAGGGAAAATGAAAATCAATAAATTGACTCTAAACCTTGTTGAAAGTTTACAAAAATGTTTTATTTGCAAAGTTTTAAGAACTGAAATATTGAAAGATATATCCATTTTCTGAAAAAAAATCTATGATAAAGGGAGTGTCAATTTTCCTTGAAATACGATCTAAAATGTCATGTTTTCTACAAAGAAATTTTCAGAGAAAATATTCATGTATGCAGTTATTTTTTGAGAATCCATATTCAATCAACTTCTTTAGGAAACACTTTAATAAATAAACATGGATTCTCTACCATTGCTGTTATAGTGCAAATCAAAATGATATCCCATGAGCATGTAATGCACATTAAACTATATATATTAAAAAGTTATCCTTGAAAGAAAAAAGAAATGCTAAATTCTAAATATTTTCATATGATGTCTAGTTCACAATAGCAAATAACTTAAGATCTTTCCGAATGACAGCCCAATTCTTGTGATGGGATGTAGAAATTATGTAACACACGTTATGTCATGTGTGGTACAACATTTGTTTCGTTTGTTAACAGCTTTAATAACATGTCAGATCTTGATATGAAAGTGCGGATAAAGTTACTTTTTTAAATTACATAAAACTTTATTTCTGACCCCATCAAAAAAGTCAAACTTCAAACTTAAATTGGCCATAGAACCCAACAGGTATGCACAGCCTTATTTGCGTTACAACATGTACAAAATCGTATTAGATATCATCCTTTGATTCATGCCACTTCCACTTCCCTGTAATTATTTGTTTCATGACATTAATCTTTGCACTTCAGTCCCCAAACTTTGTCACCTCCCCTGGGTACTCTTTCTTATCATATATGATAACAAGAACCCCCTCTCCTATTCTAAGCTTTGCACTGCAGTCCCTAAACCTTGTCACCTCCCCTGGGTACTCTTTCTTATCATATATGATAAGTAACAAGAACCCCCTCTCCTATTCTAAGCTTTGCACTGCAGTCCCTAAACCTTGTCACCTCCCCTGGGTACTCTTTCTTATCATATATGATAAGTAACTAGAACCCCCTCTCCTATTCTAAGCTTTGCACTGCAGTCCCTAAACCTTGTCACCTCCCCTGGGTACTCTTTCTTATCATATATATGATAAGTAACAAGAACCCCCTCTCCTATTCTAAGCTTTGCACTGCAGTCCCTAAACCTTGTCACCTCCCCTGGGTACTCTTTCTTATCATATATATGATAAGTAACAAGAACCCCCTCTCCTATTCTAAGCTTTGCACTGCAGTCCCTAAACCTTGTCACCTCCCCTGGGTACTCTTTCTTATCATATATGATAAGTAACAAGAACCCCCTCTCCTATTCTAAGCTTTGCACTGCAGTCCCTAAACCTTGTCACCTCCCCTGGGTACTCTTTCTTATCATATATGAGTAACTAGAACCCCCTCTCCTATTCTAAGCTTTGCACTGCAGTCCCTAAACCTTGTCACCTCCCCTGGGTACTCTTTCTTATCATATATATGATAAGTAACAAGAACCCCCTCTCCTATTCTAAGCTTTGCACTGCAGTCCCTAAACCTTGTCACCTCCCCTGGGTACTCTTTCTTATCATATATATGATAAGTAACAAGAATCCCCTCTCCTATTCTAAGCTTTGCACTGCAGTCCCTAAACCTTGACACAACCCCTGGGTACTCTTTCTTATCATATATATGATAAGTAACAAGAATCCCCTCTCCTATTCTAAGCTTTGCACTGCAGTCCCTAAACCTTGTCACCTCCCCTGGGTACTCTTTCTTATCATATATATGATAAGTAACAAGAACCCCCTCTCCTATTCTAAGCTTTGCACTGCAGTCCCTAAACCTTGACACTTGCCCTGGGTACTCTTTCTTATCATATATGATAAGTAACAAGAACCCCCTCTCCTATTCTAAGCTTTGCACTGCAGTCCCTAAACCTTGACACTTGCCCTGGGTACTCTTTCTCATATGATAAGTGACCAAGAACTCTCTCTCCTATGCTAAGTTTCTCATTTTTACTTGTGTAATCACGTAGGGACCTACAGTCTCTATCTTGACATTGTCATGATACCCTTCACAATTCAAATCAACTGCTAAGTTGTCAGGCAACAAACTTACTCTCTCCAATGCATTCCTCTTTCATACAATGAACTTTCCTAATGAGGGTAGCAACCCCAGTAAAAGCTGCTACGGTCTTTGTTGGTGAAGTAGATAGCTGAATAATCGTTTTTTTTTTCAAAACTTTATTCAGAATTTCTTTGGTTTAATTTTTTTTCTAAAATCTATACTTTGCAACCATCATCACACTTCTTTCTGTACTTTTTCTTTTCCTCTTCTGACATTTAACTTAAAACAATTAATTTATTAATCTATACTCTTTTACCTTTTGTATTTGTAGGTCTATACATTATAAAAAAAATTATGTGTTACTTCTTTAGAGTTGGAGTCAAAAAGTTTTATCTAGTTATTTACTTTTGACCTGTATTGTTACAATAATTTACAAGATATCCACAGCAAATTTATGGTTTGTTTTAAATCTTTAGATAGATTTAGATTTTAATAGTAGTTTTAGATCTATATTTGTTGGTGTTCAATTACTTGGGTTCATTAGGACAACTGTCGTACTTATAAATTGAATTGCTACTTATACTATATGATACCTATAAACATTGAAACTAAGTAGACTAAAAAAGCCTCTACTTACCTTTTAGCATCACTTGAACCATTGCCCAAGCTTGTTTCATTGTAAACCATGATATTTTTTGACAAGAAATGGTCGAACTTACAAAAAAAAACAGTGTTGAGATAGGATACTGAAATTTCAGATGTGAAGATGTAACACACTTAACAACTATTTTTCTCTGTATTTTGTGGAATAAAAATATTTTAAGCCAGCAAAGCTGACCACCAAATCATTACAAGCTTTAACTGAGCTGGAGTTTCTTAGGTGGGGTTGAGTTAACAAGTTCCACCTATTTCATTAAGATTATTGATGAAATATGGCTGAAATTCTTCAATTGTTTTCAGAAACGGTTTCCTTTTATCTTTTTTACCTCTTGTATGTTGCAACTAAATTTTGACATATTGCATGGTTTTTCCAATATATTTTGAATGCACCGGTTGGTAATAAGCGCTTGTACTATTCCCAATTCGGGTCGGAAATAAGCACAACCTTTTGGATTGGGACTTCCAATTGGGTACGTTGCTCTAGTATATTAAGATATGATGCCGCAGCTTTTTTAAATTGGTAGTTTATAGTTGGAAAATGATTAACACTTACTTATGGCAATTATTGGCATGTTCAAAATTTGCATCAAGTGTTCTCAGCTCATTAGTCCTCTAAGCTCTTTTTTTTGAGGTACTGTACATTCAGAAGTCCTTCCTATTTTGACGCTAATTCCTTTTACTGCACCCACATCTTTTATGAATACCTGGTATTAAGTCTACTAGAGTATTCAAAAACTTATTTGTATGGGTATCTTGACCTGAAGAGTTAGAGACCACAGGGAGTTCGAAATTTAAACATATCTGAAAATTCAAAAGATTCAAACAATAAAATTCAGAATTGTACTTATATAATATCACTTCAATAAATTTCTGGTCTAATTATTTACAAATGTACTCATTTTTTAAATGATTCATAACCAAGCTACATAAGTTCAAGTCTTCCACAGTGTTCACTTAAACATTGTAATAATGAATAATGAATTTATAATTAATGTACATGTATGCAATGTCTGGATGTAATTCAAGAATGCATGAATATAATAAATAGTAATTATAATTGTGTGAGCTATTAAATATACAAGCCAGGTTTCTTTGCCTTTACAAACAAGTGGCCCAATTTTAAATGCCTCTATAAAGAGTCTATCTAGCGGCTTTAGGCTCGTCCAAAAATGAAACTAGATCGGCCGTACTCTGCGGCCGCTCGGATTCAAAGAGTTAAGCAAGTTATCATGTAATGGGATCATATTTGGAAGGGTGGGGGGCTTCCCTTTGTCTTAAAGTCAAATTTTAAAAAAGGTGTATACTGATCTGGTCTTGTTAAATTTGCTGATGTGATCCATATCTATATATTTTAGATTTTAAAGGTTTATATTTTTAGCACAGTTGATACAGTTTGAAATTGTCCAGAACCTTTGGTAAGACTTTGAATTTCTATTGAGCCACTCGTGCTGAAAATTTATACACATTATTTTGTCCTCATAGGATCCTCACATAATTCTCTGGGAGTGTGAAAGGAGGGAAGTCTTTCCAACGTCTTTGTAATGAAATTGAAATTTAGATAATATGAAATTAACATTAAAAGTTACGATTCACTTCTGCTGAAAATGAGATATATACCTTTAACTTAATTGAAACTAATGAAGTGGGATAGTATTGGATACGCATTATTATTTTGGTTGACAAATTTATTGTAATTTTAAATAAAATTTCTTAGCTATAGATTTTAATTCTTTAAATTCTGCTAGGATGCTTCTGGTGTGCTGTGAATGTATCATTGTTGGTTACATCTGCCCTGATATAAATATATTCTTGTGGAAGATCATTATATATAATGAATAATATATTAAACCATCTTTGGAAAGTTGTTTAATGCCCTGAAGGAAACAAACTTCACATGAAATATTACATCACATTATCTCATCTTCTGATCTGATTTATGCATTTAGAAATCAACCACTTAGAAATCAGGAATCGATTGATCTATAGATTAACTTTTATAATTTCTTAAAGCAACAGGCTAGAGGTTTATAGATTGAAATTCTCAACTCCATTAAAATGCTTGCAAGTGCAGCTATAGAGCAATAAAAAAAAACGATGTCTTTAGTTCAATATTTCCTTTCTTAGATTTAAATACCGGAGCAAACGTTTATGATCTCGCACTGCAAGTCCAGAATTAACTCATATATATGTAGCATTCACAGATTCATTGGAAACCAGAATTTGTTTTCAGGTTTACAGAGGACTACATAAAACTGTCTTTTCAATTGTAGGACGTTTACTGAAACCTTCATGAAAGGATTGTTAAATTGAAGATATTTCTGTATTCTGACATCAAATTTGTGTTCTTTAAAAGAAAGGAGTTGCATATATGATCATGTGAAAGTGAATCAGATTTCCTTTCTATTGCTTGCTGTCTGGCACTAGCCTGAATGTCAATATTTCAAAATAGTGGGAAATAAAAAGTAGCAAAAACGGAAGTTACAATATTTTCTTTTTTGAGTATGCATGGCTTTTTACTGAGCATGTTTGTGTGAAGCATGATGATCCATTGATTAACTTTTTTACATGTTTAAGAACGCATAAAAGAACTGCCAGGCAACCAAAATATTAAGAAAAATTAAAAAGAAGCTAGGGACAAGTTTAGTTAAACCTAAGGCGATTGCTAAAATACATATTTCTGAATATGAAGGCATGATGAAGAAAAAAATTTAGAATTTTAAAATTTAAATTGTCTTTATCCAGGATGAGCAACAGTTTACTACGAGTTGTTTCCCGCATCAGAGTGCCCCAGCGGGCAATCAGTTCTACTCCAGTATGCTCAAGCAATATAGTACTTGATCAAAGGCTGAAGGATGAGATTTATCCAAAAATTGGTTTGTATGAAATGGTTTTGTTTCGTCTTTTTCTTTTTTTTTTTGTCATGAACTCCTTCGTCTCTTTTTCCATAAGTGATCTTTGATTTCTTTGTTTCAATGTTTTTTTTGTAAATTGCAGTTCTTTTACTAGTTTGAGTTACCTGTCCCTTTTTTTTTCCAAGCAATTTAAATTAATTTGAAGGAAATACAAATCATGAATTCTGTTTAAACAAAGAATAATAGTTCTCACACACATTTATTATGAATTGGACTACCCTGTAATTCATTGTGAGCAATTTTTTTCTATTTTAACATCTGGTGAATGGCTTTAAAAATATTGGTCTGCAACAATATTTTGTCGAAATTATAGTAAAATCTAAGATAATATGCATTCCATAGCTTGGAATAAACAAAGATATATAAAAAAATAAATAAATAAATAAATAAATTAGCAATAACATTTTATTGAAACTGAGAAGAGAGTTTAAAAAAAAATCAACCTTGAAGAAGAATTTGATAGAATTTTGAACCTTAAAAGGTGAGTTTGAAAGCTTATTCAGAACATTAATATAAATTTTGTATTATTTTAACATCAATTAAGTGCCCAAAATTGTCAAAGCATATTAATGATATGAATTCACAGAGCAAATGCTGTATGTATGTATTTGAAATCACTGATAAATGAAATTGACCACAGATAATTTGAAATGTGATTTATTTGCTAATACATGTATTCTGCAAGTACAAGTGTTAGCCTACACAAAATTTTTTATAATTAATCTATGTCAGTATGGGCTTAAAAATCATGGGCTAACCCTCAGATTCTACAAGGCTCACACTATCCTTTTTTGTCACGGTAAGGATTATTTATTTTCATTGTGTTGTTAATTTTTGTTTCAAATCAAAAAAAAAATGCCACTCAAAACAAAACATTATGACAACATCTACCAAGACCTGCTAAAACAATGCGGAAACCACATTATTTAATAGAAGGGAAAATAATTGTCTCAAAATTTTTTTATGGTATGTCTGAAAAGCAATCTTGTGAATTCAACCCATTAATATCTGGTTAAACAGAGTCATGTTTTTGCTCATTGTTCATGGTCTGAACCAAATGTTTACCACTTTTTGTCGTACCTTCCATTCTCCAAAGGTAATCGTGAAGTTGTTGGATTTGGCATCAATGGCCAAGCAACATATGTAGACAAGGGTGCCTTCCCTTGTCCTGCTATACGTTTCAAAGAAGATACTCCGGAAATTTTGAAGTTGCGACAGAAAGAAAAGGGAGACTGGAAAAGTCTTACTCTTGAAGAGAAAAAAGAGCGTAAGCTGTTCTTAATATCCTGCACTAGTGTGGTACATTTAGTTGGAGTTATTAATTCTTCATTTCCCGTAATTTGTTTTTTTCATTAATTAGCCTGTTTCTTTGGTCCATAAGTTTGTTGTTGTTTTTTTTTTGTATAAGAAGTTCTATTTTTGGTCTTGATTAGAAAGAAAATTGATTTTTAAAAAAATGTTTTTTGGTCATCCTTATGCCTGCTTGAATAATTATGGATGCAGAGATAAAATTTTATGTTCAAATCAATGAACAAATAAAGTTATGATTTTGACAGAGAAATTTATATTATCAGAATGAATTAAAAAAAAAAAAAAACTGATTTAAACTTTTGTGTGTGTTTCTTAAGTGTTTCATAATTTTAAGTCAATTTAACTGATATTTTAATGCTAAAATGGTTCACAAACACACATTCTTGATTAGTTCTTTTATAAGCAAAATCTGAAAAAAAAAAAACAGTATCTATTTATAATAAAACTTGTCTTATACTCATATGATGTGTTCATATGAATTTTATTAAACTACATGAAGTGTCTTGCTTGAGCCATAAAGTTATCTCAAATTTGGTTCATCTCAATTCCCATTCTATTTTTTTTTTAAATTTTTGTCTTGCACGTACAGTTTACAGAGCCAGCTTTTGCCAGACATACAGTGAAATGCATGCTCCCACAGGAGAATGGAAAGCTTTTGTAGCAGCTGTGCTGTTTGCCTTTGTTGGAGCTGGGTGGTTGATGGCCTTTGTGAAGAAAGTTGGTATGTTTTTAAAAGCTGACAGAGATGTTTTATTTTTCTGCTAGTTTTAATATAATGTAAATGCTGTTTTCTTGCATCAATTACACATATGTAAAAATATTTTTTGACACAACATATCTTCTGAATCAGTCTGGAAATGTTTCTGTAGGTGATATTGTTTCAAGGGCTACTCATTGATGAATAAATAAAACAAAGAAAAAAAATTAAATATACTCATAAAATTTCTCTCATCGTTTGTTTTTATCATGTAAATCTAAACTCTTCAAAGTTTGCCTGAAAACTTGTAAAATATGGTGAAACGTTTTTTAAAGCTTTGGTTTGTAAAATATATATGAAACTTTCAAATTTTTTTAAATGTCTCTAAGATTAGGTTGAATACTAATGGGTTTACTAACATATAATGTTGCAAAATTTTTGCTCTCACAGCTGTAAGAACCTACCAGGTTATGGCAAAAACTGACAGGAAAAATTCTAAAATTTTTGTCAAAGTGAATGATAAAATATTGTTGAGTGTATGGCAATCGAGATGAATTCAAAGAGATTTTTTCTGTGGTCTCTTTGGCTCTTTATGCAATTGGTTGAATTTTGAGCTTTGAACTTAATAACAATCAAATGATTAGTGTCAAATGATCTGACACACCAGTGTAAATCAGTCGGTTATTTTGAGAAAAATGTACAGTGGAACCCATATTTAACAACACCTCGAATAGCGACAACCATTGCTATGACGATAGATCTGAAAATGCCTGTTTTTTTCCTTTATTTAAGTCATTCAATTTATTTCTGCAAAAAGGAGTATTGATATCGCTCTCCCCCCCTCCTTAATAACGAAAACTATATCTGAGGGTACAAAGGAAAGAAAGCCCCAAAATTTTGAATAGGACAAAAATCTTGAGCATTTTGTCTTGCCTACATTGTTATGGTACAAACAGGCTTTCTTGCCTTTTCTCCACACAGTTCCCTCGCGTTAAGCATAGTCTTAGCCAGAGCTGTTGGTATTACACAGTGTGTGGTCCAGCAAGCTGCGCGTGGTATGCAAGACCTATGCATCTGGCTCACAGCAATGATTTTCAAAAACTACTTATCTCCCATTTATCACAATAAATTCTTCTTTATTCCCTTTTGCGGGAATAAGGACAACCCTTGCTATAACGATACTTTATTAAAAGATCAAGAGATATCATTATTCTTGAGTTCCGCAGTATAGATTTATGTAATCAGGTAACTTATTTGAGTCAAAGAGATATTTTAAAACATTTAATTTGTTAGATACTGCACTGATTTATTTGTTGTAAAAATTTATTTGTTCTTTTATGAACAAGCCCCATCATGACATTACAATTGATCTTTTTATAAAGCAAGATAGAAATAAAGCACATTTTTTTACTGACTGAGTTTTCTAAGCTTAAAAATCCATTGGAATTCAATGCGTATTTTTCTTTACTTCATTAATCTCCAAAACTTATTCAACTAATTGAAATAATGTCATCTGTGAAGAGAGCTTGTAGCATGAGATTCAAATCTGTTTGTCACAATATGTGTAGCCTTGCAGAAAAGCTTCTGGAAAATAAGCATTTCAGCAAGACTGATTATTAGAAAACCTAAAAGTTATAGTTTTTTTGTACCAGGAAGAAATTATCTTGCTCTGTGAATTATGAAATATAGAGTATGGAGCATCAGCTCATTTGCTAAACAGTTCCGCTGATTTGTCTGGTTTTATATTTATTTGAGGTAAGCGCTGTTCTGGTTGTTGTTATGGGCATTGAATTTCACCTAACATTCAATTAGCTCCCCTCTATTGATGAAGTGAAGAATTTCAATCAATTGGTATTTTGGTGCATTTCAGTTTATCCACCACCACCAAGCACTATCACCCGTGACTGGCAGGAGGCACAGCTCCAAAAGATGTTGGACCAGGAGCAGGGCATCATTGCTGGAGTCTCATCAAAATGGGATTATGAAAAATTAGAGTGGAAAAAATAGGCAGCATTGAAGTCAAATTTTTTTAACATATGTTTGAGACAGTGAAGTTAGCGTTTGATGGTGTAAAAATTTATGAGTACCATATACTCTGCATTTTGCTCTTTCAGTTTTAGAGAATTAGACTAGCTCAATTCGAAGATATATTCATTTGTTTTTGGACAGTTTTAACTTCCAACAGAGTACTTTGTGACATATATTGACTAGTCTTTGTTCATACTTTCAAACTTATGAAATAATTATGATCTTATAATAAAGTCCTGAATAATGCATACCACACTAGGTTTTGAAATAATTTTTTCTTTGGTAGTTCAGCCCTTCATGGCTAAGGTCTACAAAATATGTTTGCAGCATATATTTAGTTTTCAGTAACTATTTCAGTTGCATTAAACTCTTAGTGGGTACATTTTTTTATGAGGATTTATCAAATAAGAATAAATGAATGTTCATGCTTCATTTGTTTACAATACAATTTTAAATAAATATTCACCATAAAATGTTCATGATTTGAATTCTTTTTGTGAGCTGTTTAGTTGGATCCCTGATTTATTTCAAATTTTGGGTAGAAGAAAACTTTGCATTTTTATTGGCTTTTCAGACTATAATTCAGCATGATCATATGATAGATGGCATTTTATTATAGCTTTGAATTTTACCCAGCAAGTTCAAAGCACTTCAACTCTACTTAAAATAGCCATTCAATGATTACAAGATGAATGCTTAATTGCACATTTTATGATGAAAGAAAAGGAAGGGAGGGTGCATAACTAAAGAGCACTTAAAGCCTGGAAGTAAAATACCAATATAAACAGATAGGGTAATAAAATATCAAGGCTTTCATAAAACAAATTGACAAAGGGGATCTACTGGTTCTCTCAATTCATCTCTGTATAGAGAACAAATTGCAATTGTAGAATTAGAAGGATATTTTTTACCAAACTTTGTTTTTTCCCTCGTAATCAACTAATAGTTACAACAATAAAAATACAGGCGACTGTGAAATATCAATTTTCAAACTCAACAATATCACATGAAGCTGGAAAGGTTTTCAAAGCACCACGAATTTCCATGAGTTGGTTATGTGAGTGGTCATTCTTTAGAGAGCCTGCTGAACTATATATATATATATATATACCCGATAACAGAATTTCCATACTATGAATGATCTACATCTAGTGAAGTCCATTGTAGTCAACGTTTAAGTTGAAATTGCCGGGGAATTGATGGCAACATCAATTCAACAGAGGTGCCTACGGTCCTGGGGAACTCCTGGGTTTGTTGTTGTATCCCTGTTTATACCCGCAAAATCCCGGGTTTTTTCGGTTTGTTTCGGCATTAAGGAGTGATCATAATCTTCGGTGGATCCACGGAAATATGCGATTTTCACTCCTTACTTTTTTCCTCCTTTTTCCTTCTTTTCTGTGATTGCCTCGCGGAATTTTTCCTCCATCTATCGACAATATGATGCAGCGGTCAACTCAACCTGTATTTGATAGTCGAATTTCACAACGCTTCCGTCATTGTCATTGCCAAAACTGTTGGAAACTGCAATGTTAGCGTGGGTCTTTATTTAGCGCTTGTGCATCACGTAAGCCTTTGTTTAGCCTCTTCAGTCTTCACCTCGCTGGATTAGCACCGTTTTCAATTGCCTCTGACCTGAGCTATCTATATATATTTATCAAGTCTGAATCTTGAGATTTCTAGTCCGTGCTAAATCTACATCTAGATATCTAGAGCAGCCATAATTTCATCATGAAGTAGCTGACAAAATCGGACGTCGTGAGAATAAAAGAAAAATCAAAAATAAATTTAGATTCATGTGGTTAGAGGATAGTTTAACCATCAAATCTAAGAGAGGTGAAAGTGCAACAATTTGTGTTGGTGATTCAATTGTTAAAGTGGACATTCCAGGTAAAGTTTTGTGCAAATACTGTAATGATGTACGGTAATTAACTAAGGCAGTAAAGGTCGTGTTGCTATCATAGATCACCTCAAATCTGGAAAACATGCCAGTGAGGTTGATCACAGACAATCTTATTACACCCTTGGGGCCCAGTTTTCCCAGAAAAATGCTCCTGCTCTTTTTCCCCTGTTTAAGCCACCTCACCAAAAAATTCATCTAAAGCCTCATCCAAGCCCATGAAGCTTGTTTTTCTGCATTCAAAGGTATGTTAATTCAATAATTGCAAGATGTTAAAAAAAGTTAATCATGCTTCCTTTTTATTAAATTGTGTGTGTGGTAGGATCTCGCGAGATTGGCACTTCTTACAGTGTATTTTCTTTCTTTTTGACTTTTTCTCATTATGAACACTGATTATGAACAATATTTGGTTATTTTTGTTTTGTTTTGGGATTAGTGTGACCTTACAAGTGTTTTATTGTATGGCACTGAAGTAAGACTTTAGATTAAGAGGATTCGATTTACAAAAAAAGGTGCAAATTGAACCTATATTACTCATTAAGTGCAGGTGTTCTTTTCCTGCAACGAGCATCAGTGTTACTATGTACATGTTCTGGCACTTCTTTCTCAGTGTGTCAGCTCCCTCCTACTCCTAGGGCAGTGATTAGCATTGCTTGCATCTTCAGGACTCACATTTAAAACTTCAGTTATTCCTGTTGGGGTGATATTGACTTCGAATTAAGAGAATTGAATTTGAACCAGAAAGACTTCGAAATATGAGTCAGATTCTAAAAAGACAAAGAGATAAAAATAACCTATCCTGTCGCAAAATTCGGTTCATGGGAAATTTGAATAATCAGACTTCGGTCTTTTAGGTTTCCACTGTAGTGAAAATATAATTCTACGACTAGTAAGATATTTTTCCATCATTGAGTATCAACCTGTCTGAAAGTATAGAACCGGGCGATATATTATATGGATATCAATTATCATATTTTGTTTATTATTTATATTTTCAATTTTAATGTCAAGACTTGTATTGTATGTAAAATCAGCCAAGATATTGGTACCATCAAGTTGTTTACTTATCATATATTTGTCCAAAAAAGATTGTTCTGTCCATCTTCACACCCAGATCCCGCCATTATTTCCACGAAGAATCATTCTTATTTCTTCATCTGAGTAATACATGTACGGTAGTTAATACGACTAGGCAGTTTTTTTTTTTTTTGTTTTTTTTTTTGTTGAGATAAAGTATCTAAATCAAGTCGATTATTAAGATAGATTGGGAAACCCTAAGTAGATCTAAATCTAGATAGATCTAGTTAAACAAAATCAGGCATGACATGAAACTATTATGAAAGTAGGTATTTCATTTTTTTTCATTGCCTCAGAAAAAAAGCAGGTGATTTTCATTTCAAGACAAATAATTATGCCTAGATGTAATAAAAATTTATCTATCGCGCCTCAGTTGAGTCAGTAAAACACAGAAAGCAGTTACAACTACTTGTAGTACCATATGGGGTACACAGCTGTAGACAAGCTACAACAGGTCATTGAATCTCAGTCTGGGCACTAAAAATTTTTTTAGCTAAATCAGTAAGAAAAAAGGTGCTCTACAATCATTTCAAAATTTTGTTTTAATTAAGGGGGGAGGGAAATGTTCCTACCTAGGCCGCTCGCATTGACTGATTTAAAAAAGTTAAGTGAAAAATTGCGTGTCAACTTCTCATCCTTGATTATTCCTTTCATTCTTAAGTCCTAGCTTAAGGACTGTTTTTTAATGACATTAGCTTTTTTCAGCTGATTTTTTACTCCACCCTCCTTCTTGTCAGCTTATAGTCAGCTTCCTTTTGTCCCCACTCACCTCCCCTGGCTGAGGTCTGCTTTTGAGGTCAATTTTAAGGTATTTCACATTTAATTCGTCAAAAACATCATCCAATAGGTTGTTATGCTTCAATAAACAACACAACAAATTGAATAATGCTTAAATTGGAGATATATTGTATGACATTAAAAGAATTACTCTCCATAGAATGCAGAAAGAGTTTAAAAGATGTTGAAATTAGCAGTCAAACTGGCAATTTCCTCTGTCAACACTCTCTCAAGCTCACTTTTCATTTAATTTCCGGCTACCCGTGTTTTATGGAACACTGTAGCGCTTTATGTGAATTTTCAAGTGCTTCTTAAAATGATTCGTATGCGTACAGCTCTTTTTTTTCCTTGCTCATGATAAGAAAGAAAATGCTGGTGATCATTGAAAGGTAGATCCAACAGTTTGAAAGTAGATCCGGAATAAAAAAAAATTGCACTTTGTAGGGTAGCTGTTTACTGGGGTTTAGTGCTTTTCTATTTAAAACTAAAAGTACCATGGTGGATACTACAATTCCACAGTTTAATTGTTGTTGTTTTTTTATTATAAAAGATGCAAAGCCCAATTTTTTTTCAAAGCTGACATCAGCTTTTTCCTGAACCCCAACCCCCCTTTCAAGCTGAATAGTTTCAACAGTTGTATGGTTGAGTTTATCAGTTCTTTAAGTGAAATTAACAAAAAAAATAATTTTGTTTTTTGAAAGTTAGCTTCGTCACAGTTTGTCCCTGGTTTTGGAGGGTGGTCTCCCTGAAAGTTTGGGGGAGGCTCCTCTGAATACAAGCGTAGACTATGAAGAAATCAAGGGGGTTTTACACACACTACAGTGTTATGTATGCAACATTTTTCATCTAAGTTAATGAGTGGCACTTAACAGCGAATAATCCATATCGTTAGTGGGACAAACGCTCATAAAGTAATACATGCACAGACATGCTGTGAACTTAGGAGATGAAAAACTTAAGCACTGAAAATTGACATCAACATCAAGCTATTTGATTTTATTAGATAACGGTTGGGAAAAAGAAGTATATAAGCATTAGTGATTGTGTTGGGGACAAGCCAGCAGTTTATTTTAATTGAAACTTAAACTGAGTTGGTACTGGACTTCTAGTAAATTAAATATACCTGTACGGCTAGTAAGATCATTTTTTCCAATATTAACACAAGGTTAGTCCAGTCTGTCTTAGCTTATTTCACCCATACTGAATTGGCTAAGATAATGTATTTTAAAATATAATATCATTGAAGTTGGGTGAAAATAAACATTTTGAACTGCTTGGGGTTGGTAGCATAACATTTTTCAAAATTTCATTCCGCAAGAGAATAAATTCAGAGGCAGGCCTCTGACAAATCTCTCTCTTTTTTTCTCAGCAAAGCCTTGGTTTGTTTTTAAAGCAATACTCTCATCCTAAAAATCCAGCAAGATAAAGACACACTAGGTTTAGGAAATATCACACAACACAGACACCAGTTGGGTAGAATGAAAGCTAAAATAAGAGAAGTAACCAAGATCCTCCTGTTCAATAACTGAAACGCAGAAGGTGCTAAGCCAAGAAAGAATACATCAATGCTTTGAGAATAATTTGCCTTTATGATATCCTTCCCATGTTACTCCTCCTTTAAGCCGACCATCGACGACATAGGCATCTCTTGAGGCTTGTCCTGAGCACGGCCGACGCGCAAGGCCACTCCAATCCTCCAATCCTGCCTCTTGAATTCAGTTGGCAACATATATTTTTTTTTTCAAGGCCTTGGGGCCAAAGCCCTGTAAGATTAAAAAAAAAAATGGTAACAAAAAGTTCTTAAAACTGGACTTCAGATTCTTAATCAGTATCAAACTTCGATGCGGAAAAATACCAAAATTTATAAAATATATTTTTTGTTTTACAAATCTCTCTCTCTCTCTCTCTCTCTCTCTCTCTCTCTCTCTCTCTCTCTCTCTCTCTCTCTCTCTCTTTTTCTCTCTCTCTCTCTCTGTTAACATTTAAAGTACACGTAATAAGTAAATTTTTGTTTTAAATCTGGGAAGATCTTCTCTACTTTGAGTGATTGTATCAGTTATGGAGCACTTAGCAGTACATATATATTTATAAATAAACTAACTGTACCTTATAGATGCTAGACTATGTTTCTAACGCATGCAAAACAAAAGACAACGGATAAAAATCATAAATTTGTATTTATTATAGGAAAAGCCCACCATAGTTCTACATTTTGCAAACCAGTACATAATCGATTCCCTTCAAATCATTGTGATCCTTTTTGAAGAAGAAAGGAAAAAAAATGACTTCCCAATATATATATACCAGCACTAATTACTGGAGTAATATGGGAAGAACTACCGATAACTTGAAATCTTTTACTGTGTTGGCAACTTACAATCTGATCAGTGCATTGCTCAACATGCTGTCTTTTTTTTTTTTTGTATGAAAGTATCGACAAAATTCATTGGCATCTCTAAACACATTTTTACTTTCTCGTGTTACAGTCAATTTTTAAAAAAAATATTTTATATGTGATTATCATTACAGATGGCAGCTACAAGCAACAAAGTGCTACCACCTATTTTGCTTTCACATGAAATTCTCCATGGATATGTCCTTGCATTTGGGCCTTTCAGATGTTAGCTTTTAATAGTTTAATTTCTGCTATTTTGACTTTTACATCCCAGATTGGTCAACAACTTTCTTCATTTAGTTGAGATTAGTATCAAACATATGGGTCAGGATGAAATCGGTGTGGAAATGGAGGTTCCCTCTGCTGCTGCTACTTCTATAACTACTACTCCTGTTTCTGCTGCCGCTGTTATTTTAGTAGGATACAGTCGAGTCCTAATCTGGATAGTTCGAATTCTTGGATTTTTGGAAGTCATTTAATTTTACTGAATATTTCTCTCTTGCTTAAGCTTTAGTCGTCAGATCGAAGTTTGAAATAAGGATCCGGTTAATTCAAAGCCATCTTGGCGGTTTTTTCTGTTGTTTGTGTGTGTGCGTGTGCTCCGCCTACTTACTTAACAGGCAAGAGTCAGAAGAAAGGCTAAGAGAAGGAAAAGGGAAAGGGGGTCAGGCCAAAGGACCATGTGTGAATGCTTCATACTATAAATTATAGACTGGAAGAGAAAGGGAGTATTGGTGCTACATGCGGTGATTGAACTCTGCACCTGGTCAGCGTGTGCGATGTAGCCTGCCTGCTCAAAACTCTATATATGATGTCATTTTGACAGTGTAGAGCTATATGCCTGACTGCCATCACTTAGTCTAGATCTATCTGGCTTTGTTTCACTGTCAGTCATCTCAATGGCGGGCTTTATTAATTTTTTTTTCTTTATTAATATTGTCAGTCTATAAGGGGCCTCTTTTTATGGCTTCTCAAATCAAAGGACGTAAATCGGAAATTAAATGGGCCATCGTAGTCACACCTCTGCCCCAGCACACACCAGTTAGACATTCATGATCTGGCGTCTAAATTTCTACTCTATGTATCCTGATAATTCAAGTTCTTTTTTTTTTATCCCTATGACTTCGAAATAACTGGACTAGACTAGTACATTTTCACTTTTTCCACCACAATTGATACTGCCAATATGCCATTTCTACTGCACCATTAGTTTCAGTTCAACCATGTCTATGATTCTCTAGTATTGTACATGTAATTGTTGTCAAGGTGTATACCTACTCCTCTATGTTTAGTCTTAAATAAGTTTTTGCACAAGTGTTAAGATGAAATAATGAAGGCTGCCATTTGCAATTTTCAAATCAAAATATATCCCACTTTGATTTTTGCAGTAGTAAAAAGCAACTCTGCGTATATAATACTGGAGAAATCTCGCATCTCATGGCAACTGATGCGCATCCATGTGAATGAAATTATATATATATATATATATATATATATATATATATATATATATATATATATACATATATATATATATGTGAGTGTGTAGAGAGGGGGGAGATAGAAGTTACTTCAGCCATGTTGAGGTGTTAAACAATCAGCTGATATGGATTCCCATTGAATGGAAACTTAAAAAAAAAAAAAAGAGAGAGAGAGAGAGAGAGAGAGAGAGAGAGAGAGAGAGAGAGAGAGAGAGAGAGAGAGAGAGAGAGAGAGATTAAGAATCTATTCATTTTCATTTTAACATTTTCTTAATCTTATTTACACCGTGTATACCACTTTCAGCATGTAATAGCCTTAACAAAGCTTAACCTTTTTTTTTTTTTTCAAATTTAGTCAAAGATGACGATGATCTGTGCCACAGAAGATTCAATATTATTGACTGAACTAGTCAATCAGTCAGGCGTCATGCTCTTTAGCGTAGGCGATCATGACATTCCATGCATCTCGATCCCTCGTCACTTTCATTGCATCTCTCATTCGCCCTACTTTGAGCCACTTTGTTGGTCCGTCCAACACCTTTCCAAGCAGTTCTTCTCTGCTGCATTTTCCTTTGATCATTCCAGTTGATCAAGATGTTCTAGTTTCTTCTCACAACATGGCCAAAAAAGGTTGTCTGGTGTTTACATACATATATATATATATATATATATATATATATGTACATGTATTATTTATGAGTGATCTTCTTGCATTGGCTTCTCTTAACACTGCTTTGTTTTATATATTTGCAGTCTATGTTGATAGCATTCTCTGTAAAAACCACTTTTATGAGGCCTCAAGTTTTTTTTTTGTAAATATTTTGAAATTATCCAGACCTTGCATCCATTACCAGAATTGGTTTGATATAGCAATCCAGTGCTAATTTTTCTTGTGTGAATGGAGATGTGTTTATATGTTAGTTTTGATTTAATTCTCTGGAAACCTTTGCTTGCGCTATTGTTGATGCAATTTCAGTGTTATTGCTTCTATCACTTCATATTAAAGTATCCAAGTATTTGAATTGATCATTTTGCTCAAATTTATTCCCGTTGATAAAGAGGTTGATCTGTGGACATTCATTGTTTTGACTAATGTAGTAATGACCATTACTTCTGTTTTTTTGCTATTGAATTCCAATCTTTTCTTTCTGCTCTCTTCTTCAATGATGACTATTAATTATTACAAGTTTTCTTTATTTTCTGCAATTAATACAGTGTCATCAGTGTATCTCAAGTTGATTACATTGTGATTAATTGCTTATAGGTTTCGCTTAATCATTTCACTGTAGAGAGAGAAAATGTCTGGGGAAAGCACACATCATTGTCTGATACCACGGTTTATTTTTCCCCATCAGCTCACACTGCTGCTTTCTGTTCCCAGTACATGTTTTTTATCACTTGTAGATCTTTTCCACCAATCTAAACTTGTAAGCCTTGCGAATCATTGCTTGAGATTGGTATGTCAGACTAAGAGCAAAATACACTGGGTAGCTGTCAGGAAAAAGCTACTGTACCAGAAAAAAAGAAGTGTTATTTTGAAAACATTGAGTTACTATTTTATCAAGCACCTTATTCTGAATAGTTATGGATACGACATTAATAATTTACATGTTCATAAGGGTTATAACATTTAGATCAAGATACATTTTAAATCTCACAAATATAGGTGTCTAATAGGTAAATCAAGTATTTTGGAATTTTGAAAATGAAATTAAAAATGCCACTCATTAATAAACAGCACAGTCTAAATAATTGCAATTGGGAACATCAGAATTTTCAGTTAAAATTGTTCAATTTTTCTGAATACATTGTACATGTATTTGAATGCAAATAAATATTGCGTAAAAATATTGCATAGACCAAAGTCTGATGAATAGTTCTGATTATTTCAAAGTCATTTGTTAATATTTTTCAATTCCGGAAAACACTGTTCCCGCCTACACATAATAGTTTATTAATACATGGACAAAGCAGTGCTTTTGCCTAGCTAATTTACTTTAACTTGAATAGCTTAATGAATGTTTCAAATCATTGTCCAGTATTATTGACAGACTAGACTACATGGGGCAGGGGGGGAGGGGGGAGGCGGATACTAACAAGTCAAAGTTACTAACTAAACTGATATTGAAAACATACTTTCATGGGTTTAGTTTTTTGTTGTGACTGGCATCAGCTGCCCAATGATCATAGATACTTTAGCAATCATCATCTAGTGGTAGTAGAAGTCCAAACTCTGCTGTTAGGATGTTCATTCATTAGTAAAAAAAAAGTTTTCTAATAAACTACAAATATTTTCTGGCACCTTGAATCAGCTCTTATGCAATTTAACCATATTGCAAGTGTTTAAAGAAAAATATTTCTTCTTTCTTTCAGATAGGCATAAGGAGAGATTCTCAGGAATGGTAAACGTGGAAATCTAAGGCAGCTCAGAAACTCAAAGATATTACTATAACATAGAAATAAAATCTTAAAGGTGTTTTCTGACTAATAACCATAAATTTGAGCAGAATTACTTAGGTTTGACTTATAAGCTAATTATATGGACTTGATTTACAATCATTAATATTATAGTTATTCTTAACAAGCATCATTACAAAGAAACTCAAACTCCCTTTGGAATTAAAAAAAAAAAAGTTTATTTTTTCAAAAAATCTGGAACAGAGGACTTTTTTCATTTTGCACATAAACACTACAGTTGACAAGTCAAACTAGCTGTACAAAATAATAATAAAAAAATTGTACTCATTTTGCATGGAAAAAATCATAGGGATAAAGCCATAATTATTAAGTTATCCTCTTGCTACACACATACAACAACAAAAAAAATAATTTGAAAAATTTGCTTACTTTTCCGAGGCAACTATCACAGACATTTATTTTCAAATAATATGCATACCATGAGATAAAAAATAAGCACAATTTACAGCTGTTCACCTGAAATTGAACATGATCAAGAAAATTCTTAGAAATAAAAACAGCTTCTGAGATCATGCTTTTAATTGGCCCATGGGACACCTTTATGAGTTGAAAAATCCTAAAAAAACATTTTGGTAAAGGATCAAACAGGAATAAATTAAGATGGAAATTACACAGAAAAAAGGAGATGAGTGGGACATACCCATTTCAATAGACATGGAAATCGAAACCTGGGGCCAACAAATACAGTGGAAACCTCATACATGTAATTCGAATTGTATGAGAAAGATTTAAAACTTTGAATTTAGAAGATTCGATTTACAAAAACGGGCATAACTGAGCCTACGACGCACTGAATGAGTGTGTTCTGTGCCTGCAACGAGCAACTCTCCCCTTCCCCTGGCTCCCGTTGCTACCACTATCGGTGCTATGATTACTGACACTTCTATCTTAGTGCATCAACTCCATCCAAGGGCAGATATTAGAATTGCTTTTTATTTGAGAGATGCACATATAGTACTTTTGTAATACCATGTAGGGTGGTATCAACTTCGACTTGAGAGAATTGAACCAGAAAGACTTCAAGATGGGAGTCAGGATCTAATAAAGCAAACAGAAAAAAGTAAACTGTACTCTAGCAAAACTCAGTTTATGAGAAATTTGAATAATCAGACCTAAGTTTTTGAGGTTTCCACTGTACAGAAAAGTCAAGGACCATAAAGCATGGAGAAACGATGTAGAGGCAGAGAATAGACATTCAGGATACCATAGGCCTATACAAATGGAATAACTGGAAAGATTTGCTCACAATACAAGAAAACGCCGTCACTAACTAAAAATCTCAGATAAAAAAGTGACATCAGTTTACACAAATTAATGAGGTCATCTACTCAAAAGAGGAAAATCACATGGCATTTTTTCTTCACAAAAGAATGTGGGATTTTTTCTTTTTAACTTTGAATCTGTGTCAATGGATCAAATATTAAAAAAGAGCCCCCTTAAATAAATTTAACCTTCATGCCAGTTGTGGGTGAGAAACACCCAAAAGGTAACAAAACCAAGATATATTCTAATTATTTTAATTTGTTTTACTCCACAAATGAATTTTGTATATTTCTATGTCATTAGTTTATGAAAACAATGGTTTATTGATTTTCAATTAACTTTGATCTAAACCTTAGTTTTCTCTGACACTATACCATTTGTGGGTGAAAAACACCTGTTTACTTATAAAAAAGTCTCAAGAGAATTGTACCTCTACTTCACTTGTAGTAGCACTAGCACAGCAGCAGTGGTGGTGGTGGTCGTAGAAGTAGTAGTAGTGCTAGTTGTAGTAGTATATGTAGTAGTAGTGGTAGTACAGCAGCAGCAGCAGTGGTTGTAGTACAGTAGAATCCATTTTTAAAATATAAACTCAGCTAAAGATAAATTCTTGCCAACCTAACTTTTGACAATTAGTCTCTTTATTAAATATTATTCTTGTAAGAATCTTCCAAATTCTTATAGCACATATGTCAGAACTGAAATACAAAAACAAAACTTAGAAACAAAAACCAAACCAGAGCACTGGACTTGACAGTTTATTCCCGTTTTTTTGCTCACATCAAGCTTGTTCACTAAAGTTAATAATGAATTCAAGGCGCTAGGACTCTTTGATGTAGTTGAGTAGGTTATTAAAACCAACAACTACATTATTGCACAATTTCAATACTCCGATTCTCTTCCTCAAGCACACCATGTGAACAAAAACAAAAAAAAGAGGTCTTAAATCTGTATGTGTAGATTATGAAGGAAAAAAAAAGTCACGATATTCATAAAAACATTGTAAAATATTGGTCCAGAAACTTTCTTTTCTCTATATACACAAAGAAATTTTACTTCATAATCAGAATTACAATGATAATGTACATGAAATATGGTGAACACATTTTACAGGACAAGGCCTGCATACTGTTCGGCTGATTCTGCATTATCCAACTTGAGCTGTAAGTGTTCCAGTGTATTCTTAAAATGTTTATTGATTTGCTCAGTCTCCTCATTTGATTCTAGATTTGGCAGCAGCTCACGAATTTTGGATATGATTTGGTTTAAAACTTGCACAGAAATCTGTATAGAAGAAAAAAAGTAATTTTATATTGTAAGGATATTTTCAATAATTAAATCTGCAATGAGGCCGGACTTAGTTTAACTTTACAAAAATTTTCCAGCATTAAGCTGATTAAACATCAAAATTAAAAAAAAATGCTCTTCAATCAAGACAGATAACTTTGCACAATATTTGTGAGAAAAGCATAACAGGAAATATGATTGAGGACATTAAAGTTAACACTAGAGTTGTGTCACATACCTGCTCACATCCCTTTTCAAAGAAGAAGATATAGTGATTGAGCACCTCTACAAAGAGCTGAACTTGAACAGAACTGTCCATGCACTGATTGGCAATTTTGACACCTTTCTTTAAGCAGTCTGAGACACGTTTGCCATCATGGAACTTTGAAAATGAAAGTCAAAAGACATTAAAAAAGATTAAAATTTAACCCACAGTTAGACAAAATTTTGTTTTTTTGTTTTGTTTTTTTCCTTTGAATTTACATTGGAAATTATTTAAACCCCTAGATTATAAAGTACTTGCTGAATTCATGAAAAAAAAAAAATAAAAATAAAACTCCCTAAATGTTATGCTAGAAGCCTACAACATAATAACATTAGATGCCCTTCAGCAATTAATTTTTCATGTATTAAAATTCATTACCTGTTTAACTGTGGGCACATTCAAATCCTATCATGTTTACATAACCTTTACTTTTCCCCTTATTCCCCACACATTGTGTCAGATACCCAAAGGCAGGGCCTGTTACTTAATGCGTAATATAAGGTGGCTTGCTTTCAGGTGTAAGACAAAGCAAACATGGATCCAACCTTCCCTGCATCTGAATCCGTTGCATCATTGTTCAGACAGAGCACTTAGTTCTAGTGTGTTGTGTTTGCGCCAACACTTATGTTTGATTGATCAATAAATGAAAGTGAGAGTGCACAGAGTTCAACTACCATGTCTTGTATGATCCAGTTTCCAGGGCTTTTAAGATGCACCTATTATAGGCATATTTTAATTTCATTGACAAACTTAAAAAAAGAGAAGAATTTGAGGTTGTTAAAAAGTTTCAATAGCAGATTTCCCCTCTTTAAGGACTCATTATGAATGGATTTTATTTAGTCAGAATGAGGGGAGAAGAGATATTTATTTTCCTTAATTTGTGTCTGTACCAGAAGATGGATTCAGCAACAATTTTTTTAATTAAACAAAAAGTTAAATTACTTACTTCTCCGTCTGTGGCTTGTGAGAATCCTGACCAGAAAAGGTGGGAGCTAACAGAAACTCCTCGACACTGATCTGGCTTTTTTAGAAGTTTTGAGGCAGCAAGAGCACACTGAGTAAAGAGTGGCTGCTGGTTTTCCTCGCCAAAGCAGGACATCTGTTCTAGGGTTCCAATGATGAGTGTGATGGCAGCTAACTGTGCCTTGCTGTCACTTATTTCATCCTCATAGATAGAAAAGGCCTGAGGAAAATAGAAGAACTGGTTACTAGAAGCAGTACTGCCCATCACTAAGAAGTCTTATACCTTCTGCTTTTTTTGTCAATTTGAGAAAACATAGCAATGAAACAAAAAGAGAGAAAGAAGAATTTGTATTCAAACATTAAACCAACCTGAGACAAAAATTCATAGGCTACAGTCTCAGAGTTTTCAAATCCAATCTGACCAGCCACAAGTGAACCTTGTAAGAAAAGTCTGAGGGGGATCTCTGCCTGTTCCGCCTTGATGAGAGCTCCAATTGTTTGATGGCAGAACTGGAAGATCTTCTGACACTTCTTTTCCCAATTTTCATCCTGACAAATTAAATAAAAAATATTATGATGTAATGAAATAGGATGAGTAATCACTTAGAAAGTCTGTAAACTTGTTTTCTAAAATATGAAATTCGTAACAGAAAAACGGTGTAGTTATATACTGTGGAGCATGGATTCCTCGAATTCATTGAGGATTTTTATTATGTTTGAGGAAGCTGTGTTCCAACAATTCTATTTTTAGCACTTGGGTCCTGATTTGGGTTTGGTACAGTTTTCCTGAATATTTTTAATTACGTTAACAACATATAGAGACTTCCTGTTTTCTTCCCTTCTTCCCCGCATTTCCGACATTACGAGGATACCCAATTTGCTGTATTTTCCTTCCTTTCAATATTTCAAATAGCAGACGAAAGTCAGATACCTCTGAACAAGCCTATCTGTCATTCCCAACTCATTTTATGTCTGCGTTCAAATACATTGAACCTTGCTTGTTCCTAAACAACTTATACAAGGGATGTCTGTCATTATTTGAAGAGAACATGATATAACTTCAAACTAGTTTGACGAAAACTTAGATGTAAGAAGGAAATATAGAAAAAATCAGAAGGGGAAAACGGATGAATTCGAGGAATTCGTGATTTCAAAGGATCTGTGTTCGATCTAATCGTATCCCACTGTAGTTTATGAATATCTTCAAATGACCTTAGTAAAGCTGGACTGATAATCATGATCACAGAAGGCAATAGATAAGATTTAAGGTTATGTTATTTAAACCCTACATCCCTTTCAGCTCCACATCTAGATAAAATTAATTCACATCAAGAGATAACACATTTTTGCTCCAAGAAATTGAAGGAGCTTAAGAATCACCCAACTGGGAAATATGGAAAAAAATTATTGCTACATGCAATAAATTGAAACCAGCAACTTTCAAATATGCTCTCCAATTCATTTTCAGCTGAGGAAAGGAAAAGCTTTAAACTAGCCTTACTAAGAAATCGTTGATGTGTCTTCTTGATTTACCTCATCTGAGAGCTGTTTGTATCTAATTGCAAGTCTGTATGCTGCAAACACTATAGGGGGCAAAGTGAACTTAATCCTTTTGTCACCTCCTGCACCAAAATGTTTCCTAGCAGTGTTGAGAATCTGAAAAACAAAAAAAGAAAAAAAAATGTATTACAAAGACAGCATTAAAAAAAATCAATGAAGTGTTGACAAACTTAATAACAAAAAAAGGAAAGAGCAAATGTGATCAAACCTATTTACAAAATCGGAATTGATCTGACTGACTCTGTATTCAAGTTAAAACTGGTTTGATATTTGATCCGCTTCTTAATTTGTATATACATGATTTTACTACTGTAATGTTTGCTTTCTAACTCATCAATGAAAACAACAATATTATGATTTTGACTATTCTTTCAAGACATGCCTTTAGAAAGCAAAATATGAAATCCCTTTGGTTACTTTCATTGCACATTTCGGGATGTGCAATGCAATGAAAATAAAAATGACAGCAGCAACTACCAAATTCAAACTCAAATCTAGTGTTTTACTAAAAGATCTACAACAAAGAAATTCAGTTTCAATCTTAGGGTCTGTTTCAACTATAATTATGATGAAGTTTATATTGTGAAACAAAATTTAAACCTGAGGATTCAACAATCAACAGGTCAGAAAATTATGTTGAGATATGAGGAACAAGCAGATGGGACAGGTATCTTATTTCTCCACAGTGCTTTCAAAGTATAATTATACATATATATATATTCTAAGCTAGCTTTATAAGTACATATTATCCTAATTAAGCACAGTAAGCCTTTAGAACCTTCAAAGAATTAATTTTTGATTCTTAACAAATTTACAAGGGTACAAGAAGATACATAAACAATAAGAGATTTTAATGTTGCATTTTTTAACTCCTGCAAGAGATGAACTAAGTTTCTCACGAAAACAAATAACATTTTTCTGAGAGTATGAATTCCATTTACTGCCAACAAAGAGATTACAGGATAAAACCTGATATATTCATAAAGCACATTAAACAACACAGGGGTGAATGAATAAGAGAAGAAGCGAACTGCACATGCTATCTTATATGTTTACCAAAAACTGCTGATTAGGATCCTCTGACTGCAACAAGTGAATGAATCTTCCCATGAGCCCTTGCTCTTCAGCAAAGTCTTCAGGATCATCAGGCTCCTCTGGCTGATCATTCTGATCTTGGACCATGCAGTTGACAATGTTCAAAATAGCATCAACCTGTATTTTAATTGCAAGATAAGAAAATAAAATGCAAGGATTAATTCAAATTACTGTTCTTAAATTTTGTGGAATAAAAGGGCATAAAAATTCTTATGAATATGACAAGTGCTATTTTCTATTACAATTCTAAAAGTTATGAATTTAGGGATGAAACCTTTTAAAAAGTTAATAAGTGTTGCTCCTTCTCGTAGAGTGTAGTTTATTATGCAGTGCAATTTCTAAAGGGTTAGCACAGAGTGCGAGACAGATCAACTACGAGACAAGTGATACAGCTTTTACACCGCCATCAAATGTTGATGCTCTCAGATGTAGGGTGGAATTTATTCAACCACCTGTTTCCTTCACCTTAGCCAGTTTACTAAAAGAAACAATTGCAGGATGAGCATTTACCTCTTGAAAGAGTTTTCACTAAAAATTTTGTTCTTATGTCAAGACGAATCCATTCACTCCTGAATTTCCGAGTTGCTATTATCCTAACTTACATTCTCTTGAGCAGGTATCATGGTTTCATTCTCCAATGCATTGTTTATGATGTGGCAGCTCATAAGCTGACGCCCCTTGTAGTCAAAGTACTCAAACAGAGGGCCAAAATGCTGCAACTCCAGCACTGTCAGGATATTGTTGTAGGTATCCACTGGGATTTTCATCAGACGCATCAACTCCTTGGACACAGGAGAACCATGCTCTACACTGAACACAAGAGTAGTAAATAATTAACTTGGCAAGGTCTCCAATATAGTTTATAAAATCTGTTTTGTTAAACAAAGTCAAAGATATTTTGTTGAAAGGTTGTTGGAAAGGAAATAACATCTTTGACTGACTGAAAAACTTTGAAACGCAAAATAACCAATTTTTGTTTCTTTAACCTACCTAAAGGTAGATTAATAATACAGATTTTTTCATAGTACACGAAATATAAAGGAATATTATTGTAGATAAAAAGAAAGTGGGAGGATTATCGGAATCTAAGTTTCATGGACATGAGATCATATGATATATAGAAGTGATGAACAAGGGTTGAGTAAAGGGACTTCACCATCTGATTGAAGAGAGTTGGGACGAGTGATCTGAGGGGTTCAATAATGCAAGCATGGTGATAAGAAGGTTAAACAAGTTACGGGCGAAAAAAGGGGTTATACTAACTGAAGTCCAGGGAAAGATGAACAAAGAGGTTTGAAGACTATCAGACTGGTGTTTACTACTGCCAATACTCTCATCCCTAAAGTCTGATAGTCTTGAAACCTCTTTGTTCATCTTTCACTGGACTTCAGTTCGTATGACCCCTCTATTCACCCGTAACTTGTTTTTATAAACCTTCTTATCACCCTGCTTGCACTATTGAACCCCTCAGATCACTCTTATCAACTCTCTTCAATCGGATGGTGAAGTCCCTTTGGAATGGAACTGGGAAAGGAAAGGGGTGTGGGGTGAACGGATCAGGACTGACGACAAGAAATAAAAACGATTTGATAAGTTTTAGGAATGGAAAGGATGAAGAGGACTGCTCGACATGAGGTGAAGGGCGCAGACTTGACGGATAAATGGAATAAAAAGAGGTAAACAAAGAAGTCAAAAGAGCAGTTCTAGGACCAACAGGAATCTGGACATAATGGGAAGGCATGAATGGACATGTTATAAAAACAGAGGACATCTAGCAAAGGGAAGTGAAGAGAGCTGAAGCAGGTGAACAAAGGTGTTCCAGGAGGGGAATAGAAAGAGAGTAGGAGATGGGGGAGTTCTAGGAGGGGATTAGAAACAGAGCAGGATGCAGGGGAGTTCTAGGAGGGGATTAGAAACAGAGCAGGATGCAGGGGAGTTCTAGGAGGGGAGTAGAAAGAAAGCAGGAGGAGAATAGAAAGAAAGAGGAAACAGGGGAAGTCTAGGAACTTACTGATCTAAGTTGAGACGATTGAAGATGTCCTCTGTTGTTTCTAGCACTTTGTCCACATAGTCCACTTTGTCTGGATAGCACTTAAGTGCAAGATTGATGAGTGCTACTTGCAGAGAGACAATGTCCTCAGGTGGCATGTCAGGTCGATTCTATTTTCAGAGAGTTGGAGAAACCACAAACGAGCAAATGAGAAGAAATAAAATCAAATGGGTACACATTCAAGGAAGTCAAAACTTATGAAAATGTCTCTCTTTAAAAGACACTCTTAATGCTGATGAAATGATTAAATCCCACATAAGCAAAAAATAAACAATTCAACTATTATTTTTTGAGTAAAAAAATGATACTGAATTTTTATTTTGGATAATTGTTTAGATACACTTTTTTTTAAATTTAATAGACCAGAGTGGGTTGCCTTTATATTCATTTAAGATCTTGACATTGATTATGACTGTATGAAGTCATTGCTGGTTCAGGGCTAATTTATTACTAAAATAATGATGAGTAATGATTGTCAAGATTCAGGGTTGACAGGGAACAGCCTGAAAGAAAATACAGGAACTGACAGATGTACATACAGACACTTAAGATTTTCCTAACCGTTTCCTCTTGAACATTTTCTTGAAATCAGATATCAGTGTGTAAATAAATTCTTAATCTAATTTTATTTGAGGTATCCATAGCACAAGATGAAATCGGATTTTCAAAGACTAACATAATCCACACTATTGCTCATCAATAAACATTAGCATGGTTAAATTACACCTTTGCTAGATATTTTATTCAAACTCTTGGACAGCTCAGGCCTGACAGCACACTTTGTAATGGAGTTTACAAAAATTTCTGATAAAAAATTATCAGGTAAAGAAAGAATGATTTAATAAAACCACATGTTCCTTATAGTAATATAACACTTTAAAGCCAAAATTATCATCTTCCCTTAGTTTTATTACCTGAATAACTTGTGAGATTTGTTGAGAGAAGATGTCAAAAAGTTGGATTTCTGAGGGGATACCAGAGCCTTCTTCATTCTGAGCAAAAGAAGCCAATCTGAAATAAATCAATACCATGAAAATTATCTTTACATTAGTATGTTTCACTTGATGACTGCTCAGAACACAGAAAAGCAGTTATTACATTTTCAATATAAAGTCAAAACTGAAAGCAAATAATATATACAATATCCCTGCCTTTTTGTGTTAAGGCAACTTCATCAAATTAACAATCAAGTTTGCAAAAGTTGCTGCTATCCATCTGCAGTGAATGTCATCAACAGTCTACAGCCCACAGAGTAAGACAACATGATTTTAGTAGCTTCATTGTTTGAGAAGCATTCTCCCATGAAAAGGCAGTATTTCTAAGAATGATGGAAATGCTTTTCAAATTTCCTGCTTCAAATATTAAGACATGTGAATATGTGTGTGGTTATTCAAATTTGCTATAATTGACATTACAGTGACGGCCGCAAGGGAGACCTCAGAAATGCAATTTACTTTTGTGGCTTAAATATTTGCACATCCTGCACAAATAAAAGATTTCTAATCAAGGTGTATCAGGCACAATAAAATTTTTTTGATTTATTGAGTCTTCAATACCACATAAAAGTGATTTCTCTGCCTACAAAAAGATAAAATTATAATTTTAGCTTTTACCATGACCATGTACATGTTATTTCAATAACTTTTTAAAATTGCAATCAAATAATGAATTCTCATCTTTAAGTCACTCGCTGCCGCTACCAAACCCTTTCGGGTCACTAGCTCTGACTGGGTAGTGCAGGTACTGACGGAGTTTGGTTTGCAATTCACTATATTTTCCTACTTAGAACCGACGCACATTCGGGTGGGTCTGCCATTCTACAGCAGTTAGCACTTTTCCTCTTCATATTCCTTTTTATTTGAGTTACTTCCCTTGGTAAATAAAAAAATTATAGCAGTTTTTCTGACCATACTCGAAATACTCTGGATCTAGATCTAGTTTCAGTTTCAGCTCAATGTCTGATCGAGACATGGCTCGGGAGCAAAAATATTTTTGAGTCTACAGGGTCTTGTACTGGCAAGTCTAGGCCTAATAAAAGAAAGACATACCCGAGCCGGACTACACAATCTAGATCTAAGGCAAAAACATCGAGATCTAATATTATACTATCAGATTCAGATGCTGACTCTGAGTCAGATCGAAATGAGCCTCCACAACAACCCCCCCATCCCCAGCTCAGCCCAGACCCAAAAGAGTTTATGTTGATTGCAGCCTAAAAATCACGAAAAAAAAAGCATCCACATAGCAAAAACAATACAAATTGTAAGCTATCAGATTTACACCTTTTTCAAAAAATCACAAAAAAATAAAACAATTTGAATATTTTTTTCTATTCTGTAAAATTCAATTCTGCTTCTGTAAAGACTGAAAGTTTCAATACTCTTGGCAAAAAAATAAAGATACAGTGATTTTTTAAAAAGATGCAAAAAAGCTGGCATTCCTGGTCAGGCTGGATCAGAAACCTCCGGCAGCGAGTGTGTTAACTGGCTCTACCTCAAAACAGTATTGAGCAATTCATGCCCAGACTGCCCTGAATGCCTCATAAATGAACTTGCTAAGCTGTACTCTTGTTTCTTGGGTTTTTGGGACAGGGAAGAAACAATGCTTCATATTAACCACCATAAATTTCTTACCTATCAATTAATGCAATGATTATGTTTTTCACATTGACATTGGGGTGAAGCTCTGCACAAGCCCGGAGGAAAGAGCTCAGGGACTGCAAATGAAAATCGTCCGGGAATACCTGACATGACAAAGAGAAATGAAACAGTGTTTTATATTAAGTTCAACTCTTTTCCAAAACTTTAATCATTATCTTGACTCAACATTAATCCCATATTCATACAGTCATATGTTTATGGATCTATGAATTGAATATTCCCATAATAAGACTTTATTAAGCCCTTTTCCATTATGTATTGGGTTGTTTTTCTTAATGGATTCCTTTGAACATAGAAAAAGAAGCCTTTGGCCAAACTGAACACATTTCATAGTAAAACAAGCAGAAAGTTGAGAACAATAAGAACAAAATGAAATTGACTCAAGAAAGAGACAGAGAGGCAGAGACTGAAAAAATGGAAAAGAAGGCAAAGTAAGTGCTAAAGGCAATGTAGAAGCCCATGCTTGCTTTTCTTCCTCACCTGAATGACACACTCCATCAGGTATTCCTGGGCGATGGCATCCTTACAGTTGACAACCTGCTCCAATACCCCAGGCAAAACAGACTACGGAATATGAGAAGCAAAGTTACAGTACTGTTATTCAAAGCTCGTGAAAGTAAAATCAAATAAAAAAAGCACACAACTTCAACATGAACATCCGTTATTTTTTTTATTTCCTATTCTATCAACCTGTCGAGTAAATTATCTTCCATGTACAATCCATCTAAAAAACAGAAGATTCATAGCTGAGACCATAGTGATTTAGAGAGAAGGCCTTATTTGAGGTAGAATGATATGCGAGATTATTTCACACTTCTCGGGCGTGACTGCCATTTATACTGTAAAGCATCAGCTCGCCATATTTGACAGTGGCAATTCTGAAGCAGTCATTATTTAAGATAAGCATCAAAGTCAAGAAAGACATTAAAGCTTTTCAAATTCAACAGATCATTTATGTTTCCACAGTTCTGGTTTAATCACAGTCAGATTAATGGGAATTTTATTCTTTGAGAGGATTTGGAGCACGGCGTCACATTTTGCTCAGAAAGTTGTATTTTAGTTGTGAGACGAGCGCCGAGCCTGCTCACCGGCTATCACCAACTTAGGCGAGTCAGATATTGTTACCGCACTGACCGGCCGAGGCCATCCATCAGCTGTCAAAGCCACCTGTCCTCTTTGCTCAAGCGTATCACGCAGCGCTGCGCTGAATTCGCTGCAATAGTCAGAAAAATCTAAGAAATCCGTCTCTTTTACCTCATTCTATCTCCAAAACTACTCGTAGTAGGAGTACCATTGTTGCACTCTTTGTTTTCTTCAGCATCTCATACAAAAGACGGTTATAATTTCGGAATTCTATACCAGCTCTTGTGAGTGTGATCAAGGTGTAAATCTAGTATGTGTTTCAGCCATGATTTGTGTCTCTAATCACGACTAATTAAATTAAATTGATAATTTTAAACAATCGGTCCATTTAAATTTTTTCAAATCTGCATTTTCTTAATCTTAAGAAGTTGAACTTTCAAGCGGTCTAAATTTCATCTGGTGCAAACGTTTTTGTTCTATATATTTTTTATGTTTTTTTTTCTTTTTTTCCGTTACAATTCAGAATTTTTCCAGTAACTGTTATTTAACATGGAGCATTCCCGTGATGGTCACATACGATGCGTTAATGACTTATGTCGAATCTGTGCCACCCTTTGGCGTGTTTCGCGAAAAAACATGAAAAACGGTGACAGAACATTTAACTGTGACCAATTATCAGGAGAAATTATGATCATTTTGGGCCTCAACGTAAGGCAAGAAACAGAGGACTGTTTTTCAAAGTTTCTTTGCCTGAAGTGTTTTAAAATGATCAAAGACATTATGAAGCACCACAGGGAAGTGACAATAGTTAAGGCAAAAACATTACTGCATAATAACAAAGACAAGTGGTGTTCATATTCAGATATAAACATTACTGCCTGTAAGATATGCACACACAGACAGAGCCTCTCTCGAGGATTTTTCAAGAAGAAGGAAACATTGAAAGATGCTGCTGCAATGGAAATGGGGACAACAGATGTTGCTGATCACACAGATGCTGCAGACAAAAACGTTTTGAACCCTGAAGGCTCATGCCACACACCTACAAATCAGATAGATATCACACAGCTACTAGGAGCTCACACCTCTATCTCAGACATAAGGGGAAGTGTCACACCACAGATTCACGAAACAGATACAAGCATCACATTCCTTGATCACACAAACAGCTTTGCATGCAACAGTTCCAGCACTGACACCAACGTTTCACATCAGCCTCAACTTATTCCCGTTGCAGAATCTACACCAATTAAACCTAAGAAAACAGAGACACTAGACAAGTCAACATCACCTATGATTAAAAACGACACCACCTTTAGTGAGGCACTCAGTCGCTCCGAAGACACACCACTATCAAGGGCAGAGGAGCAGCTCAACACACATTTCATTAGACGAAAATTTAGGGAAAACCCGAAGGAACAAACAATATTGTGCAAGACAAAAGGACAACCCATAACACTTCAGAGAGTTGTAAGACCTAGAAAAGATACACAAACAGTTAGGACACCAACAAAGAGAAAGAGAACACACCTTGTGCAAAAGTTTAGGACCACCGTAGCAGGTATATCAAGTAGCTCAACAGATACACAGTTAGCTTCAGAGTTAAAAAAGAATTCCAGTAGAACGCAGAAGAAACATAGTTACAAAAGCTACACTCAGACAGAAGTTAAGCATTCCACGATACCATGCATTAGTGATCAAGGAGAAGTTGGGACTGAGTTGGCGACAGAATAGGAAGCATGGTGGGTTACTCAAGAAAATGGGGATACATGTAGAAAACGAAAAGTCAATTCGAGAGCTTTCAAGGGATTTAGTATCAGACTTCGTCAAGGTAGAGTACAGGACATTTTTGAAGGATGATATCACAGAACAGCAGGTGCCTTTTGGTAGAATAGGGGAGTTACCCAGATTTGTAGATAGTTTGTTAGATGCATATGATAAAAAATTTGCTCACATGGCGGGATGGGTCTATTCCAGGGGATGAAATATGGGTTAAAATTGGGGGGATCATGGGAAAAATTCACTAAAATTTACGCTACAGATCGCAAACACAGCCAAACCAAACACACGACACAACACAGTAGTGATAGCGATCGCAGCAGTGCGCGACTCACATGAGAACATGGTCAGGTTTTTAGAAGGAGAGTTAGGTAGCGACATCAAAGCACTTCAGTCCCATTCTTGGAGAAACAAAACAATTAAAGTTTTTCTAAATGGTGACTACGAATTCTTGTGCAAAATCTATGGCCTCTCAGGTCCCCAGGGCACCTACCCGTGTCTTTGGTGCCTTATGCCACGGCGAGATATGCACAAACCCGGTGATCAGTATCAACAAAGGTCACTGGAAACCATACTCGCTGACAACTCTAATTTCATTACAGATTCAAGTGCAAAAAAAGAAGTAGCTAAGTACCACAATGCTTTACACACACCACTCTTAAACATCCAGTTAGACAGCGTGAGCCCTCCCTATCTTCACATTCTACTCGGCATTGTTTTAAAACATCATAAACTGTTGGAAGACACTGCACACATGTTAGACACACAAATAGCCAATCAAAAAAGTGAGTTTCTGACGCCTTTGGGTGAGAGTGTGAAAACATATGGATCCCACTGGCATCAGCTACAAGAACTCAAAAACAAACACCAAATTGAGGAGGGCTGCTTAGTATTTAGTGAGGAACAAAGTGATATTCACAGACACTCACAGACAATAGAAAACATAGAGCAGCGTCTTTCTTCCCTATCACACGCAGATCTCACACCAAGGTCAGGCCCAATAGCCTCTGCATTAGACACAATACTCAACAAGCATAGAATTACACCTCAAGCATACCACAGTAGATCTTTCGTAGGTAACCACTGTCACAAATATCTTCAAGAAAATGTTTACACAGAACTCACAGAGACAATTGTCAAACAAACACAAGCACTCACAAGAAACCCATTTCTCATAGACGAAGCTTGCACAATTCAAATCACATTTAACAGACTCAACGAAGCCTTTTCCAAAGTTCACAATGCCATATCACACACGAAACATATTGACCACAGCCGCCTTCCAGAAATAAAATTAGCAATAGAAAATTATATGACCATATACAGAAGAATGTTTCCCTACAAAATCATACCAAAACAGCATATCTTAGAACACCACTGCATCCCTCACATACAAAAACACGGACACGGACTGGGCCTCCTAGGGGAACAGGGAACAGAAAACAGTCACCAAATGATAGCCAACTTAGAAAAACACAGGGCGCACGGGTTTACAGACGACATTAAAAAACTGCATCACATATTGACAGCACACCTACTTCAAGTTGCACCTAGCCTTCAGGGATAAAAAAAAACTGCACTTTTTAAATGTGATACTATGTATTTATTCTGTGAATTTATCATAAAAGAGAAAGTCTGAATTGATTTATTTTCCTAATAATTATAACTCTGTGATATCCTTCATGAAAATATTATTTTTTATTAACTATAATATCAACTTAACAATGTTGTTTAGAGTTTTCACAATTTTCGGACTGAAATACAATTTGGACTAGCTACCAGCTTGTCCACAGGCTTGTCACTTAAGCTGTTTACTAATAAGGATAATGATCGTAAATCTTTGAGGGATGTTTTGGACAAACTAGAATCTTGCACGGTTTCAAATTTCGTGAGTATAAAGAAGCATGTCTGTTTATTATTGTTATCAAATTTTGAAGAAAAACAACGGTCCGATTTTTTAATATGATTTTTTTAAAATATATATTTGATTTTATGAAAACGTTAATAAATTATGCCGCTTCACGGCCCTATTACATGAAAACTATAAAAGCTAGCTTCTCCGTTCTTTTTTCTGTGTCTTACAAGTCTTATGTAGCGTCCATAACGATTCCAACAAATAACAAGCATGTTTTTATGTTTCCTCTATGGGATAGAAGATAACTTCGTATTTTAAGAAAAAAACATGCATGCTCAGAGGCGAGCAGGCTACCTGTGCTGACCCCTTCCTGACCCCGGTCAGCCTGACCTGCGCGAGACCGGCCGCACTAATCTAAAACAGCGCTAGTGCTACACCGTGGGAGAGACCTTTGATTGTTAAGCAAAGTTTGAAACAATTAAAAAAAAAGATTTAAAACTGTACATAACTCACATAATAATTTACCTGTTTGAACTTTTCAATATCGATGCACTCTAACTGACTCAGCCTAACCAGGTTGGTGCCAACTAAAATTCTAAGCTCACGGCGCTCATTCTCCCTGCGTTCACGATCACGAGAGTGACCCTGGTGTTGCATGCGAACCCATAGCTTGTTCATCTCGGCAAAGTTGAGCTGAATAAAGTCTACAGAGTCCATGACAGTTCCAGACTCCCCACCACTGCTCTCTGTGCTGCAAATAACAAATGAAATCGTTCAATGTGAGTAATGTAGGCAGGAGAATACCCTGCATTAAATTAAAACAAAATTTGACTGCAAACAGAGACATGTTCTTGTTACTGATTTAGCCAATTTTCTTTCTTGTATTCAGAGTAAGAGGTTGAATGACTTGTGATATCTTATCTACAGCAATGCGTGTCCCTTAAATGTTACTATTTTTTGCATTTCTCTGGCTTAACTAAGGCACCATAAAGGTTACTCAGTTCCCTATCTTTATCTTTATGTTTTCTTCAGACATTTGAGCTGAATATGAGAAATATCGATTAGGCTTAGAACTTCTCCCTAGGCTCCAACTGGCTGTATAAAAAGGAAAAAAAATCTAACAGACCTAGATTTTCTTTAGAATGAAAATTACCCACTATAAATAAAGTCTCATCTCATGCCTGTTTTCAATTATAGATCTAGATTTTCTCCAGCTCTACTTAGGATTTCGCGATTAAACTTGATAATCGACTAGATTTAGATAATGTATTAAGACGAAAAAAAATGTCTAATTGTAAATATAAGACAAAGAAATAAGAATAGTCAAGATAATAGTGAGATCAGCACATGAAAATGAAGAGGACAATGTTTTTTTAAATGAATGATGATGTAAAAAACTTAAAGGCATCAATATCTAGGATGGTTTCAACAATATTACAAATTTCAATGCTGTAATTGAAATACAAATAACAATCAAGAAGAAACAATATCTCACGGCGTCTCAAAATCGGCTCTCAGCGATACTTTAGTTTAGGCCTGCTTGCCTGCATATCTCCTTACCAAGGACCGTCTTCAGTGAATCAATCACTGTCAAATACGCTCTGCTGACACTGCTAGGCAGGGCAAACCAGTGCGCCCGATATTTTGCGCACTGCACTTTGATGCGTAATAAAGTTTGTCTTTGTTTAACAAGCTATGGTCAAATTTGTTAACAAGCTAGACTGGTTTCCTCTTGACTTTCGATTTTTAAACTCAGTCTTGTGACTTTTGTGAAATTCCTGTGTTTTTATCTTTAAAAAGTTTTATTTTAGAGCTTCGTTCTGCTCATTTAGTTTGTTTATTAAGTTTTATAAATTTACTTCTATTTTGTTAACTTAATTAGACAATTACAGACAAAAAGCTCCATAAAAATCATTTTTTCTTCTTCAACTGTTTTCTAATATCATTTCTCTTTCTGATTTAACAGGTTTCTTATCCTCAGCAACAATAGAGAATTTTTAAATAAATTTTTTTACACCATTATGGAACATACTCAAGATCGGCTCTACCATTATACTTCTATTGTGTTCACTTAATAAGACAATTACTGGCAAACTGTCCATAGAAATCATTTTTTCTTCTTCAGCTGTTTTCAAATGTCATTTCTCCTTCTGATTTACAAGGTTTCTTATCCTCGGCAACAATAGAGAATTTTTAAATAATTTTTTTAAACCATTATGGAGCATACTCAAGATCTGCTCTACCGTTATACTTCTATTGTGTTCACTTAATAAGACAGTTACTGGCAAACGGCTCCATAGAAATCATTTTTTCTTCTTCAACTGTTTTCAAATACTATTTCTCTTTCTGATTTAACAGGTTTCTTATCCTCAGCAACAATAGAGAATTTTTAAATAATTTTTTTTTTACATCATTATGGAACACACTCAAGATCGGCTCTACCGTTATACTTCTATTGTGTTCACTTAATAAGACAATTACTGGCAAACGGCTCCATAGAAATCATTTTTTCATCTTCAACGGTTTTCAAATATCATTTCTCTTTATGATTTAACAGATTTCCTATCCTCAGCAATGATAAAGAGTTTTTGAATAATTTTTTTAAACCATTATGGAATTTACTCAAGATCGTCACTATCACTATAATTATGCGAATGAAATGTGCCGAACATGTGGCCAACTTTAAATAAGAAGGGAAAAAACAATATTAAATTAAAAAGTCATTCTCTGGCGTTGAACTTAGTGATGACATTCGCATGGTGTTTGGAATCGATCCGAAATCAATGATTTTCTTCGCGATATGTTGCCATATAATGTAAGGCAAACATATCGGCCTGTAAAAAGAAGAGGTGTGGCAACTATAAAAGCGTCTAGGACTAGATCTATATTTATGACACAGACAACTTGAGATTTATGGTGTGACTTCGATAAACAAAATCCCTTTTTAACCCATCTTTGTGATATCGTCTCTCTAACCTAGCTAAGGCATGGGAGTTTACAAAGCAGGCACAAGCTCTAAACTTAGAGAGACTCACCGAGAGAGAACTCACTGAAAATAAAACCCACCCAGACATTCATACCACTAGCCACTTTTTAATTTTTACAGATTGATACCGCAACACTACACTACTTACACTTGCAGACACAACTGAAACGATGACAGGTAGCCATACAGATAACGAAATTAGCGTAGAACTAGTAGGTACCAGCAGGCCCAGTGATAGCATAGAGACAGATAGAGAAGATTCCCACCAGTTATATCAGCATGAAAATAGAGACCACATAGACACTTCTCCCACTAGAGACAATTAAGAAAACGAATACGTTAGATGCACCACTAGCAGACACACAGACAGTGGAAGTAACGATCGACAGAGGTACAAACATAGCATATAGATCTAGAAACTTATCACAAAACATGATTTATCAGTGCAACAGTCATAGACATGACTTCTAACGAGCAACAAACACTCACCGTTCCAACTACCCCCATAGCTTTATCAACACCTATCAAACCCTCTGGTCAGCCACAAGACATAATTCAAAAACACCAATGATAAAATGTGTTTTATTATTCGCCATTGTTCCTTGTTTGGATATTTTAACTCGATAGAGTAACATACGCTGTAGTAATAATTAAAGGGAATTATATTTGAATCAAGCTCACAGACACAATTTTGTGCTGAGGATATGATTTTTGCGTGAATGTTTAGAAAAATATTTGTCTTATTGACAGTAACATCTTTTTCAAGTTCTGTGGAGCCGATTGTCCGCTAGCGGTCATTTAATCATGTTAATTAGCCCAGTAATCAGGTCATTTTTCCAACTTTTTAAATGACTGATATAAAAGCTTCTATCAAAGCTATTTTTATATTTTTTTTTAATGACAACTTTTTTATTACTTTTTTTTATTTAGTGAATGATCAAATAAAAAAATAAATAGATGAAGCTTGCAGATCGTATTAAAATGAACTATTATGACAAAAGACTGGTGCATGCCAGTAGTACGGCCACATTGGGTGGATAACCCCAACCCCGTGACCTATTTATCGCTTGACTGAGGCCAGTGCGGCGCAACTAAAGTATCACTAAAGAGACACCGTGATCGATATATATCTCCCTAGTTTTACACTTTCCTACAGGGTGATCCTCAATGACAGGAAAAAGTTACTCGTCGCAGAATTATCTTTTCACTCTTTCTTTTTCCCTCAAATTTTGCAAACGCGGGCAAAGCAAGTTCAAGCTTACAGATAAATGTTTCCACCAGGCACAAGGTCAGGAATTACAGAGGATCACATAACTGTTCAAAATACACAGTATTCTGTAAATTTACAGAAATTTCTCATCCCTTTATAGTGTTTACTTTAATTTGAAAAATGTTCAAATAAATTTCTCCAAGTAAATTAAAAGAATAAACGTTCCAAGTTTTGTAATTTTGAATGGTATTACATCCCTCATATTTCCCAGAAAATCTAAGTTTGATCAAGGGTAAATGTGGATAATTAGGCTTTACATCTGCCTACGCAGTTACATTTTATACACCTAATTACAGCAAAGGCGGTGCTGTTGGTTGATACAGGTTACACGTCCACATACATATACATATCTTGAAAAGATGAATATACGTAATTTTGTCTCAGCACTTACCTCTGATCCTCAACTGCATCTGGTAGAACATTCTTGGTACATTGCAATAAGTAATTCCGCAGGAAGAGCCCCCTAAGTGGATGCTGCACTCCTCGGCACATTTCTACCAAATCTTTAAGAATATCCTTTCGTGAGAGCTCATTAGATTTGATGTAGACAGTGCCCACTGTGATGAGTAGGTACCTTCACAATATATGACGAAAAAATTTAAAACAAAACTTATGATCAAGTGGGAAAAATACAAACTGTAATGTTTTTCTGAAATATGTGCATGAATCTGGCTAATATACTTCAGATTTCAACACAAGTTCATTAAAAAGATGCTTATGGTTCAAGTTTCAACTCAGTTTCAATCACAGCTTTAAATATCTGTTATAAACAACCCCAAACTGAAAACTGCAAATTTTTATTAGCAAATCTATTGACAATGTACTGCCACAAAAATAAATTGTCATAAGTTCAAAGAGCAGCCAATTTTTAATCATACATATCATGTATTGAGCCTGAGGTACTACCTTAGCACAATTGTCTTTCATGTCCGCTCGTGAAAGAAACAAGTCCATGTTCTTAGGTTTAAAATATCTCACTCTGGTTTGTCTTTAAATTCAAATGGCTTAAACCATGTTGACTTGCGTTTCCTTGTATGAAACTGTTTAAAATGTAGTATTGATAGAAGAATGGAAATACAACACTCTAAAGCTATTTATAAACACAACTTACAGGCGCGGGACTATGTTTCCAGCATACTGGACCAGCTCATAGAGGTCTGCTACTTTGCGACCCTTCTGAAACTCATCCACAAGATACATTTCCAGATGTCTCAGCTCATCAGATATAGCCATGTCTTGTTGAGGGGTCAAAGAAACAACTTGAAACACTTGTGACTCCACTCATAATCAATACTCTGGTACCACCAAAGTTTATTTCTGAACATCCACATGATGTGACGCACCTTTGGATTACTTTAACTCTTATTTACATACATAAGCTCGTCTCAAAAGATACATCAAAAGAAGACCAGTTAAAAGCATGTTATGTGAGACCTCTAATATGGTTTTCAGAAATCGTTTTGAATGATTATGCCAAGGAAGATTTATAGACGTATATAAGATAAATTAAGTAGAAGCAGGCATCATGAAGTTTAAAATGCACCAGAAATGCAATGTCTGTTTTACAATGTTATTGATAAGAAATGGAAAATGTTCAAGTGGTTTGTTAAAGTCATGTACTGAATCAAAAGTAAAAAAAAAGCATATAGTTCTCTCCTTTTGAGCTTTTGTTTGTGCTTCTTGTCTAACTCATTTTAATTTCATTTGAGTTCAAATGTTTTATGAATGGTAGCAATTTGAAAATGCCAGGTTGAGCTTTCCCCTTTTTGATTCACAAAGCACAGACCGGAGGCTAATGTTTTGAATTTTTAAGTATGCAATTGCATGTGAGTGATGCCATTTATTCAGGTTGAAATGATCTACTATTCTTAACTTAGAAAGCATTGTGGAATTATTAAAAAATATATGCACAATCTAACATTTCAGTTCCATGAGAAGAACATGCATGGTGGATATGTTGTTAGATACAACGCTTACAAAGTTTTGCTACTAGGTATTTCATCAAGAACTGTTGGTATGCTGTCTTAAAGGACCACTTTTACATGAAACCTTTTTACTGAATACTGTATTTTATGTCTAATGTATGTTGATTATCATGCTGACGAAGTCGGAAAAGTGAAATATAAATTAAGAATTTAGGTTATTAATTTACTTTTGCGAATGAATTTTTTTTGTGATTATTTTGACACACCTATGACAATCTCATGAACCAAACCAGTTTAAGCTCTGATTCTATCTGTTTTGGGCCATATTATAATCCCCTTTTTGTCTCAAAATTGCCATTTTTTTTTTTTTGCCATTGATCATTTTAGCTTGCTTTTCTTGCTTTCATGGTACTTTTTTATGTTCTAAGGTGATTTTTTTGTTTGTTTAATTAAAATCTAGATAAAATGTCCCAATTCTGAGGTCACCTTTTTATATAGGCAACAAAATTATGTTCATATCATTCACTGTGTTCCAGGCAATTTTGTAGCTGTTTTGATAATGTTGAAGAGCATCTCATTTTTCACTTCCCATGGTAGAATTAAAGTTAGAACTATCAAACTATCCCATGAATGACAAACTATTTTAAAATCAAGTTTTAATGATTGACTTGACTTTAAGCTTGTGTAGCAAAGTATAATCTCCACAATATGTATACTTAATCATAATAAATCCATTTTTTTTTTCAGGGTTAAAGTTAAGTGCATTAAAATTTACTTTAAAATGAATCATCTATTGGTAGTTTTCATTTAAAAAAGATACAGCACTCATAGTAGCTTTTAGGAGATAAAAGTGATGTACGCAGCTCCCCAAGCATAGTAGATGCATGCTTCAGTCCATCCATTAATCTGCCTTTGTCCTTGATAGAAAAGATAAGAAATTAAACATTTGAAAAAAATAAAGAAGATCACATCAACCAATTTTTCAAGGCCTGTTTTCATGCTATACATCAATGTTTATTGTCGTTGTAAAAAAAAAAAAAACAACCTACAAAACAACAACTACATTTTTTTTATCAAATACAACAATTTTAAATATGAATAAATACCTATAATTCTAAGAATCGAGTCACTGTTTTTTTCATTAATTCAATTTCAACACATAATGACAGTCAAATCAGTTATACAAAGACAATGCTGCATCCCCTGCAGAGATCTCTCCTCTTACAATGGGATGTGCCCCTAATTCTAATATATCTTGGCTTATTGTTAAACTGTGTTTTATTCAAGTATAATCAAGTTATATTGAGATATTTAAGAGAATGAAGTAGTATTGAATTTACACTCCATGTCCACTTATAAAAAATTCACCAAAATCATTTCAGTTAACTTGTCTAAAGAAACAAACAAATAAAAAAAAAATGCAATAAAAACCTATAGCTGAATCTAAATAAAGTAAAATGCTGTTCAACCAAAAAAATTCATTGGTGTAGTTTAGGCTGTTTGCTGTAAAATACCTTGCTATAAGTATAACTTACCAGGCATCTTTTCATTTGAAAGGCCTGTGTTTTGACAACATTTAGGGCCTCTTCTAGCAACTTTTCCTGCTCCTCCTGAGGTGATAACTGTGGTGTGGTCGGCTGTAAGAGGAATTGAAAAAGTTGTCAAGATAACTTAATACAGATTCTTTTTGTTTTATCTAGCTACAGATATAATGTTATCTTTATCAGGTTAAAAGAAAGATGCTCTTGCAATGGTTTCATAATTTATGTGGGGTTAAAGAGTTCTTCTGGTAAAAACATTTTCAATCGTGCAAAGAAATTGAATCTATGATCACAGATGATGATCTCCTCTGGGTTTATTATTACATTATGAGAAAGTGAAGCATAACACATGTTAGGCTTTGTGTTGAAGCAATTCATGCACCAATCATTATCCATGAAACAAAATTCTTGAACAAATATGAACTGCCTCTTAAGATGTGCCGGAAGCATCTGTCAGACAAAAGAAATTAAAAAAAAAACACAAAGGAATAACTCCCACCATCTCATTCCCGTCTTCTCCCAACACACCCACATGTGATTCAAAATTCCTAAATCACTACAGTCAAAAAGCTGGGAGGGGATGGGGGGAACAACTCAAAACAGTAGTCAAAATAAAATTTTGTTGCAAAGGTTAAGTTCAAATTTTATTGGAAATAAAGTTCAAGGCATAAGCTATACATATATAATGTCACAATGGTTAATGATGTCTAAGATCTTTTGAAAATCCAAAGTAAACACTTTAAAAAGAAACTCATCATTAACCCTGAGGACATAATTTGAGAGCTGTGGTAAATCAAAGATATACTAGAAGGGAATGCCAAGGTATAGTCAAAATAAAAAATACTGCCAGAAGAAACGAGAAATTTCTTTAGTGCCTCAATTGTCTAAAATATCTATAACATAATCATAAAAACTACTGAGGTAAATACGTTTGTCACATTTGACACAATCATACTCAAAGTCTACTGCAGTCAATGGAGAAAAAAAAATAACAAACTATTGATCATGCATTGTTCCAGTACTGAGGTTTCATAGATAATTCTTTAGTTGATATTCTAGAACTTAGCTATGAGGCAGAATTTTAGATATAAAAAATGCTCCAGAAATTTACTACAGAATGGTCAAAACTTTTTCTTGAAAATCCCAATAATATGCAATTTTGATACAAGTGCACTCTATAAGCAATGTCTGATCATTATCATGTGAGAAGTTCAGCCCCTTGGTTAAATAAGACTATAGACTTAATATCTATGTCAAGCACACCCTGAAAGCAGAAATCTAATCATCCTTTGATGAAATACCATTGAGAGAAATAATTTATTGCATATATTAGACTAGATTACGATTCACACTGATGTTGACACAGTCCAGATAATACTTAATACATTTCCATCTAAATGACAAAATTGACAAAACAGCCTTAACTAGCTTAAGCAGAAATAAGACAACATGAAAGCAGCTAAGTTGAAACCCTGATAGTGGTGTCCAGAATAAGGTGAAAGAAGTCTGAAACAGCTATATTGTTCAATGCTGCCCTTAAAAACAAACTGAAGAAGTCCTGGATGATATAAAAAAGGGAATACCAAATTCAAACCTTATACCTGACTTATAAAATCTATTCCTGTAAAATAAATAGTGGAAATTGGCATCCAATCCGAAATAAGTTAAACAAAAAAAAAATCATCTTGAATTCCAATTGAGACTTAGAACATGAAAAAAATTATAAAATCAAAAGAATTCTCCCTAGCCCTCAACAAAATGCCTCTAAAAACAACAGAGAACTTTATGTGAACCATCTATAATGCTCTGATGACTAGGATGCAGATTGCGACATGTCAAGTTGAGTTACAAGGCGTTAAAATATTTCAATGTTCAGACCATTAAACATTTTTGACTAATGTCCACGTTTGATGATGAAGTGAAGGGCTGTTCAGTTTGAACTTAATTAAGTCCCTAAGCTCTGCAAAAAGTAAAGTGTTATAAAGTTAGCAGCGGAGTACATCTCTTGAACTGAAATATAAAGTTATAGGCTTACTGTCGCTGACATTTTTCTAAACAATCACTGATTCTGCATGTTCATTGTTGACAATATCTACGTGACAAAAACCTCTTGAAAGCAGAATCCATATTTATTTTTTTCCAAAAGTATTGCATGTAGAATAGATCTAGATTTGTTAATTTGAGCCTAGTATACCAAATCTAAGCCCACTTCCTTCATAACCAGACGTCGGTTGAGGGATTTCTAACTACCTCTCTATTGCCCATTACCTCATTTACAACGTTTTATTGCTTTGAGATCTAAGAACTATATCTAAATTTCAAACTTTCAGTACGGAATATTTAAAACAAATGTAATTCAACAATGCAGTCAGGTGAGATTATAAGGGAACCACCCACCATTTTGGCTCGTGATGATGTTCAGGGCAGTCCTACAGTCCTACACCCAGACCTACTGTAAGCTTACCTTCAAGTTAAAAGATTAATTGCTCATAAGCTTCATTCACAAAGAAGGGAGATTACTTCAATGGCCATTTGAGCGACATGTCGGCAACGTCGAGTTGTTAGTGGAGACTTTACAACAGGATTTGACAAGATTTGTTTTAATTTGAAACACTAAGTAAGTGAACAGGTGATTTTGAGTTCGAATTTTTTTAGGCATTTAAGGTAGATAGATCTTACCTTTCTAATGGAGTCAAGATTTCCTTGAATTTGTACTCAGGTTTTGATTTGTTTACACCTGTCTCAGTATTTACAACTAGAATCTAGATCTAGATCTAGACCTAGAGTCTAAATCTAAATCAAGGTGTTTTTTTAAATAACATTAATAAAAGCATGTTTGCCCGTTCAAATGAACAGATGGGGGAATATTTTTTCTACATTGTAGAAATTCAAACTTCACAAAAATAAGAGACATGTAATATCTAAACTTTACTAGAGTCTAGATTCTAGAATGAACAGGTTGGGAAGACTACTTCAATAAAGGAAAGCAAATTTTTCAACATCATTATATATATATATATATATTTATATAATCTTCTCCGCAATCGTATAGGCCTAATACTTTAAGAAAAGCAAACTTTACAACAATTTAACATGTGTTTCAAAGCCACTCATAGTACAGTTATGAAATATAGAACCTTGAGAGTGAGACGTTGGGTTGGAATTTTCATATTGTCTTGAAGACAATTTTTTAAATGTAGGAGTGATATCAAGCACAAAAATGAAATAAATCTCTCCACTGAGTCCAATGTTCTTTGGTTCCCTGTTTACAATCAGTGGATATATGGTCTATATCTTAGATATTGAACAGTACTAAATGCGAGCTAAAAAAACAGGTTTTGTTAACATTGCCAAGCACCGCTCCGGAAGAAAAGGCTGCGATGACAGTTGTTCATATTCTGAGCAATCAAATCTTTATTACTTTCCTTTACAAAATGGCATGTTTTCCATGACGCTTTTGTCTATACGCTGGAATAAGTCAAATTTCATTTATTTTTTAGTTTTTTTCAGTGTTTTGCATTCCATTAAAGTAAAGTAACATTCAGTAAATGTCATCAATGTACATTGAGTGGTTTTGGAGGAGATAGCGGAGAAAGAAATCAAAGTTGCCTTTTAAAGTTTTATAATAATATAGATATCTAGAACTTAGATTAGATATGATTGGTAAAATTGCCTTCTAACTTCATTCTCACAACTAAATAAACATAAATTAATCGTGATTTATTTATTTCCATACCAGAAGAACTGAAGTTAGTTTGCATCTAAAGACTCTACATGGGATTATTTACTTGCGATACTAAAATCTTCAGATTGGTTCTGGAGATAAGATGTTGGTGTAGAGCCTCCACCCAATTAAGGGCATTCATTCAGATTCATGGGATTAACAATGCTTTTTTCCCTGTCACCAACTCACCGCTAGCAAGTCTTTCATGACTAATGAGTAATGTGTGTTGCTTTGAAACCTTGAGTTTTTGTCTAAACCCACCTCTTTATGGATGTCTCGATGAGTTGCAGGTATTCTTTTTAATTCTGTGGCTAACTGTGTGTCTGTTGAACTACCTGATACCCACGCTACTATGATCTCACACTATCTAAAATTTCTAGCCCTCATTCTCTTTATGCATGTCCTTACTTGGAGCTATTGTTCATTGTAGCACCAATGCTGACCTTTTGTCTTACATCTGATAACTTGTTTTTTGGATCACTATACAGCTTCCTCCTAATTAAGTGTGTGTTCAGTCTTTCTTCAACTTTAGTAAGAGTTGTATGGTATGATTGGCTAAGGGAGTGGCTAAATGTGCCACTTTTCTTAACCATAGATGATGTTGAAGATTCTGTTGTTATTTTTTGTTTGTTTGTGGAATGTGTTGGGGTAGATTTTGCCACAGGAACTGGAGATTTTGAAAGGTGAGTATTCATCTAGTAGGTTGGGTAGAGACTGCCACTAGTTCATCATGGAGCTGTGGGTGTCATTTGATAAAGGTGATTGAGGATTGTTTCTTTTGTGTCCATACTTGAATGTAGTGAGCATTTTAAGGAATGTGTAGAATTGATGGGACAGGTTGTGTTGAGTGAACTTGTGAGTATGATGGCATCTGGTTGTTTGTGACTAGCTGGATCTGTGATTAAACTTAATGTTTCTATGCCCAAGTCAATCTCATTGTTTCCAGCTACAAGTGTATTTTGAGGTGATGTAGCATTTTTCTGAAAATACCATAGTTTTATTTCTACTTGGTTGAGCTGTAATAAATGTGCAGATGCACCTGACCTCAGGTCACCTGTCAAGATGGCAAGCTGATTGATGGCAGTAGGGCTATCTCTAGCACTCAACTGAAGTAGAGCAAAGAAATAGAATTTGTTGTGCTGTGTTAAAGACTCATTCAAGCTTATTTTATTGTGGAGGAAACCTTTGAAACTTAGTAAGGAAAAGAACTGCCTGGTGGAGAAACAATGACCAAAAATTGGTGTCTAATATATGTTCCTTTTTCTTTCCTGCTTTATTTTTTTCTTTTACCAGATTATGCGTCGTCCTCCACGACCTCACAGAGCACCTGGTCCAGGGCTGGGTCCACATAGTATGGGTCCGAGAGGACCTCGTGGTCCTCCTCCAATCATGCCGCGAGTGCCCCCACCTGGACTAGGTTTGCCCCCTCTGCCTGGTCTGAGACCGTTACCCCCTGCAGTTGGTCCAGTAAGCAGCTGCACAAACTCAACTGACCCAGCCTCAATGGATTCAAGGTTATTTGTGGGCAATCTCAATACATTAGCTCTTAGCAAAGAAGCAATAGAGGCAATATTTTCACCATATGGCCTCATAATAGGCATCTCCATGCATAAAGGTTATGCTTTTGTGCAGTTCAGCCATCCTGATGAGGCAAGGCGAGCAGGTGCCAGTGAAGATGGCAAGAATTATGCAGGTCAAGCCATAGGTAAGTTGAACATAAATGTGTTGTTAAGTTGTGTGCATAAGAAGTTCTACAGAGCTGGTAGAATATTTCAACATAACCATGAATAGATGCTGACTAGTTTTTTTTTTTGGCACCTTAAAGCAAACGATTTGCATGACTTAAATCAATGTCATTTGAAGGCTTAATAGGCAAGCTTCTTTTAAACTGAATTTTACAGCTGCAGATATTTCTTTTTTTTTTTTTTTGCATCTTATTGATTGATTCCATTTAATAATATGGATGGAGTCACACATGACAACCTTTTGGACCTTCCTTAAAATCCTAGACACCTGACAAGTTGAACAAGGTCATAACCTGTGAGCTAACCGTTGAACGTATCGATAATTTTGCTTTGTGCCTGCTTTTGTTGATAATTATTTTATTATTTTGACACACACTTTCATCAATGCCAATCCTTAGAACTATGGAACTTTTTTTCTCTTTCTATTTGAAATGCATTTTAATATTTCTCTCTCTCTCTCTCTCTCTCTCTCTCTCTCTCTCTCTCTCTCTCTCTCTCTCTCTCTCTCTCTCTCTCTCTCTCTCTCTCTCTCTCTCTCTCTCTCTCTCTCTCTCTCTCTCTCTCTCTCTCTCTCTCTCTCTCTCTCTCTCTCTCTCTCTCTCTCTCTCTCTCTCTCTCTTTCTTCAGATCTGTGCTGCCCAACAGGAATTTTTTTAATATATGCAGACAGATAAACTGTGAGGTCTGTGTTATCAAGATTTACCAAAGAATCAAAATTCAAGCATAAATCAATATTTTGAAACTTTTTGCAATCAAGCCTCAGTGATTAAACTATGGCAATAATATTACAAGTATCTCATGTAGATGTGGACATACCGTATTCCCTCCATTAGTAGCGCCATCTCTCAAAACGCCCCCCCCCCCCCCCCCCCCCCCCCACTCACCCCTTTCTGATCCAAGCAACACTTAAAAAACACCAATTTCGAGAACAAAAGATTCTTATTTAACTCAAACTCAAAACATTTATTAAGCAATAGATCTGATGATAACAACAGACAACACATGTAAACAAGGAATGACTATGATCCTGCAATTGTCATCTCAAATTGGGGATGTCAAAGTCAGTACTAAGGCGTATGAGGTTAATGTCCTGGACTATTGCAGTCCTCGTAGTTATCGGACTCGAATGACGGGTCGCTTTCTTCACCCAACCATGGCACTCTAAAACTAACTAGAGGGAGGGGGGGAGGGCGGCGACGGCGGAAACGGCGGCACTTTGTCTTTGAAGAAAGTCATCCAAAACATTCCTTTAGACGCACCCTCCCTCTTCATTTTCACGCGCCCGGCGCTACTATTGGAACGAATACGGTAAGTTAAACAGAGGAGATGGACATGGGGAGTCAAGCCATGGTGTGTAAAACAACATAAATGCTTTGTGATCTAATAATAATAGAGAGATACCGGAAAAAATTTTAGATTTTCTCTATTATATAACTACCAAGAACCAAATTCAAGCTTGGTTCTTAGTCAATAAAATTGCATACTTTTAAATGATAACAAAATAGTCAAAGATGATTTGGTCGATCACATATTTATCAGTCGTTCCATGAATCCATGTGCTCATCTGTAAATATTTTCCCCTGTCAATTCTGTCTTTGTCTCCTTATTATTTCTGCGTTTTTGTCAAATAAGTATGGAGTTGAACAATCTGACCTTAACTGTATAAAGTAACAGTACTGATGTCAGGTAAACCAATCTGGGCCGGCTTCTTGCTCAATCAATCAGTACATGGATCAAAAAAAAATCTTGCGATTGTTAGAGGAGATTCTTCATGCTGATCAATGGGACGCCAGATAGCTCAATAGGTATCATTGAAGTGATAGAAAGGAAGATCATGTTCATTCCCTTTTCTGTGGATCTGGTGCAAGCAGATCTATTCTTCACTTGACATACATACCCTGTCTTGGTTTAAAATTATTCAGGAACAAGTGATGTCTCATTCTCTTTCATCTTTTACCTTAGACTAAACTTACCATAGAAAAGGAATACCACAAGCAAGAGAAATAGCGTTTGTGGGAAGAGAATAGGGATATGTGGAATGAGAAAAAAAGCAATATGGGCAAGTGTAGGAAAGAGTGGAAGTGTATTAGGGAGAGATCTGACCAAGGAGAAGAGGGAGGAGATCTGCTGAGATTAAGGAAGAGATAGAGGCAAGAAGGAAAAGAAGTTGACAAGAAATATTAGGATTTACAGAATGATTGTCTAGTGGTAATGAGAGATTAGAAGAGGAATAAGAGAGAAGAAGTAAGATAGGTTAGACTAGAGGGACGGAGCAAGCATAAGTAAGGGTCAATCTTTCTAAAGATATTTTCAGAGAAAGAATATTTTTAGAAAATATTTTTAAGAAATGAAAGCAATGAAAATTCTGATTGATTTCCTCATGTTTTTCTGGATTTATGAATGTCCATATGAATCTCTTGATTTTTATGACCACAACAACGGTTGAGATAAATTGATAACACTTTTATTAAATAATGTGATTGTCCTTGAATGTCCAACACATTAAAATACTGCTAACAATTTAATGAATCTGTGTTTAAGTCTATTTGTTAAAATTTTAAGTTTGCTGTCTGAGACAAGACCTTCAACATTTTGCTAGCAGTCAAAATTCTGGTCACTTCATTCAGCCAATTGAAAAAAAAAAGTTGCTGTCAAGGTTGTCCAAAGATTCCAGCATCATCTGTCGTCTCCATAAATGGTGCTACTAAGATAATAACTGTTTATTAACTGACATGTGTTTCAATTGGCTTTTTGAAATTAACCACAGGTTTAAGATCATATTCAAGGACGCAAAATGAAATGACAGCAATATTGTGTCCATTCCCATAACTGGCAACATTCCCATGTGGAGTCTTTTGTATGATTGGGAACAGTTATGTCCAATAAGCAATTTGGGAAATTTACATTCATTGAGACATCGGTTACTGAAGCATTTTTGCCTCAAATTCTTTGGGAAATTTTGTTAGAGGAAGGAATGTTCGAATATTTATGCAAAAGTTTTTGGCCCTATTGTGGGACAAAACAATTGCAAATTTTTTGTTTACATTGCTATTCCCTGTATCCTTGGCCCTCAGCTCACTCATCCCTTTAGACAACTGCCTCCACCTGATATATTCCTTTTCATCTTCTTTCCCCTATCCAGATGTTCTCCTCCCCTACTTCTCCCTTCCCTTGCTATTCTTCATTTTCTCAGATTTTTCTTTTCTATTGCCCTCACTACCCTCCCCTTTTTTTCCCTTGCTGATCTCTTTTTTTCTCTTCTATATTGTCTACTCACTATATAATTTTATAAGTTGTAGGCATAAATTCAGTTTAAGATCAACTTTTAAAAAAAAGGGATCTATCACTTGTGATCTGTGGTTGATTTTACTTCCTCTATGTTTCCCAAAAATCTTACTCAGAGACCAAACCAAGCAACAGATAACCCAGTGAAGATCAAACTAAAATCTCGTAAAAGTCTTTCAAATGTATTTTCTTATATGACATTCTTATCACCAATTAAAATGACACTTTTCTTGTTAAGGTTGTAGTAGTTAATTAAAAAAAAAATATGCACTCTTGGATGATACTGACAGACTAAGCAGGGATAGATCCAGATGGCTTCTTCTGTTATCAACACTGCTGTCTTGCATGAGTGGCATTTTTTTTTTTCAATCTCCCCTTTTAAGTCTTATGACAGATATACCTGGAAACTCAAAGCCACTATTACTAGTATCAGACTACTAGTATGTATCCTAAAGGCCTAAGAGGGTTGGGTAAAGTCATAAAAATAATGTCATTCTGGCTCATGGCTGAGGATGTTTGTTGTCTACTTAGAGATAGGGCATAGGTAGTTTATTAAAGACTTATTAGTACAGTGAAGTATGACACGCAATTGAAATATAATGATGTAAGAAGATCTCAAATGTGCCAGCAAAATCATTGCCACTTTCACTTTTTATGAAACTGATTTTCTGTGAATATTTTGCAGCGAGTTGTTTGATAATTAAGTGTCATAACTTCTTCTTATGAAGGAAGAAATAAGAGGGAAAAAAAAGGAAAGAATCAGCAGGTAAAACATAGTTTGACGATTTTTTTTTAAATTTGAGAATCTATGTGTTCAACCTCATTGTGCTTGATTGTAACTCAGGGAAAAAATATTTTGTGTGCATGGTTTGAAGGAGCTTGTTATGTTGTGGTTTTATACTATTTAATCATAAGTTTAAGGAATACATTAATGTGAAGTAAAGTGTTATGTTTTGTTTTTTTAATAGAAGATTTTAGTAAGGTTACCCAATGAGAAAATTATAAAATGTCAAATAGTTAAAGATGATATCACACTTATACATGTACCTTGATGTTAAAGCCTATCTTTGTTTTAGCTATTGAGTTTTACAATTTTGCAGGTTATCGTGTACTGTAAATCTAAACGTAGATTTAGGTGTTTATCTTGAGCTGGACTTGTTGTGGGAAATTTACTTTTGCCCTTGTATTAAAATGATTGTCAAGGAGTGGATATAAATTGTTTCATAAATCTGCACTTCATAGACTCTATGGAAAAAAAACAAACTTTTTTTTCTTTTTTTTCTCCTATTTCTTTTTACAATGGAAGTATTACACACAAAGAAAACTCAAATGTAGGGACCTAGATAATCAAGAAAATGTGGGAGAATTCCAAAGTAAAGAAACTTCTTCTTCATAGTTTAATATATCTTACTGGCAAGTGTACCCGCAGAATAGAATAAAAAAAAAATTCTTGTGGAAGGGATTTCTTTGTGGCAACAAAAAAATGTTTATCACAACTGTCAATTTGAACTATCACTGCACCGTTATGCAAGAAATAAACTCTCTCTGTCTTTAAAGTAATCTCCGTCCATAAATCATCTTACCTGATTTTGACACAACGGACCTATGCACATCAATTTACACAATTACCATTTTCTAGTTCTTTGACTAGACCTAGCTTGTTCCAGATGGTCACTTAAGTCAACAGAAATGATGCCAAAATTGTTGTATTAATAGGCCATACTGCCTGTGCTTAATTTCCCTTGTTTTTTTTGTCATGTTCATCTCCATTCAAGATTCTTTCCAAGAAACTTTAGGGGCATAAAATGATTTAAACTTAAGACCACAAGGTGTTTATCTGAAACTTTAGGAGACTCAGGATGTGAGGTCAAAACCAAAATCCTAGACTACATGGTAAATTTGGAGTCTGGAAAATCAACGACAAACTTGAATCTCTTCATATGTCCTGATTTTAAGGTCTTTCCTATGCCAAATTTTATGACGCTTTGAATGCTTTAGTATTTTGGTTAAATACGTTACTGGCAGTGTGGGCTTATTCATATTGTCAATTATGGGTTTGATATCAATATGTCATCATTGCTGCATGAATTTCAGTTTTGTTTTTTTTTTTAGTTATATAAACCTGTAGGATCAAATTATTATGTACCTTGTGTTTGTCCCCAAAACTACCATAAAATTTGTTTTAGGTCTTTTTAAGAAGCATTTTTTTCCTCAAATGTGAAATTCCATTTTTTTTTTTCATGGAATAAACTTCTTTTTCTGAATCACAGAATGCATTTCATGTTTTTATACTTAAAAAATTAAGTATATTCGCAAAGTAAAATTTACATACATAGTAATGCATTTTTCGTGTTGAAATTGCATGAAATCATCATAACTGTCTAAAGGTATGGCAGCTTGTTTTTTGTTTTGTTTTTTTTTTTTTAATGCGTTTTTAGGAGGAAGAAGAGGGAAGGAATCTATTTTTAAGTGCTTTCTGAAAAACAACATCAGCATGAAGATATAATGCATTTTTTAAATTTAAATATTGGTTTATTTTAATTTTAATTTTTTTTTTTTATGACCTGGTTTGTTGAAATGATGTCAACATTTTTTAAGAATTTGACATGCACTAAAATGTATGTATACATGTATTACGAGGTGCAGTGTTTGGCAAAGTACATTTTATGAAAATTAATATGAAAGAATTAATGTTCTAAAAATCTTTTCTTAATTTTAATTTTTTTTTAAGTTTTCCTATTTCTCATTAGCTTTTTTACTTACAAAACATTATGAGTGTGCAAGAATAACTAAACTTTACATGCTATACAACTTTGATAGTAGTGCTTTGATTTAAGAAAATATTGATTCTACATTTGTAGCTTGTACTAACAGATAATTACTGTTCAAAAGCATTCAATTCTATGATTTTCCTAGACAGTGTATGTTCACATCAAATAAAAAAATAAACTTTTTTCATTAATTTTTTTTTTCGCCCAAAGTATTATAGATATAAAATGCACCTTTTCTTTGATGAATGGTAGTTAATGATGGCAGCATAGATCAACAATTTTTTTTTTATTTGGATATACATTTTTTTTCCAGTTAAAATTTTTTTCAAAATTCCCTGTTATCTTGCAGATTTGCTCTTAGTATTTGCCACTGCTTTCGTGTTTCATCATTTTATTTTGATTGGAACTTAAGGCGCTGACTTCTAGACATGTGGGCGAAGTATTTTTTTACTGGCCACTCTTTTTCCCCCTTTAGATATCAATATAGTGTCACAACCAAAAAACAGAAATGCACTGAAGCGCGCATCAGGTGGCAGGGCACTAAATGATGCGTAAGTAAATTACTGGTTGTTTTTTTTTTCAAACAATTTAATTCTTTTTATAAATAGATAACAAAATAATCGATTTATTTTTAGGAAACATTTCTTTTTAAAATAATCATTAGAGTATTAAATGAATTTTTAAAGTTTTGAGATAGAAAAGGTTAGAACTAAAAAGTTGCCTTTTTTTTGTTTGTTTGTTTGTTTAACTATAAATTATCTACTTGATACTTTAGAATAGATTTTTTTCAAGAACAAAACAAAAATTACAAGGATTGCTTTTTAATATTTTTAACATTGATTTATGAGTATTTTGTAGTATTTATTTTCTCCTTTTATGAAAAAAGCTTAAAAAGATATTTTTTAAAATTTTGTCTTTTTACTTGTACTTTTTAAAATTTTATTGTTTTGAATTTTAGGGAAAAATTTTATGATTTGTGTATAAAATTTTATATTGAGATCATCATATAATTTCAGCTAGAATTATGCCAACAAAATCCCTTAGTAAAATATGAATTTATTGTTAGACCATTTGCCAGAATTGTTTTCAAGGGGATTTTTCTGTAAAAGTGTAATGCCAGTGTTTTTCTATTTACACTAATAGTGAAGTATTGGTTTTTGTTTGTATAGTGGCCTTTTTTGTATTTATGTTTTAAAGATTGATACTTTTCACCCTTCTATAAAGATAAGCAGAGTGCAATGTTTAAAAGTATAAATACAAAATAAGCAGCTAGAAATGTATTTTCATATAGATCAAGCTGAAATTTTTGGCATTGTCAAAAGTTAACAAAACTATCAACCTGGCCAATTTTTCAATGAAAAGTTTTAGTACATTCATGAGTCTACCTTGATTCTGTTTAAGATGGATCCTCAGAATAAAAATTTGTCTTACTGATTTGTTTACATTTGTTTCATCTTTCTTGTTTAAATGTAATCATCCGCTTTTGCCAAGCTAGTTCTCCCAGATAAAGCAGTTTTATTATTAAACTATCCCTCAACCTTTCCATTTATCAAAAACACTTTGAATCAATGGGTAATTAACAAAACATGGTTGAAAACATTATGTTCGTCCTATTTGTAGCTGGAAGAAGATTATGATAGGACCAGTCATTTCAATAATAAGACGCTTATAATTTTCCACACTTCCCATCTTTTGACTCTAAACAATCTGATTTGTCCCATGAAACCAAATTGTTAAATATACAACTGGTCTCTGGCCTAAGTGGATCAGAAATTTCTTTCCTTTTCCCCTCCTGGCACCAGCAGTCTGTAGTATGTCAACTCCAACTGCACATAAACTTAAAACCTCTCTGCTCCTTCCTCTTGTAGTATAAGTCATAACGATAGATGAGCTTGTATTTCGATAAATAAGTTAAAGTGCCGATTAAGACTGATGAACTTATCCTGCTGGATAAAATCTTTTCCTAGTTAGTCAATACAAGCAGAGATCTTTCAAATCTTTGAAATGTACATAAAACTCCTAACAAAACTTTAAAGATGTAAAGTTACTCATTGCTTTAATTCTTTAAACCTATCAAGTTTCTACAATGAATGAGAAACCCATGTTCAATTGTATTTACAATATTTCTCATCACGGAATTTATTCTCAATTCGAATAGTAGCTGGTTAAAGGAATACTAGAATAACCTAAATGTCTAGATAAACTAAACTGTCTGATAATTATAAGTTTTAGCAGTATGGTGACGGGCCCTACACAAAATAATTGAATTAGGAAAATCATTGAGCCAAACTATATTTGAAGTAATCTTGAAGATTGTCTTTAGATATGTGTCTTTCTTGGTGAGGTTTGTTTTCCTTAGAAGTTGTCAAGCTCTGTATGACATATTCTGTTTTGTTTTTCATTCAGGAAGCATTCTATTTTACCTCAAATTGTATTCCTGAGGGTTTAATTAAATTTTAGAAATTCTATTTTTCATATCTTTATTTATTTAGTTGCGGTAATGAGTTTAGGGAAATTATAAAAAAAAAAATTACATAAGTTTCAATGCACTGTTTTCACTTGATTTTTTATTCATTCTTTTGGGTTTTTTTTCTTTTAAATGACAAAACTATGTTGCGCATGCAGTCACATAGTCTTTGTTTTAAACCATGCTCCAAAATTTATGTCACATAGAGCTGCAAACCAGTATGCATTTTGGTATCTTAGTAATGAAATAATGCCTAAAGTAGATGAGTAATCATTATATTGTTAAAATACTGAAATGGCCTGGAAGAAAATCTTTTAACAGTCAGCCCTTTTTCAAAAGTAGCAATCATAATGAAATTTCATGAGTTTGCTATTAAATATTAGTAGACAATTGGACATGATTACTTTTGTATTATCATTTTAAATATGTTGCTATGAGTCATAAGTTTTAATGTGTATTAAAATGCCTTGTAAAATACAGAAATCAAGTTTCATGTAGTTCTGAAACTAGTTTGTCAAGGTTTGGCTGCTGTCGTGCTTTATTGCCCTTTTAGTTAGCTTACTAAGTATTTATCTTGAAAAGAGCAGACAAGAAAACTTATGCATTTGTACATCTCCTATGATTAAGGGGATTTTTTTTTTTAAGGAAAGAAAGCTTTTAGTGTTAACAGATATGTAACCTGGCTTATTACTAAAGTAAGTTTTAAAAAAAAACAAAACATTGAACCTTGAATTCATTCACATGGTTTTCTAAGAACAATTGAAAAAAAAATTGTATGGCAAGAATACACAGTCCCTTTTTATTTTCAATTTTCTATCAGAACAAGGAAGCACATTTTCTTCTTCATTGCTCTTCCATAAGAAGTAAGAAGGAATTAAAATTTTTAGCATCATGCCAGCAAATTTCTTTGCTTTAGTTGTACATTTGATAAGAGGGATAATCACAAAGATAGGTACAATTGATGCCAAGAAGTTAAGTTTAGGTAAATATCTATATTCTACCTAGCTGCATATATTTTACTTGTATGTTTATGTAGTTGGTCTTTTACATATCCTGGCACAACTGATCACAGTAAAAGCATCATACATATAAGCACTTTCTTGTTTTTTCAATATTTTTCTCCCTGTGTAGCATTTAAAGAAATAATGGGCATATTGTTTTTAAACATAGAATGTAATATGGGCCATTAATCTAAAACAGCGGATATTTTCAATTAAACTTTACTTAGTCCATTCTGTCTAAATTCTAATTTTTGTAAAGAAAAACTTTATCAATATTTGGAATATTAAGTAAAATAAAGGCTAAAAATGGTAAGTCAATCTTTTAGTCTGATACTGAAGCTAAAAAAAAGTTATATGCTACATACTCGTACTTATTTTTACTTTTAACTTTGGACAATTCAATGGGCTGTTTTATTTCCACTGCTTTGCAGGCAGAATTCACTGAAATTCTGCCTTGTGCTCATCTTATTTCACTGTAGTCTCAGTGCCTAGGCACAAAAAAAAAAAGAAAAAATTATAAAAATAGTGTGAAAATAAAATTCTTTTTATGGTTGTGGTTCACCAGATGTTTTATTGGTGGTTTTCTTGCTTTTTTTCTTGTCTTTTTTTTTCGTGTTTGGTGATGTATAACATTTATTAGCATCAAGGGATGATTTAAGCAATTAACTGTAGTTGCATGACAGTTAATATTTCATCTTAACTTTATTTGCCATAAATGTTGGACCATGGCTGGAGCAATAAGGCTTTTTAACACAATATTGATAAACCAAGGGTAAATTCTACTGTCAATTAAAATAGGATTTGGTGCTTTAATCATTAGAACCTAAAAAGAAGTAATGCAACATGTCCCAATGAAGAAGGAAGATATTCCTCTGGTTTTGAATAACAAATGCAAAATAAGAGACATCTTTATCAACCTAAATTGTCTTAAACTATTCAGGATCAATGTCAAACAAATTTGGAGTCCAGACCCTATTTTCCTGCCACTGTCTGTTCTGATCAGTTGTCCATTTGATATGAAAGGTAAAAAAAATCTTCCAATTTTTGAGGTTCATTTTTTTTCTTGATAGCCCCAGCAAAAAAATGAGACCAGAAAATCCAGGCACAAATCAGTCTTTGCAGCGAACGCTGGTGACTCTAAGTGGCACTGGGGATTCAAGTAAAAGGGTGAGGGTTTTTTCAGTGTCTTTCAGTTTTATTTTATTTTTATCCTTTTTTTATTTTTAAATGCCAAAGCAGTTTATTTGATGTATTATCCTAAAAGATTGCCTTGGGGAAAACATTTTTTTTCTTTTTTCTTTATTTTTTTTTTTTATTAAATCTTACATGACACCTTGAGTGCACACTAAAAATCAGTTGTAGAAAAATCAAGAAATTGCCATTATTATGTCAATCAGAATATAGAAAATAAATGAAAAGTTCAGGGGAAAAATTTGTATTGCTTCCCCTCCCAAACTGTAGCCTACTTTCCTCTTTTGTTGTGCTGAGGAAGTGCAGCCAGGAAGAAATAAATATAACTAAGATTTTTGTCATTTTTGTCTTTGTTAAAATTTCAGTAAAAATTTTCCACTTTCAAACAATGTGGATACAAAAGTAAGTAGAGCTGGAATGCCAATAAAAGCAGAAGAAGATTTTTTTGAAACGGCTGAACGTAAAATTTCCCCAATATTTTTTGTTTCCTAAGAGATTTCTGTTTTTGCTTGCACCAAGATTTTTGCTTTAACTTGAATTGAAGCAATTTCAGTTTTAGTCACTGTGTTGTAATTTTTCTTTTTCAAATGGAAAAAGATATAGACTTATTTATCCTCAGGAAGAATTATTTAAATGCTGCAAATATAATTAATTGAAATAAAATATTTTGAAATGTTTTAAAGGATTCATAACTTTTGCCTACATTTGTGCTTTATTTTATGACATATGAATGGCTGGCCTTTTTTTTTTCTTTTGACAATCAGTATAAAACATAAATATCAATATATTTTTAAGGTGATATCTGAGAATACTTAATATTTGAAACCGAAGTATTCTTTAAAGACTAACTTATATTTGAATATTAAGATTAAGTCTACGTTCTGCAAGTACTTTTATTTGAGTTTTACCTCAGTTGGAAAAATGAATCTTTATACATCAATGAGAGGTTATTTTTCAAAATTGTTAATTACAGTAACCATAATTTTGGAAGCTTTTTTTTTAATCCATGTACTTAACCCCACAAGGATCAATTGACACTTTATACACTCGAGGATATTTTCAAATATTGTACTTGTGAAAAAAATACAAACAAACCTGAAACTTTGATAAAGAAACCAGTATTACCATGAAGGTAACATACAGTTTTTCGGGTCATCAGGTTTGAAAATTTAAAAAAAAAAAAAAAAAAAATGGAAGGAAAGATGTCAAGTTTTGGAAATTCATATTCTTTTAACAAATTTTAACCTGTGAAAATTCCTCAACAATAAGCATTACAATACACATTAGGCCATAATATATTTATTTGTCAATAAACAAACATTAGGTATTCTTGTTGTTTTGTTTGAAATCAGATTTTTTAAAAGTTTTTAAAATGCATGGATTAGACATTATTTTTTTTCAAATAACTTTTAGTTTTACAAGTGCAACTCATTTTAATACCATAAGTGCATCTATTGCCTGCAAAAATTATGCAGCCACAAATTGAGATACGTTCTTTCAATACAAAGACATCTGTTTAAATTTGTTTTATATGACCTATATGTTGCTCATTATTTGATAGAGATAATTTTTTTCAATGAACATTTTCAAGATGTGAATGATTAAATTCTTTTAATACATCATTTACATTTTAAAAAAAATTTAGTTCATATCAAACTAGGTTTCAAATATTTATTTTAAAAAAAGGTCATATTAGAAAAAAAAAATTCGTCTTTGAAGTTTAAAGATATAGTTCAATTAAAGGAGTGTCTCTACCAATTGAGGAAACATATGTTCCTCAAACTATCAATATAGTACATTATTACTTTTAATGAGGAAACATCTGTTCATCAAACTATCAATATAGTACATTATTACTTTTAATGAGGAAACATCTGTTCATCAAACTATCAATATAGTACATTATTACTTTTAATAAAACTGTTATACATGTACCAATAGTTAATTATTAATTACTATCATGTTTTTCTCTCATCTCTTTAAAAGCCGTATGCATTCTCCAAAATTTTCTTATAAAAGCATTTCAGTCTTAAATGATATCTGTAGACCCAATAGGATTTAGAACAAAGACTATAGGCATGGTTTTATAATTTTTGTGTCGAATATTCATGCAGTATATTCAATACATAGAACTTAAGTCTAAAAATATATGTGAATAATTTTTTTTTAGCTTTGGCATTTAAGGATAAAATATGTGAGCCACTTGATAAATCCTTTCTATTTTTTTTTCCAATTCATAGCTATTTTTTTACATTGTGAAAGTTTTAGCCAACTTTGTTAATGCAATTGAACATAAGACTGACAACTTTTGCAAATTTTTTTGTTTTACTTTGAGACGCAGTTGTAAAATATATGATCCATTTGATACACCTTTTTTGTTGTTTGATTGCACTTTATAGTGATATAAATTTTTCCAAAATATCAATTTTGGATCATCAATGTTGTAATTCCCACGCGATTTATAATCTCTATCTTTGTGCTGGAGTATGGTATCATTCCAAGGCTTCTCCATGGTATACAGCAAAACGTAACAGGCAATGGTGAAACTGACATTGGAAGCTTTTGGGGATCAACACTTCCGTTTTCGTGCCATTTAAAATTCTTGTAACTACTTTTATTTGATTGAGGAGTGCCTTTTTGTATTCATGAGGTATTTTAAAGTAAGTCCTAAATTTCACAACGAGACAAGTATTTTTAGTCTGTGTTGCCCATGAAGTAAACAATCTTACAATGCCTTTAGACCCACATTATCAGTGGTGTAGAATCCACATAAAGGGATAAAAGATAGCATCCGCTGATAATCTATAGCATAAAAATGATTTACTTGGGATAGTGTAACATGAGATTTCCAGGATAATTTACATAATTATTGACTATCATTAGGCAATTTTTTTTTTGTATGTTTTTTAGACATAAAATGCCAATGACTTTGATCAATAAACGAGTTTCTTCGACATAATTGCTATCTTTCTTTAAGGCATTGAAAAGTCAAATTATTTTAGCAAATATTATACTGAACTTAGTAATTTATGGCCAAATATTGAGTTATTACAAAAATATCGAAAAACATTTTAATATTTCACAGTGTACTGATGTTGAAAAGCAAGTGCTCTGATTTTTTAAAAGGTTTAAGAGTTTTGTGATCTTGGTTGGGGCTTATGAGCCAAGAACTTACCATTTGAATTCATGCATGATATACAAAAAAAAAAGACCATCCTTACTGTGTAATGACATGAATCCAAAGTATTTTGTATATTTGGATGGTGAAACTTGATTTTGCAAATTTTCACATTTAAAAGAAAATGGATTTATTGTTGATGAAATGTACGCATATTCTAATGCACCTTACTAGTACATCTCAGAATTTCAAACTATAATTATTTTGAACATTATCATAACTAACCATGTCTAATAAGTCATCAACTCTTGGCTCAGCAGATATATGTTGAAGATAGAATTTATTGTTATACTACATTACTCATTTTCTTATTTTCTTATTTCTCTAAGTTTTAATGTTATTACATGAAAAGTATTAAGTCTTCTTGTTCCTTTTTCTTTTTGTTTGATTTTTGTTTTTTAATTGATTTCTGAACTTAAAAAATGTTGAAATCAATTGCAGACCCTGTAAAGTTGAGACCTGAAGTTTTTACAATACACTATGCAGTGCTGAGACTCTGGATATGACACACTACACTGCATGTATTGAGTGCCATTGAAGTAAATCTAAAATAATCATTCTTAGGTCATCTGAAAGTGTGTGTGATTTACACCTGCCCTATTGGTTACCTTCACTAAAATAGAAGACTACTTGTTGAACTATGATGTGCAGGTGCCATTTTTTCACACCAATGAAATGGCAAGTTGTGATTTTGAAGTCTATCTGAAAAGATTGAAGTTTTGAGGAATTCCTTGAATGAACACTTTCATACTTCTCTTAGGTGGCTGCCAACAGTGCTGTGAAACGTGCACAGGCTACCCTAGCCAAGAAATCTGCATCGACAATTTCTAGCTGTGTTATCAAGACCGTCAAAACTACTAAAAAGATAGAGGCAGTGCCAACTAATACTTCAAGTAAGTGAACCACTTCTCCCTTCTGACAGATACAACTTCTTTATTCTCTGCTTGATCCATATTTAAAATATGTTATCACATTGTTCATATGAATTGAAATCAGAAGAAACCTAGTTTTCATTATTTTTAGCAAAAGGCCGTTGTTTAACATTGTATTGAAATGGTGAGATCATAATTAAATTTCACAGGGAACAATTTCTTACTTTTTTTTGTTTGCTTGTTCAATTTCAGCTTCTGACATTTTGATATGTGGCAGCTGCAAACTTCAGTTTACAAGCCTGAAAAGCCTTACTGATCACAAAAAAATTCCTTGCTTCTTGCGAGTCAGTTCCGTGGTAAAAGAAAATGCTTCGGCAGGTTAGCAATCACTGTTCATGTTTTATTAGCAATGTGCTAAGGTCTTTGTACAAGTAAATGTGTTCATCAGATTTTTTTTTTTTTTTTTTCTTTTCTTGAATATTTTGATTTTAAATAGCTTATTTTTGCTTTAAAACAAATGTAATCATTCTGCATTTCATGTTTATTGTTACAAACTGGAAATGTTTGTTTGGAAAAAAAAAGAGGAAATGTACATCCCATGTACATTAAGTACCTTAAAATCAAAAAGCAGACCTATTAGAACTACCATTTCTAATTCTATTGAATAGTCTAATGTTATTATTTTTTTTTTTAAACAAACCTCACATTAGTTTTATTTTCTGGAGTGATGAAGGTTCTGAAACGTAGATCAAAAGTAAAGATCAAATCCTAGACCTAATCTCAGCTTCTTCTTTTAGTTGTAGATCTTGATTTTCCAGATTTGTTATAATATAGAGGGTTTCATTAAAGAACAAAGTACAAATAATGCAGACTTGGATCTATTGTTGTGTTGGCATAAAATCCATTTGTGAGATTTAGATGTCGAGATTGAAAACAGGTTGAAATAAAAATGTTTTGTAGCAGAAATGTATGCCATTTTGTCTTATAGCTTGACTCAGGTCTAGTTTGTTTTCCTCTGCAAATTGTAGTGGAATTGATTTTGTGCATCTCTATTTTATTATGCATTTAACAAGGTATAACAAGGAAAATTTGGTCTAAGATGGGAACACATACAGTGGACGCCACTTAAGTCGATGCCGCTTACGTTGATTTTTTTTCTAGAGTCCATAGCCCGTGTGATAGTATCGATATAAGACCTTGCACATAGATCGATTTTCAGATAAGTCGATCTCTTTTCAGGTGGAGGAATGACAAACCTCGTTGTTTTTGCTTCTTTTTAGCCCTTTGAAACAAGCTTTCTCTCCTCTGACTTATCCATCCTTCGGTAAAGATCTAGACCATCACCATCTGTCTAGCCAGATGGTAATAATCTGTATAGATGACGCTGTCGAGTGTTCCAGTACTTACATGAGACATATATTGTCTGTTGCCTTTGTGTAACTCGTGAAACTGGCTGGATCCATGACTAACAGAAACCGCTCCCCTTCTCCCCTCTCCATACGCCTACCTGTTGCTCAATTATCACCATCAGGAAACGCATAGATTAGTCTCCACGCGTAGGCGTGTATGTGTTTTATTGTGATTTTGTCAAGGGGCACTGACCAGAACAATGCTAAAGACAAGTGTTGAGCACTATACATTCAGGCTAGACCTGACTCGCTCTGTCCTTGGTTGAAAAAAAAAGATGGCCTATTCCCTTTCGCTAATCCCTCCCGGGCTGCAGGGCTAGGCCTAGAACTTTTAGTTTTTTTCCCTAGACCCACTTTTTGCCTTTGCAAGTTCATTTTATGAATTTCTTCGTAAGAATACACTTTGATCGGATTCCAACAGCGAGATAGACCTAGCTCTGAGCCATATTTATTTCTGACTCCAGTATTTTATTGAAAGGGAAAAGACAGAAAAAATTTAATACCCATTGCAGGCAGAAAATTAACAACTCTGACGCTAAAACGGAAAATCTAATTAAATGATGAGGTCGAAAAGAATGGCAAGAAACAGAAAGATGTAGCATATGATTTTGGAGTTCTGGCGAACATGGTCTCGACAACATTGAAGAGCAAAGATAATTACAGAAATATCTTTTATTCTGGCCAGGCTAATTCAAATAGGCAACGGCAGTGGCAGCATGATGACATCAAGAAAAAAACTTTTGAATTGGTTCACAGATATGACAGAAGCAAATGTGCCTATCAGTGAGACTATCATGAAAACCAAAGCAGAGGAGCTGGCACATGATCTAGGAAGAGCCGACTGGACATGCAGGGATAGTTAAATTACTTGCTTCAAAAACTTAAAAGCGACACATCATTGTTTTTATGTCTGTGTGTGGCCAAAGTGAAGCTGTAGATGACAGAACAGTTGATGATTGGAGATCAACAGTACTAGCTGATTTACTCAGTAAGTACAGCCTGTCCAACATTTGCAACGCAGATGAGACGTGTCTGTTTTGGCAACTTTTGCCTGACAAGACCATGGAGTTTAAAAGCACCTCCTGTCACAGTGGAAAACAGGCAAAGAAATGAATCATTATCCTCTGCTGTGCAAATATGGGTGGTTCGAAGGAGTGGCTTCTTTTTATGATTGGCAAATTCAAGCAGCCAAGAAGCTTCAAGACACTGAGGAGGCTGCCAGTGCGCTATGACATGGATCATCCTTGAATCTTGGCTGCGGAACTTAAATAAAACCATGTCAGAGCGGCGGAGAAAAGTTGTCCTCATTGTTGACAACTGTGCTGCGCATCCCAAAGTCCAAAATCTGAAAGCAATGGAACTTGCTTTCCTGCCTCCTAACATCACATCAAAACGTCAGCCCTGTGACATGGGCATCATCAATAGCCTCAAGTCTTTTTATAGAACAAGTCTCTTAAGAAGGCTTGTCCAGCACATTGATGATGACAAGACCTTAGAGACATTTAAACCAACTCTTCTTCAAGCAATTCTGCTCTTAAAACTGTCTGGGGCGGGATCAAACCTGCAATTGTCATCATTTGCTTAAAAAAATCAGGATTCCGCACTGATCTCTCCATGATTAGTGAAAGCAGCATCGTTGGCGAGCAGCCAATCACCGCAGAGTTAGAACCCCTGCTTTCTTGCCTGTACCAAGAAAACAGTCTAGAGCCTTCCAATTTTGTCACTGTGGACAAGGACTTTGCAACCGCCCCCCTTCATACTCTTGAAGATACACAAGAAGAGGAGAGCGATGAAGCAGAAAAAGGACGATCTTGGTCAAGCCCTCCCGGATGTCAACTTTGAGACAGTGGCATCCAGCGTGCAGAACATTTCTGCATACATCCTCCAGAGAGGCTGCAGCGATGAGATTAGCAGCACCCTGTCACTGGAGTCATTGCTTGAGGGCCATGGCCAAGGTTGCAAAGTCCAAAGCAAGATCTCTTAATATTTTGCTAAAAAAGTAAAACCTATGACTTCTGTGTGCAATCTTCACCCCAAAGTTTTTGTTTTATTCCCCTCACACCTTAGGGGATCTGGATCTCCTTCCAATAGTTAAAAGAGGAAGAAACTTTCACCTGTTCCTTGGTTGATATTCTTAGAAAAGATATAAAATCTGCTAATATATAAGATGGGGAGATTAGAAGGTAATAACATTTCAAATAGGCTTGCCTGGGAACCACTAGTTTTAAGGAGCTGCAGCACCCAGCTCGGAACCTTCACTCTTAAATTTAAGGGTATTGCAGAAGATAGGTTATCGCCAAGGCAAAAACTAAATTTAAGTGCTGCGCAAGAGAAAAGGTAATTGAAAGTTTTACACAGTAGCCAGGTGTTTATGTAAGTGCATGTCTAACTAAAACAGTTTTACTCCTACCTTTCATACAATTGTTTTAATATTCTTTAGCATGTCAGGGTTTTCACTCTACTTGTCAAGATGGGGTTTAGACCATTATAATATTGCATGATTATGTACCACTGCAAATGAGATTAAGTGCGTAGCATCACAGAGGCATTTTTAGGAGCGAGATGCAGTCAGCATTACCAGAACTGGTTAGGACAAAACATATTTTTTATTAAAGAGAAGATAAAGGCCTGAGGTACCGTAATACAGGGGACAATCAAGATATTATAGGCTTTTCTGATTTTCTATGTACTGATAGCTTTTGAATGAATTATCATTGGCTTAAGTTTTAAATTTATTTTTCAAAAGGCACTTTAATTTTTATGGAATATTAAGGAGTTTCTTTAGTTATAAAGAGAGCACATTTTCATACTTTTTATGCAAGGTAACTTACGTTTTTTGTGTGACTGGATGCACCTAGTGTTTTTATAGTTATATTTTTTTATTTGTAATTGAAAAAGAGGTAAACAGTAATTTTAAAAAAAATGCAAAAAAACCACTCTTCTTATTTTCATAAAGCACATGGCTTTGAAGAACCATCCATATTGGTGTGTGCCACATGCGAAACCCAGTTCAGCAGTGCATGGTGTCTATGTCAACATTGTGAAGAAGAACATCAGATGAACATATATAAAGTAATTAAAACTGAGGTCAGCTCTTTTTGAATTAGTTTACAGCTTTCATCAACTTAGGTTGAAATTAATTATGAACCAACCAAGACTAAAACGGAACAAGTAAGTTTGTAGGGATTTTAATCCACCGCTTTTTTTTTTTTTTAATTATCCAAGCTTCCTACTTTATAAAAGTCTATCATAGTACACAAGACTCTGATGCAAGATGGAGTAGTGCTCATAGCAATTTAATGTGTACATGAGCCATCTAAGAAAAGTTTAAGTCTTAGAAAAGTTCACTTGCAAATTGATAAATCTTAGCTGTAGTTTGTGCAATTATTTTTACTACTAATTATTTTTAACTGCTAGCACTACCATCTCCACAACAACTCATAATGCAATGAAAATTGATCCATGGACACTTGACTCAAACCTTGCACTCATCAAAGCAATAGGGAGGAAAGATATGATGTCATTGTTGGTTCCAAACAATTTGAGAACAAAAGAGGAATTTCGTCATCACCCTGATCCACATAAGTTAATGACGTTCTCATAATACAAACTGCCCAACAAAATCAGGGTTTTTTTATTTGCCTTTCTGCACTAATACAACAATCTTGTTTGTGTACTACGATAAAGTATGATCACTAAGAATCAGTAATTATGGTTTGTAAAGGGAAAAAGGCAAATTGAATACTGTTTGTCATTGTAAACTTGCCTTTCATCGAATAGAATCTCAAATAGCAAAGAACCCATTTACCAACAGGCTGTGAAAAAGATAACCTGGTCACTATTTTCAAAAATTGGGATCCTGTAGAACAAGGCATCAAAAACTCACAAGTCGGCATAAACCCAGTATCATATGTGGGTCTAAGGATCTTCAGAGAAACATCAAGGAAGATACTTTTGACAGTTTTGAGGACCGGGGTCAAAAATGAACATGTATATTGATTTTTTTCACACTAGGAAAATGAAAAATGATGAATTAAAATAATAGAAATAAAGAAGAGATAATGTCTTGCTTGAGTAAATGAAAAAGAAATTGGAATAGGGTTTAATTTGTAAAAGCTAAAGAGAAAGGAAGCTCTGACATCAACAATCAAATTATCATTCTATGAATTTGTTTCCACTTAAGAGCACTGTAAGAAAACTGCCATTCTTAAAGTGCAAAAGTGAATTGATTTTTTAAGGGACAAACTTTGTAAAAGCTGTTTAATTTCAGTGCATGTATGTAGTTATGTCTTTAACTTTAAGGAAAATATAATGTTTGCAGTAATAATTTGTAAGTGCCAACATCCTTAGCTATTATTGGCAGATAGAGATGGGAAGTTTGACTTAAAGATGCATTCACAACTCGTTAGGATTTAATTTCAATTTTTTCCCTTTTTTTTTGGTTGAGATATTGTGTGTCAAGTCTAAAATTTAGATATTAGTATATAGAACACAAACTATTCATCAAGAAATCTTGAGTTATTGAAATGTGATGCTATTTTCTGCCAACAGAGTTCTCTGTATCTTCAACCTCTTTCATTTCTTTCTGATCAGGTTGAGCACAGAATGTTAAGTCCTTTAGACAACGGTGATGAGAGCTGAAGAAGGGACAGACATGTCAATTATATTTTATGATAAGTCAGATAGCAAATTGTTGTGATACCTTGGCATGTTTTCTTAAATGCTTTTACTTGTTTTAATTATGGTGAGTACCGTGTGAAAAGGCATTCTTGGATATTAAAATCTTTACCATAGTGGTTAATTCGCTAGGAGGTATTAAAATGCATTCGTTTATTAAATGGCTGAGGAATTTTTAAATAAACCAAGTGGCATCCACTGGGAACATTGATTTATATTTATCTTCGAGAAAATCTTGAATGCCTTGTGTAATGTTTTGTATTTATTGTAGTGATCTATCAGTAAGGTGTTTTTCATCAGATGATGCCTTATGTGTATTTGTTGATACTGAAACAATTTTCTCTTCAATTATTTTCAGCCTTTATTCTACAATGTAGGTCAATACCCTTTTGTTTGAAATGGTGTTTTACATGAATTTATGGACCAAACCTTGCATGCATCTTTACCTTCACTTGTGTTGTCCGAGAAGAAAATTCCCTGACTGTATTCCCATACTGGCTATTTAAAATGAGTCTTTTACCTGTTTAGCAAAACTATCAGCTACTTGGTTGCATGTTTGTACGGCTCTTCTTTTTGGACCAAGTCATAAAAAATTTTTCTTTTTTTACTAACCATTTTTAGCAAAGGGATGTAAAAGGTGTAAATGTTGTTTTTTTGTTACTGAATATTCACTACATCAAGCGTTTAATCAATTTTTCACATTAAGTCAGTTATGATTTTATTAATTCAGCTACAACTGCAGGTATGTGGCATTTACAAATTGAGTATTAATTTTTTTATCATAAACTTAATTTGTTGGCTGTTGGTTGCTTGTTACATAATTCATATGACTGAAAAACATGTTTCATTAAGTTTTACTTAAATAAACGATTTGATTCTCAAGTGACTGAGTGCTATTTTGTGTTTACTTGTTTTGATGGTGCTGATGAACAAACTTTAAAATTAAATTAATTTAAGTTGGATTTATCTTTCATAAAGTCAGAAGCAATTATTGCTTGAATTACTTACAGAAACTCTCATTACCAGGTACCTGACAAAAAAGGTTAATAAAGTTAATAAACTATTGTTTCCATGAATTTATTTGGAAAATGATGATTTTAAGACGTTGTGTCTTCTTAAACTTGCAAAACTGAGTTGTTGTATATTTGACTAATGAATCTTATTGGGGGCCCTTCTGACTGCAATGCCATTTAAGGTTAGTTTATTAGCACAGCATAAAAAAGAAGAGGTAAATGGTGTTTTTTAACAATTCTATCTGCTGACGTAAGGGAGAAAAAGTAGCACCATAAAGTTAAACTATAGCTACATTTTGTTTTTTGTTTTGTTTTGTATGTAGTGTCATGTTTGGTTTTAAATTTTTTATCTGTTTCCGATTATAAATTTATGTTAAAGATATTGCACAGTTTTTCTCACAGAATACAGAATATATAAATTTTAGTACCAGCCTGATTAACCAGATTACATTTCTGAAAAAAAAAAATGGCGTATGAAAATTTAAATTCTATACACTTAAGGTAAAACATTTTCATACACTGAAGAAAGTGATACAATTTTTTTTTACAAAGACAAACCAAAGGCACATGGTAAACAAAGCTTTTTCAAAAGAGATATTAAAAATTTAAGGTAAGACTGATGAATGTTCTCACATTATGTGTTGGTGAATTATACTAATATAAAGCATGGAGGTAAAACTTTGATCCAGGAGTGTAAATATAGAAAAAATAGTTCTATAAGGTTCTAGGTATCATATGTATGACCCTCTAATATAAGAAAATATAGTGTAATCACCATGTTTATAGTCCTAAAATTTAGACTGTGCTTAACTTATAAAGATTATAATAATTTAACCTAAATTTTCTTTGTTCTGTAGTTTTCATTAAAAGAACAATTGATCTAGGGATGAATGAGATTGCATGTTTGCAAGATATTAGGTTTGGCACTTAACTGCTCCTTCTTCCTTTTTGTCTACTTTCAAACTCAGAGTGTAAAGGATGTGTGTGTGTTTTTCTTGTCTTTAAGGATTTCTCGCATTGTACATGTACTGAGAGATTATTGTTGTGTAGTAAGAGGCTACGTCATCATATTACCAACAACCGTACCAGCTATATTTATTACTTTAGCCAACAGATCCATGTCTTGAATATTTATATTCCAACACCAGCACGCAAATCCAAAATTGAAGATACTACCTTGTGGAATATAAATACTCAAGACATGGATCCTTTAGGTATGAAGTAAATACATGGCTTTAATACTTTTCAATGCTGTTAGTGTTAAGTACTTTGCACCCTTGACAGTTTATTATCTGCTAAGTTCTTGTATAAATTTCCTCAATGACTGTGAATTCCAAAGAAGAGTAATATATTTTGTAAGGACCTTAAGGGAGAGTTGAAAGAATAGTTTTAGATTTTATTCTTTGGCATCTATATTGCTGCACTCACTTTCTTCTAAAAGTAAGAAAAAGAAACAAGTGGACACATGGCAGCACACAATACCTATGTTTGTACGATGCTTAAACAAATTGTAAGTAAAGCATGATTTTGTGATCTTGGCACCTTTTTTTTTTATTTAATTATTGTATGCTTCATGATTTTCATGTGTTTAGGAAAGGAAGAGTAATACAGTAGTCTCCGGATAAAAGCACGCCAGTTAAAAGCACGCTTCGGTTAAATACACGCTGAAGAGGTCTGACCGATTTTTTACTATGTAATCGGTATACTCTAAACGCACGCTACATCGCCTAAACGCACGCTTTGAAATTATTAAATCGGCATTGCTTACTATACCCGGTAGTAAAGTGGACCAAATATCCACGCTATTACGGCACATGGCAGCCTGAAAACCCTGCTACCATGCTTACACACATCATACCGGTACACGAAAGGGAAGGGGTGGAGGACAAAGGCTGTACACCAGTATCGTCGTATAGATCTAAACACACAATGCTCTCTACCTGGGCCATGGGATCGGCCATAAGCTTGGGTGGGTAGGGAGGGGAGGGTTGGAGTGGAGCACAGGCAAGGTGATGCAATTTTCGCTGCTTTGTGCCTGCCTGGTCAGATCTATCCATTACGGCTAGTATCCTCTCCCCTCCTCCCTCGCTTTTTGCGTTGCACGGTTGTCTGACTCTGAGGTTCGCGCGTGGTGTATCACTGTCAGGCATCATCTGTGTAAAACAAGTCTAGTCATAGTCAAGATTGGTCGTTCACTCATTGCGATTTCATCCATCAGTAGAGTTGTGCAGTCTTCACTCTCAGAGTCTAGTCTCTTTTTTCATCGACATACTTGACACGATACATAATGTCTACTCACAAGACATTAACGTTGGAAACACAGCTTAAGATTCTAGACATTTTGTTCATGAAACTTCAATTGTCAATGTTGTTCCTTCTTACGAATGTCGTTATTTCAATGTTCTTTAATAAAAACAAATTAAAAAAAAAAAAAAAAAAAAAATAAAAGAACCCAAAACGTCGCTGAACTCAAAGGTTTAATAACCTCCCTTTCACGCCAAATGGTGTGTATAATCAAGGGAAATAACCTTGCATTATGCAGTGGTATAAGGGAAGTAACCAAAATTTTTTCATTACTTTTTATAAAGACACGCATCTCCTATACGCACGCTATTGAAGCCTCCCGAGGACCGTGCGTTTATCCGGAGATTACTGTAGCTAGACACTAATCAGTAAAACTTACATATAACGAGATACTCGGCTCTCACAGTATTTCATCGTTGGATAAAAGAACTTTTAAAATGAAAAAAAAAAATTATATCTCAAAGGAGAGAACCCACCCAACAATTTTAATCAGTTATCTCTCTTTATTTCTAAACTGAATGAACGGACCTGACCAACTGTTGCGGAAGTGAAGTTTTGTTTCGCATTTTTTTTTAAATTAATACATATTAATGTATTTCTTCTTTAAAACACATTCATTTTTTAAACAACTTCTTTAACTCTACCTACCCCACCCTCTCTCTCTCCCCCCTCTGTATGTAATCAGATTACACATGTATTGATCTTGCGTAAGCATGCCCCGTTTCTCTCTCTGGACCTTCCTAAATCCTAGTTCTCATAATTTCACACCCTATAACCCCCCTTCTCTTCCCTGCTGCTCTACCCTGCGGAGCGCACCCCCCCCCTCTCTATCTCTTTTTTTTTTTTTTTAATCATGCCGCCAAGCCTTGCACCTAGCACTAGGTTTGAACTGCCCAGGAGGCTTTGTTTTCTCCATCTCCCTGTCGCGCTGGCCCTTCCCTTCTCCTCGATACACCCGTCCGCTTGCACACACACACACACACACACAAAGACACATCTTTAATCACACATGTCCGTGAATCTAATTTTTATTACCGCCCAACAAAGAGCCCGACATATAGTGTAAGTTTTAAGTTTAATTATCAAAGCGTTTTTATTCTTTTATTGAGGCCCAAAACAGCCTTGTTTCATCTCGCCGAGGTTGGTAATTTGCCACTCGTTGGATCCACGGTTAATTTATGAAGGCAAAGAGGGAAAAAAAAAAAAAACGGGATTTCGTCAATCCCTCGTTGAGCCCGAGGTCTCGTTGGATCCGAGCTTGTTAAATTTGAGGTTCAATGTCATGCGTCTGCTTTGAGAAAAATGTTTCAAAGAGAAGTTGATAGTTTATGATATTTTCAGCTTATAATTAATTACCATATCAATTATCATCAGCAATATAATACCTTTGATGAATGATTGGATTTGTAAAGCAAGTAAGCCAGATAACTGAGATACATAATTAATTTAGTGAGAGTGGTTTGAGGGTGAGTAGGAATCTAGGATCAATATTAAATCGTACATGTATATATTTAGACTTAGAGCAAACAAACCTTTTACATCCATCTAAGCTCAAGAGTCAGTGCTTAATTCTTTTGTTCAAATAAAGAAACCAAAACCAAACATGCAACTAACTACGGGGAGTTACATGTGTATTTATATCGAAGCAAAGAAAGAGAGAGAGAGAGAGAGAGAGAGAGAGAGAGAGAGAGAGAGAGGAGGGATGATGCAGCGAGATAGTAAAGGAAATCATACCAATCAAGGTCCACCCTGGAGGCTTTTCAGCCTCTCGACGCACCGGTATCCATAGTCTCCAAAAACCTAGGAGACGGCAAGTAAAATTTAAAAAAAACCAAAACAAAACTCGTTCAATTCAACAATTTGAACGACAGACCATGCTTTCCCACCAATGAAGCAGAGAGGTTACATTTATAGCCTTTGTGATTCTGACTGGACACAAGTTGTAGCACATAAAGAATCACCAACAAAGAAGGCAGAGACTTACTTCATACCCACAACACACACACTCACCACATTAGCAACTTTCATTACATCTCAGTAAACTCCTTCAATCCTCGGCTTCACAATAACGAGAAGCTGGGATTGACCTGTAACTACATGTTGATTGGTTGTTACTACTACTACTACTACTACTACTACTACTACTACTACTACTACTACTACTACTACTACTACTACTACTACTACTACTACTACTACTACTACTACTACGAAGACGACCACCACTACCACCACCACCACCACCACTACTACTACTACTACTACTACTACTACTACTACTACTACTACTACTGCTGTTGCTGCTGCTGCTGCCACTACTACTACTACTACTACTACTACTACTACTACTACTACTACTACTACTACTACTACTACTACTACAGCTACTGCTGTTGCTGCAGTACCAATACCTCTACTCCTGCTACTGCATCTCTGTACCTCTCTCCTTTCCTTTCGTTTGTAAAAATATTAATTTTTAACACAGTTTATTAGTTACATAAATTATTTAAGACTTTTTTTTGGTGGTAAGTGGGGGGGGGGGGGGGGATAATCGAAGTACGTTTCAATTTCTTTTTACATGTACATGTAATATCTGTAATATCTGTGGTGTTTGTTTATACGTTTGGCTTGATGAAGGAGCAAAGCTGAGGGTTTAAGCCTAGGCTGTGTTCGTTTTGTAATACATGTTATCCTATATAGAGCTGCGCTGTACTTCTTTTTCTTATTTTTCTTAAGTTCCTTTTGATATTTTTCTCCATTAGCCTTGCATTTCTACTACTCAGTACCAGGGTCTCTATTGTCCATGCAACTCTGCACTAATCAACTTATATATCACAATCACTCAGTGGGTTTTCGCAAAGGTATATTGCTACCTATCTTAGTATCTGAATCTAATGGGACTGTTCGAAAGCTTCGACCACAGAGGTGCATTACGGACCAACAAACGTTCATTTTTTATTAAATGCTTAAATCTGCATTCTACATCAATACTACTAACCGGTCGCTAGTTACGTTATGTAGCTGATACAGTGATACCTAAAAGTGCCCAATATTGGTTAGCAGTTAGATCTATATCTTGTAAGTACTAACGTTCACCTTTTTTTTTTCTTATTTTTTCTTTTTTAGGTCTAGAGCTAAGGTAGTAAAATATCCAACATTTATCAAAACTACTTTATGGTTGACTCAGTAAATATACGCGTGTACCATTTATCTAGATCTAGATCTAGATCTAGACTAGATCTAAATCTAAATTCTAAAATTAAATCACCTAAATTCCATAAATCAAATGCTTTTGAAATAATACAGATCTAATCGAGATCTAGAGTCATAAGGCAGCGCACAATGCTCAGAATGTAAATTAAGCTTTTATTTCAAGAGATGCGTTATTAGCTTATTTGAAAAGAAATGAGTTAGAATTAAAAAAAAAAAAAAAAAATCACACCCCTTTTAACCCATCCGGAAAAGTTATGGTTTTTTTTTCTTAAAAAGAGTCAGTTGTGTAGACTAATATTTTATATATTTCTTGCAAAAAAAAACAAAACCTCGAGGTAGTGAAGTAGGGTTTAAAAGGTGATGGAGTCTCATGTTATAGGGAAGTTCTTGTTGATCTAAAAATTGTGTATAGCTTGAACAGTTGAAGAAAACAAAATTTCACCTTTTTTTTTAATGTTTTACCAGAGAAGGAAGCATTAACCATAGAAAATAATGTGAATTTAATAAGTCATACAGTGGGACCTCAAAATTGGGAAACCCAGGAAATGGGGACGAATTTGAAAGAAACAAAATTTTTCCAACACAAATTACCCTCTTAATCAGGAACATGGCCCTGCCAAATCGTGAAGCAATTATTATCTGATATACAAACAATGTATTGAGGAAAAAAAAAAAAGAATCCCAAAATTTGTAGGGCCTAATATAAACGGAAATGAAAGGGCCTTTCGGCGCAGTCACAATGGTGCTTCAGAGACCTTTATTAACAAAGATAAAACTTGTACAGGTAAGAACAGTAAATTAACTTGCACTTTTTCACCCTTCATGCCACACAATCATAAGGACAGATCTAACTTTGGATTTGAAGCTTAAAGTCATGGATGACTTAGACAAGCCCAACTCAACTTTAGTGAAGGCTCGAGAGAAAATTGGCATATCAAAATTAAGTTGGACCCATTGCAAGGGGGAAGGGGGAGGGAACAAAATCCCAAGCAACTGGGTAAATCGGGAAGAATTTGAAATCCAGGGACTTTTCCTGATTAGTGAGGTCCCATTGGACTAAAAAAAACAACTGGCCCTGTCCATATCAATTGACCATGACAAATATAAAATTCAGTGAAGGAGATGACTGGCAATACACTCAAACAAAAGGAAGTAAATTTTATATACTGTGGAATCCACTTGAATTCAAAACCACGCTGCAATCCTGTTTTTTCTTCTTCTTTGTTTAAGTAATGATTTTCTGATAAAGCTAACAACTCGAGGACATTCTTGTTTAAAGTCAACACCTCGCGGTGGATGGAAAAAGGTGGAACCCATAGAAACAGGATGCACAGAAATGCGTGGGCAGGATAAAGCTTTTTGTTTGTAAACCCAATACACTTATACAGTCAGTAAGTCATTGTGTATTAATATAGCATGCAAAACAAGGCCTAACTATGTTAGTGTGGTCTTGCACGGTTGTTACAGTAACAAAGAAGGGCGCGTAGGACGTGGGCGGGATGGAGGCTGGGTGTGTCTAAATGTAGACCTAATTTAACCTTGGCTCACACCATTCATGGCAAACAGCGTATTGTTTTCTCCCCAACTGCTACTTGCCTTCAATAATGGCGTTTTTTTAGAACCTTTGATAATGCTAAACAATTTTTTTAGTCTGGCCATATTTTTTTCTGGTGAAAACAACGGAAGTCCCAAGGCCATACTAAAACGTAAAAGAGGGTAAAGCTGAAAAAAATATAGCAGGAATTGTAAGTATGTATGCATATTTTGTGTTTTTATGTGTAGTGCATCAAGTAGTTGAAACAGATGTCGTGTGGTTTTCTCTTTCCCTAAATAAATTATAGTATAAATTTACCATAAATATAAGGAACAAAATGGAGACTGCAAATGGAGACCACTACCATAAGTAACAAAAGACGAAAGGGACACAATATCTTTTTGGACTTGTTTCTTGGAAATGGATAAAGTCAACACTTTCTTTGGTCCCAAGGTGTTGACTTTAACTGTTTAAGCAGATTCCACTTTATCTATACATTTTTTTTAGTTGCAAGTATTATGTATTTCATTTTTGTATTTATGTTATATGGATTTATTTAACATTGCAGGTAGTCCACAAAGGATGCACTCAGACCTTTCTCCTCATCTTCATTCTGATGAATGTAATGCTCTTATTGCAGCCCTCAAGAAATGTCATGCTGAGGTAGGTTTTCATGTACTGAAGTTAAAATTGTATATGTATTTTTAAACTTACCAGTCCCACCATTTTTTTTTCAGTAATCAGAATAGACATACAAATATCTGCAAAGTTAGAAATTTTGCATGGCTAAGTTGCCATCTAATTACTGCTGCACGCTTTTTTCAGTCCTTTGGAAACTCTTCTCTTATATATGCCCTGCTTTTCTCTTTTTCGCACAGAATCTGTTTAAATTGGACCCTGAATTTGAAATCTAGATGGATCTTTTCACCTATATATACTTTGTCAAATTTTCTTTGGAAACATGGAGAAAATATGGCTGATTTTAACTCTGATATCCATTATGTGCTCTTGCTTTCAATAAAATAAGTTTAGATTAAAAGAGAGAAAATATTTCATATCTATACATGTACTTCATATTGCTCTTTTGGTTTTGGACATATATGATGTAACTGGTACAGTAGAACAACAGAATAATTATTAAATCTTTTCTTAGTATGTCAGTTTATTTTGGGTAGTAAAGTCAGGGGTAACAAAGCTGGCTGGCATCATGTTTATGGTACCACAGTTATTGGGACTTTCATAAATGATAATCATGTTGCCCATTATTTTGCTTCTAAAGATGGCATGGATTACATATCATTGCCAAAGAACTAGAGTTATATTCAGGAATATCCAAAAGCAAAGACAGTTGTTGGACTAGGAGTGGGCAGTCTTAGAGTTGGGGCTGAGCAGTTGCATAGAGCAGATCTTATAACAATTAACATATAGAGAATAGTTTTAGATGTACTTTTCAGTTCAGTTTGATAGAAAAGCCGAGAGTCAGTAAACTATAGTTTGTAGTTTGATCTCACTCCAATGCAGCCAAGATGTCATAACCTCACTCTCAGCTTGGGCAGACGAAGAGAGAGAGTTATAAAAAAGTTTAGAGTTAGATCTTGGGTTGAATTTTACTATAAAAGTCGGAAAGCAGAAGCCAACCAGCACTGTAGTCAGCCTCATCCTTGAAAACATAAATTGTTAGATATGAAACCAGAAAGCAAAAGAATTTATAATCATATCTTTCAATAATGCACTTTTTACTTGTCAGAGAATGCCTTTCTGTGGATAAAGTGATTCCAAGGGATTACCATGTTAGCTCCTAAAAGAAATTACAGACAATCTCTTCTCTATTCTCTATCTCTCCAACCTCCAAAGCACAAATGCTAAGTACTAAGGTATGAAGCCTCTAAACCCCTTCTAGCCAGGACAAGTTAGTTAATTTGGTTTTTCTTACAAGTTACAGTCAATTTTGATATTATATAACGGAAAAAGGTTAATTCTAATTTTCATGTACTTTTTTTCTTGGTTTTATTCTTGTCATTCCAGTAAATCTAATTTTTTTTAAAAGATTGCATTTGAGTGTTTTGAAAGGTGATGGACAGGGGCTGCAATAGCTTGTAAATATTGATCTTACAAATATGTAATATACATTATTTACTCATGATTCATTGCTAATTATTGTAATGGTGAAGGCTTTTACTGCAACCTTATTCATGACTAAATCAATGTTTTACCTCTATGTCCCCTTCAAACTCAAAGTTGTTTCTATTCAAGATCAGCTACATGAGTCGTGTATTTTTCTCACAGCTTAAAATGGCCTGTCAGGATTCTTTTGATTTAAAAATGAATACAATGTATTTTAATCGTGGTAAATCATAGATCTTCAAACTAAAGACAATTTTGGAAGTTTAAAATTACAAAAATACATGAATGTTAGGTGAGCAATGCTACATACATGTACATAGTATGTCATGACACACTGTCAATTAAAAGCAAAAATGCATCACCCATTCACATACACACTTGCAAATTTTTAAGAAAAATTCAATTGAGAATGTACATGTAGGCCTATTTCTTTTTATGACATGCATTAAAAAATAAAAATTCGTAGCCTATGTTTTCAATTTCAAGCTCTGTGCTTATGGCAATTTTTTTAAAACTGATTGATATGAATGTTGAAAAATTATATATATGCATTACAGATCCACCTTAGAGGTAAATTGTAGAATATTTTTTTTAGACTACTACCACTACTACTACTACTACTACTACTGAGTACCACTACTACTACTACTACTACTACTACTACTACTACCACTACTACTACCACTACTACGACTACTACTACTACAACTACTACTACTACTACTACTACTACAACTACTACGCTACTTGACATAAATACTTATATATATATATATATATATATATGATTGTATACGGAGGATGGAAAATATTCATTGTAGGTGTTCATTGTTAGAATGTTTTACACATTGTTAGAATGTTTTACATATAAATGATATATGCTCCTTGCTATGTATTTATGCGTTTAAAAAAAATAATTATGCTTTAATTTTCACTGAATGTTCAGAATCCTTTCAAAAAATTTCTTGGAGTATGCACTGCTGCTGACAGAGAGATGACAAAATGCTTGCGACGAGAGGTAGGTTGTCATGTAATAGGTAATGCCTCAAAATAACATTGTATTACAAGGATGATAAAATTGCCAAGTAAACAGTTTTTTTTCCGGTCTATTTTAGTTTGTCTTTACTCTGCATACTTAAGACTAAATTATTTTTGTCCTAAGTGATGATGGTGCTGCAGGCAAGAGCAACAAATTGATGTTGGTGAGACTGAGAGCAGGTCCAAGTGGCGATGTGCTGTTTTCGAGATAGGAGGATGATTCTGTTTTTATTTTTTCAAAAGTATCAAGTCTAATGAATAATGATGAAAGCACACAATGGAAAAATTCAAGAAAGCCAGCAAGCAATATAAGAGTTCTGTATAACTGTTAGTGTCACCATTACCTGTGTTTATTCATTTAATGCATCTCTATGTGCCTGCTCTCACCATCATCAGTTTCATGCTTCCTTGACTATGAACATCACATGTCACCTATACCTGCTTTTACAGACATGACCAGCACCAGTCTTTTACTATTATGATTATCGGTATGTGTTTGGCTACAACAGCAGCGCTATCATCAGTTTTCTACTGAAACCAGTATTTGTTCTTACTAATACTAGCAGTCACCATAAGTTTTCTGTCTTCATACTCATAGCAACAATATAGCCTGTGTTCTGCTGTCATTTGTACCTGTTCCTATCAGCAACACTATATCTAGTGCTCTGCTGTCATCTGTACCTGCTCCTGCCAGCAATATAACTAGAGCTCTGCTGTTGTCTGTACCTGTTCCTACCAGCAACACTAATTAGCGCTCTGCTGTCATCTGTACCTGTTCCTACCAGCAAATCTATAAGTATAACTAGAGCTCTGCTGTCGTCTGTACCTGTTCCTACCAGCAAATCTATAAGTATAACTAGAGCTCTGCTCATCTGTACCTGCTCCTACCAGCAACACTATATCTAGAGCTCTGCTGACATCTGTACCTGCTCCTACCAGCAAAACTATAACTAGAGCTCTGCTGTCATCTGTTCCTGGTCCTGCCAGCAAAACTATAACTAGAGCTCTGCTGTCATCTGTACCTGCTCCTGCCAGCAACACTTAAACTAGAGCTCTGCTGTCATCTGTACCTGCTCCTACCAGCAACGCTATAAGTACTACAGGATGTTCCTACCAGCAACTCTATAACTATGTACTACAGGTAGTGCTCTGGCATCATCTGTGCCTGCTCCTACCAGCAACTCTATAAGTACTACAGGTAGTGCTCTGGCATCATCTGTGCCTGCTCCTACCAGCAACTCTATAAGTACTACAGGTAGTGCTCTGGCATCATCTGTGCCTGCTCCTACCAGGAACACTAAATAGTGCTCTGCTGTCATCTGTACCTACTCCTGCCAGCAATACCATCACTGTTTCCTGCTACTACCTGTGCCTGTTTTTGGGTGTAAATTTGCTTTTTCTGCTTTGAAAAAAAATTTGGTGTATTTTATCAATATGGGCACCAACGAACAAGTCTATTACATGTATTGTTATTGCAATCTTATTCTAACAGCTATGAAAATGTCAAATGCTAATCTAGCCTGTAATAATTTAATTCCATGTGTCTTTTAATTGTGATTTTTTATTTTTACATTCTTTGAGAAAAATCAAAAGTTTTATTACAAAAAATACAAATAACCAAATTTCTGTTTTGTTTTGTTTTCCCTTAGCGTGAACGGAAAAGACAGCTAAATAAAGACAAAGGACCTATCAAGAAAAAGGATTTCTCAGCTGTATAGCACTAGGCAAATTTTTGTATTTTGTACTGTATTTAAAAAAATTCATAAATATTGCAAAGAAGAATGAGATGGTAACTTTTTGCTATATAAAGAAGGTGATCTACAACTAGTATTATTAGTATTACAAAAACAATGATGTATCTCATGGTCTTGCAATTTATGAAATTTCTAGGGGTCCCAAAGAAGTCTGTCAAAATAATGTTATCTGGATAAATAAATATCCAACCACAGGAAAAGCAAGAGGTTCAGATTAATGCACTTTCTTTGCAGGAAAAATGTTTGCACATTGCATTCTACAGTAGTCATCGGATATAACAAAATCAACGGTCAGGGCTTAAATCCACAGTTTCTTTACAGACAGGTCAACTAAAACTCCATGATATGGGTACATCCATGCTTCTGGCTTTTTTAAGTCATAACAATAAGACCTTGTCAACGTCAGCTTAGGTTGAAGTATGTTGCTTTTTGTGTTGAGGAATGTCTTGTTCTACCGCAGTTCATATCTTCTGGCTTTCTTTTAAGATGGTAGAAAGAGAGCTTTGACCAATACCATTCTCGCGACACATTTCCTCTTAAGTTTTATCCCCTTTCTCTACTGCCTCTATCAGTTTAAGTTTTGCCTCAAATGATATGCACTTCCTTTTCATCGATGTCATACTGTCTTATCAAAGATAAATTTCTAAAATGAAATGGTAAATAAATCTTATTGAAACAGAGAGTAGTTCTAGATGTACATGTAGTTCAACGTATGTGACGGCTAGTTCAAGAATAAAATTGATAGACTGAAAATAACTTGATAGGTCTGGAGAACCGCTGAGGATTTAAGCATTAGTAATTCCCAAATTTTCCTTGTTCAATCATAAACATGCATTACCTTATGCAGGAGGTAGGGAGAGGGGAAAAGGTGGGGGGAGTGTAAAGAGTGGGCCTATGTTGCAATAAGCCAATCACAGACAATGCAACAATAGCCACCTAAATTCCTAACCAGAACTCCCTTAGTTTATTAGTTCTGAACCCCCACATGCACAACCCTCCTAACATCCCTCTTTGCTTGTAGGCACAAAGGATGCTCAGTCTTATGCCAGTTGATATCTTTAGATAAAAAGCCAGTGAGTGACTCATCGTTGACTCACACCCCACTCCTCACCCTAACCCACAGGTGGTCGCTAATTCAAGTTCACACCTAGTAGGTATAGACCAAGGGGACAAACCCAAACCAGACTTTCAGGCGTTGGTCTGGCAATGGTATTTTCACTAACTTTAACCTCCACAACTACGTTATGCCCGAGGTTCTCATCATGTTTTTTTTCGTTAAGATGGAGGTTCTCATACCATTGTTTAGAGCAAGAAAAAAACGTCCTTTATAATCCCTTCATTATGACCGATTCTGTAATAGTTGAGGTCCACTGTGCTTTGCTTAACGTTTCATAATTCAAAATATTCTTGAACCACATCTCAGTTGTTTCTTTGTAATTCCTATTACTACGAGTACGAGTGCTAGCCTCTACATCTGGTTTTGAGTTAAGATCAATCACGCTGTACCAAACTTGTTTTGTGAAGTCACTGCCTCCATTTGCACTCAATAAGAAGATTCTTTTTGCTTGTCATTCAGAAGGGGAAGTGGTTGAAAAGGAATTACATTACCTTAACATTGCGATATGGACTCTTGCAAACTGGTAGTGGTAGTGGTAAACAATTGGCTGCAATTTTTCATATACGCCTGGCTAACTGATATCAACCTCTGCTTATTCTTAATTTAAAAATGACAAACAAAGATGGTTAAAAAGGCTAACAAGTTAGTCTACCAATAGGTTTCTTCTGATACAAGCTTGTGTGGATTGTCTGTGTTCCTGTGCTCACAGATGATCTTAAAAATCTCCCTACCCCTTCTTCTTTTTCATACTTTTGCTTCCTGTTTATAAAACATAATGTCCTGATTTGTTAAATGTGGATTTAACCAGTATGTACATATTATGCTTTATTGATTTGACTGTTGAGCATGGACTACTCAAGGTCTTTAGAGAGTACTGAGAGTTTTGAGAAAGATTATAACAACATGCCATACATGTAAATTGATACTTCCTACTTTGTTTTAAAAATCGAGAAACTCAAACTGCAGGAAATTCAAAATTATCTGTGTTAGATTGCTTCATTTTGATTTTCAGCATAGTCTAAATATTTGTCCAGAGTTTCTTAGACAACACAGTTAGTGCTTTTTCCACTTATCCTCGTTTCCCTTTCCGTCCTAGCCTGGTTACTTTTCTCTCTTTCATCTTCAGCTTGGGACAGTTGCCTTGTGTGTATTGTATTCCTCTTTTCCATATTTTCCCAAATTCTCCTTCCCCTTCTAAGCAAATTCAAAACATTCTTTTGTTATCCCCCTTCTACCCTCTGTGTGCTTCTCATTCTAGCACAGTAGGCTTATTACTTTCCCTACCCATTCCCTTTACTTTCTTATTCTTTATTGCTATTTTGAGTCTGCTCTCTTCCTCTTATCTTTGCTCATACCTTTTTGTTCTTTTCCTACTGCCCATTAACAAACTGTGTGTAATATTACATCAATGTTTTGATGGTTCTTAACCTTGTTTGTTTTTTTTCCTAACCCCTAGGTACGTTCTCCAAATAAAGAGGCCTGTGTGCTCTAGACATACTAGTTTCGTCCATGTTATTACCCTATTTGTTTTTGTTGATGCAGCAACACAAAACAACTTTTTATGTCTAATTTTGTTGTCTGCAGGCAAGTTTCAAACCTTTGTCATGAGTAAAAATAAACTCTAGGGTCACTCCTTTTTGTATTGTACTTTTTTTGTAGCAATATTGTGTGTGTGTGCACTTCTACAGACACTTTATCAATTGTGCGCATAACATTGGTTTACATTGACTGTTACACGTATGCTTTTGAATTCTATTCTACTACTATACAAGTGATACTATCACAATGGCTTGATGCTCTAGAGATATTCAGAGCTGAGTAATAAATTTAAAAAAAAATTGTTTAAGATAGTGAGAAAGGCGATGAAGACCTTCACTCTTTGCTTGTTAGTGGGGAGCTTCCAAAATTGACAGAGTTTTCTTTCCTGACCTTTATCTGTTTTATAAAATGAAACGGTTATGTTCATGTCAATTTTACTCACCACACAGGGATAAAGCCTTACAATACATGTGCTTCAAATTAAACATGACCATAACATCCTTTTTGCTACTGTGCAAAGTCTACAAAACATAGTTGGGAAGGGATGCAATACATAGTTACTTTCAGCAAGAGAAGTTAAACTGAAAAGGCTTACGTACCATGGATCTAATAAGGTTAGAACATTTTTAGTCCCACCCACTTGATTACTCGTACCTGACACTAGTACCTAGTTTAATCCCTTTTCGCATCACATAGATACATCCCAAATACATCAAGACCAATTATCATTGGGAGGCAGTGCACATATTGTCCAATGGCCTGTGATGGTACTAGTCAGTGCCTGGTGCCAAGCACTACTGGTAGTGGTACAACAAATGCTCACATTTAAAGGCTTGGAGTCAATGAGCCAAATAGTGCAAAATCTAGACCACCAACAGAAGCTTTAGGGTTGGGACAAAAGCACAAACTGTAAGCCCACTTTCGTAATGATGAATATTGATTGGAGGCAAGACATTGCGTTATCTGTGAGGTATGAGGGGAATCAGGGAGGGTGTGAGCAGAGCACAAAAATGTGTGTATGCCCAAAATCATGCTTGCCTCGGCTGAATGAAAAAATGAAGTAGAAAGAAGATACTGAATTAAGATCTCATTTTCAGGCTTAACGCTGACAAATTACATATTTTTCTTTTAAACACAGTAATGTTCAAATGTCTCTCTTGTTCGTATATCTACATTTTGATTAACACTTTCATAGAGGAAACAGACAGGAGAAATTGATCCTAGGTTGATTTTCTAAAAAAAAAAAATTAACGGCTTTACCATGACATACTATATTACATACATGTACATATTTTTTTTCTTCCAAACATTTGTAATGCACGAGTGTTTCCTTGTTCGTTCATCTGCATTTTGATTCATTCATAGACTTTTATGAGTTTTATTGCAATAGAATGAGCTAGGAGCAACTGATCCAAAGTTGACTTTATTCTTTTTTTTCTGTCTTTACCGGGCACATTTTATTTCTTACAAACAAATATGCAATGCACAAAAGTTTTTCCTTTTACTTTTCCCTGCATTTTGATATAACTTAAATGATGAGGCTTATGCAACACAGGATAAATTTTGCTAATTTTCATTGCATTTTCTGCAGATCAAAAAGAAGCATTGTTCACCTCTGCGGAATTTGCTTTTATAATATATTACTTTTATTTGTAAAAACACCAGCCTTTCTGATAAGGAAACTTTGCCAAAACTTATTTCACCATGTGTCCCAAAAATTTTCTTGCATTCCAGGTCTGGTGTTGTTATAAACAATCCAATTCAATCCATTCTTTAAAAATGAAAAAAAGCTTTCTTTTTCTTAGAATCAGTAAGGAAAAAAAAAAGCTTTCTTTTTCTTAGAATCAGTAAAGAAAAAAAAAACAAAAAGTGGAAAGAACAAAACTGTCTCATTCTCTTTCTTCACATCAAATACATGGAATGATGAAAATCCCCACCACTTGAGATATTATTTCTACAAAAATGCACCCTAGCAACCTAATTAATAATTTATAACTATCAAAGTAATTTTTAAAAAAAACTGTACGCTGTAGGTAAAACAAAAATAACCCAACATAAACATAATACAAAAATAAAAAGTAGGGATGGTTTTTACTCGCAACAAAAAAAACAAACAAATATAAACATTAACATGGTAAAAAACCAGCAGAAGATGCATGAGAATTTTGGTAATCATCTTTGAGAGAGTTTGTATTTGATAAAGCCATGAAGATTTGTTTTAGCCATAAGTACCATACCAGCATTTTCACCAAGCTTCTTCTTTTGGCTTACAATCTGCAATGAAAAAGAAAATGATTCAGATGAATCCCAAGGTGTTTTAATGTACAGATAAGATAAAATAAGTATTAGGTTTTGATAGCAGTGACCTTAACAGACCTGCCACTCTCTAGGAAAAAAAAAATCTGAATGATTCTGTCAAAAAATCTGAGTGACTTGCTTTATTTTGCCATGACAACATACATTACAAGATATATGGGGTCTTTGATGAATGTTCATTCATCAGCAAAGCTCTAAATTCTGATAAAAAACAAAGTTTCTTGTAATTCTTCCATAGTGAAAAATTCAAGCTAATCTTGAGATTTTTTTTTCATACCTCTTTCAGTTCAAATCAAATACTTTATGCGTTAAAATACTTTTAAGTGATGCAATTGGATGGCATTGGCATTATGAAGAATTTGATGAGTTCATAAAGAGCAGAGCTGTCAACCTAGCTCATGTGGGAAGTATACAACACGACCTCAAAAGGTTTATTTTTATATGAAAAGGAGTGAATGTACTCCTTACCGAAAGGGTGAAAAAAAAAAATGGACAGATCTGATTCTCGATAACTTTTTGATATGCCTTTCTCACACTTGACTTGGAAAATTAAAAAGGTTACCAATTTTGCTAGATCCAGCTGTTGAAAATTTAACCAGATATTTCAAGGGGAGAAAATTGACATTTTGCAGGAAAGTTGTAACATTTTATTTCATAGATAATGTAAAGAGGGTGATCCACTTTATTTTTCAATCATTTCATTGAGAAACAGGTCACAATCTAAGTACAAAAATTACACTGTGACGGTGCGACTAGTTAAGAATGATTTAAATGTAACCTAGATCTAGATCTACATTAAATAAAATGAGCAAAATCATAGATCTTGTGCACATTGAAAAGTTTGAATCCAGATAAAGACTCCATACAAATCTTATTATCAGATCTAGATCTAGATCTGGTTTTTACTTTTCATAGACCTATAATTACAGAGTCACGTGTCATATCATATTGATTTGTTCTAATTCTATTAAGGGTTTCGCAATCTGTCTTGAAAACTGACAAGATGTATATGTAGATGAAAAAAACGCTGTCTGTAGTAGTAGAAATTACTCTTAGAAGATAAAATAAGAATACTCCTTAGTTGGAAACAACAGCGAAGTATGGTTGTGAAGATAGAGAGATGGTGAAATGCAGACGAATAAATAATAAAGAAAACCACTTGACAGAATCAATATCTGGGGTGGTTACAACTAAACTATTAATACCGATTTCCACATGGCATGTAATAATATATAATAAAAAATGGATATCGATATAACATAACTATTATTACTATATCATCCGTATTTATTCTTTTGCTCAGGCTGTCTGTCGATCTTGTAATAAAAATACTACTGAAATGTTTTTAATCGCAGAGTTTTGAAAAAAATAGAATATTTCCTAAATATTCGGAAATGGCCAAATTTCCATAAAAAAATCAGAATGAATGGCAGGTCTGCCTTAATGCTTTTAGTTTCCACAAGTGTGATGTTTTCTTTACCATTAGAGTATGAAACAAATTTAACCTAGCAAATATCCATCCTTTTCTATTGGAAGAACAGTTTTGTCAATTTACCTGTTTATGCTATTAGACATGTTATACAAGAAGTGGATTTGATTTGTCTCTTCATCATTTTCTGTTTGTCTAATGAAGATGCCAGAATAAACTTTTCGATCCAGCTTTTATTTCTTTTGGTATATCTAACAATGTTTGGTTCAGGTTTGTGCCTGCTTCTATCACTCTTCAATCTCATACTATATGTCTTTACTCTAGATCGAATGCTGTACACCTCAAATCCAACAAACTCGGAACACCTTGCATTCAATGAACAGAGTAAGATCCCCCTTTTTTTCCTTCTTTGACCCTTTAAAATACCTTGCATCAAACGAACTAATCTCAGACCCAACCTCGGGTTCAACGAACTATAAGCATTGGCAAATCCACTATAGAATGCTTTTCTACTCAGAAACTATGTAGTTCAAATTCAATCAAAAGGGCCCCCGTGAGCTCTTAAGAAATGCTTGAAGTGTATTATGTGTTGGGCACCCATTATGCCATAGTATAGTCGAGTCCGCTGATTTAGAAGTCATTCCGATAAATAAATCACTTCGAATTATCAGAATACATAGAGAAAGAGAGTTTTAAAAAAAATGTCGAGGACAGATCAGGAATGTACAAGTGTGCAGGGGGTAGGGGGTGGGCCTAACCCCTTTCTCTCTTGTAGCTTTATTGCAGACTCTAACCTGTAACGTTGGTGGGACACACATACACACCAGAATCGCTTCCCTGAGGAGCAATACACTATATGTACTTTGTTTTATAAGCCTGGAAAATGCTTTCACTGTGACAGAATAAAAAAAATCACACCAAAATTGCTTCGAATTAACCGGATCCTTGTTTCAAAATTCAAAATAACCGATATTTTTTTAATATAGCTTAAATATTCGGTAAAATTAAACGACTTCTAAATATCCAAGAATTATTTGGACTTGACTGTATATACACTAAGGGCAGAGGAGAGCAAAGTATTGGTATACAGGGAGAAGATAATAAAAAGAGAGGGGGAGGTGGGCAGGGACCAGCACCAAATGCATGGGAAGATCATGACACAAGATCAAAGAGCCAAAGCGGCAGTAACTTGGACTATAGTGGGAAGGGTAAATGGTGGCTTTATACTTGTAGACACGTGGTTAGTTTGATAAAAACAAGGGAGATAATTATGTGGTAATTTCATTTTGGTTGGTTATTTCCCCTTTGGTGCCTTATGTCATGGCTCTAAGTCTAAGGAACCTTGCATTCAACAAACTGTTAAAAAAAACTAGTGCATTGAGTCCAAGGTGTACTTTATTGACTTTCTGGAGTTGCATGGTGCAGGAATACCTATAATATTAAACTTTTTTCTGAAGTTATTGCCATTCTTTTCCCATTTTCAAAGGGCCTTGTAAAGATCTTTTGAAACCATTTTTCTTTCCCCCAATTTTTAAAAATGATCCTGAAATCATAAATCTACATGTACTTATTGAGAACAGCACAAATTGAAGAAGAGAATGTCGTTTAGGAAGTTTTATGGGGTGAATCTCAATCATATTCCTTTTAATAAAGCTAATGTTTTAAAGTTCTCTTTCCATATATTTCAGGTGTACAGAGCATTTTCATTTAAAGAAAGCATTTTTATCCTTTAACTCAGTAGATAGAAGAACTATACTGAAATTAAACTGCCTTTCACATAATTTTTAAACCTTTGCTTTAAAAAGCGGCTGCAGACTTTTGAGCTTCTCCACAAGTCCGATATCTTTTGCAACTGAGTCAGTATGATCCTCTTTGAAGACATCAAATAGAGAGTCCAGGGCCTCAGCAACGATTACCAAATCCAAATTGGTACTCACCACTTCTAGCAAGATTATACTTATTCTCTGTGAAAGAATATTATCCATGTAATGAATAGTGAAATATAAACATGCTCTTGCAAGAAAAAAATTATGTCAATTTATTGAAATGTCCATAAATAAGAATTTAAGAAAAAGAGAAAAATACTAACTACAAAGACTTGTATTAAAATACTAATTGAAAGAGGGGAAAAAAAGGACCTCAAGGAAAGACCTGATTGTCTCCCTTATATTATTTTTCCATGTCAAATGGGGTTTTGTGTATTGATTCAGAGAGAGAGAGAGTGAGTTTACCAATGCCAGTCAAGATATCTTGGCCAATAGCCAATTACATCTCAATGGTACTGTTGTCACAGAGTGTCGAAGACATGTTTCTTGTATCTTCTTTCTGTGTTTCCCAAGAAAATAGCAATTTAGCATGTGAAATGAGACAAACAGTACACATATTTACTCTTGACAGTAACTATGATTTTGCACTGGGAGAAAGAGTATTTTCCTTACTTATATGAGAAAATAAAAAGTCTTCCACAGGATATTCATGAAAAGCTCTGTGAACTAATTATTGTGCCTCTGCCATCCCATCCATGTAATACAAGGAAAATGTATAAAGTATGAAAGATGACAGGCAGGTTAAGTAAAGACATGCTAAGTTAAAATAAACATAGACTTGATGAAGTAAAGGTTTAAGCTGTGTCAATAATTAAGCCTATTGGTATGTTGATCAGTAGAGCAAAAGGCAATGGTATGCTTTCTGAAAACAAATTTTGATTCCATGATGCCTATGAAAAAACTGGCAAAAACCAAAGTGAAACTTTTTATTTGACAACATCAACATGAGCTATGGCTGGGATCAAACCTTTTATCATTGTTCTGAATCACCAACTACTAATATGCCCAATACTCACAACAAATTTGTACTTCTTTTTTTTAAAATGCTTTAACAGATAATAACTCTAGCATTAACTTGGTTGCTGAGTTTGAGGAAGCAACTTTTCAGCAACACCATGCTTGACGATAATTTATAAAATTTAGCCTGATAGTTGTAATAGGAAGGATAAAAAGAAAGGGAAATTTCAAATAAATAAGAAAATTGTATTATTCTTGCTATAATCTACATTGAAGAATGCTTAATTTTACATTCGACCGACATCATCATCATCATACAATTAAAGCTAGATCTTATTGCAGCGCCTCAAATTCAAGGTGGAAATCAGACATTTAAGATAGATTTATAGTAACAACTTTTGGAGGTACATTGTCACCGAGTGATTGCTTGATGCAGAGATTTATAGCAACAACTTTTGGAGGTACATTGTCACCGAGTGATTGCTTGATGCAGAGATTTATAGTAACAACTTTTGGAGGTACATTGTCACCGAGTGATTGCTTGATGCAGAGATTTATAGTAACAACTTTTGGAGGTACATTGTCACCGAGTGATTGCTTGATGCAGAGATTTATAGTAACAACTTTTGGAGGTACATTGTCACCGAGTGATTGCTTGATGCAGACCACAAATAACATTTAACAAAAAAATAGACTTCAAATTTCAATATTTGAGGCTGCAAATATATCTAAAATGAACAGTAACTGAGGTCCAAGCCATTGGAGAAATCCAAGGAAAATTAACATTTGATGAAATAAACTTTAAACTCTCTAAAATATACCTGACTGAAGGCTGAATCCCCTCCTGAGAGGATTTAGTGTACTTTGGCAGTGTAGGTATGAAAAAATTTTTTTATCTTTTTTTTCATGGGGGGGTAAGGGCAGGAAGAAGCATTAATCTACTTTATGATCTGTCTCCTTTAAATGCTGCTCAAATACTAGTTTTGCATGCTACTAGCTCTGATTTGATTTTGCTACGAAAAAACCCAGTCAACTAATATATAAGTAAATTCAAAATATTCCAGGTACAAAAATGTGAATGAATGAGAACAAATGAATTTCACCTTAAATAAAAATGTCAGTTGGTTTTGCTGTGACATGACACATGCAATCGTTGACAAGATTCTTATCACATTGATTTGGATCTCCCTGTTTTTGCTCTCAGCTGCCAGGCTCACAAAGAAATCTAGGTCAGACCCACTCATATCACAAAGCTGAGAAAGAAAAAGCAAAATAATAAGGCAGTTTTGATTTAAAAGCTTCTTCATAAAATACTTAAATTTTGTTTGATATTTCTTTGACACTAAAAAAAGATAAAAAAATTTTGAAACATATTTCATTTGAGAGCATTGAAATGTGATTGATATAACACAGCTATATAAAGGAAATTTATGGAAATGCCTTTTTATTAGTGTTAGGGCGAGCTGACTATCTTTCAGTTCAACATTAACAAAAATGTATTGGTGCAAGTCCCATCTACACCCTGATGCTCGCTACGGAGTCCAAAAGATAGTCAAGATCTGGTGCGCCTATGTATTGTACAGTTGTGTTGTATAGTTCTCTTGCACCATGGACTACATCATGATAACAAGACCATTAGAAACCTCAGTAGACACATATCGGTATACTTTTTTGCAACAGTGCCTCAGTCTTAAGCAAGAGAGAATTGTGTTCTAATTATAATTCAGTATTGGAAACTCTTCAATGGTAAGAATGTTCAATGCTCTGGTGCTTTTCTTTCCATATTTTTAAGAGACTTATATTTCACTTTAGTAGCAGAAATTTGTGTTTGAAAAATTGTCATGTCTTTTGGCGGGGTCAATGGAAACATGCAGATGAAAATTGAAATCGTAGAAAAAAATTTAAACAGCCATATTGACATACTAATTATTTTAAGTGTACCATCTATCTAAATGTTGGCATTCAAAAAATGTATTATCAGTGTGTGATATTGATTGATGCTGAAGCAAAATGTGCATTGAATACAATGATATAAAGGTGCAATCAGGATAGAAACAAATTCAAAGAGAGAGCAAAGAACACAAGATAAATATCTTTCCCAAATGCAGGAAAAAATGGTATCATCCAAAACAACTCAGTAAAAGTTATCCTAATCTTAATTATCCATAATTTCCATCCCATTCTGAATTTATTATGATAGTGAGGATTCTAGGCACATTACTTTCTTACTGTGATCGCCTCAATCTACTTTGAAAACGATCAGCGTTACCTTGGGCCTGCATGTGAAAAAGAGGAAGGTGCTGCTCCAAAAACAATTCTGCTTAAACGGAGAATTTTTGTGTAGGGCCTAAATGAATGATGCAAATCAAGAGGCTCAATCAATTTAGCACAAATCAGTGCAAATTCTCTGGCACAGAAATTGCTCACTTCTTGACTTTTTGTCAAAGGTACTTATAAAAAGCCTCAACAACACAGACATTTTTTAAAAGTTTACCCCAGCACTACTCCTCATGAGTTAGGGAACAATCCCTCCTTTTTTTTTCCCCAACTTTAAGTCACTTTTAAAACTGACAATTAAGCAAGCATGTACTTAAATGAACAAAGATTAACCATGTAGGAAAAATATCTCCACCATGTTTCAATTCATAGTTTGATTTAGTCTCTTGTTGGGAGATGTAAAAAAATAACATCACACATACTATATTTTGGCATGACATGCTGCAAACACCTTGTAATATTTTGCAAATATACATGAATGACCTACTGTGGAAAGCTGAAGTATTTCTAAACGTTGAATGACAGCTCTCATAGCACATGTTACTGCCCATTTCATGTCTTCATCCTGTGTGTCTGAAGAGAGGAGGAGATAAAGAGAATCAATAAAATACACCAAAGAGCAAATAACTGACAATTTAAAATAAATATAAGATAATATTAAAAAAAAAATAAAAGTAAAATACTTCCATACTTTGTCCAATTATATTTTCCTTCATTCTCTAAATTTTTATCATTTGAAAACTATGCAAGTGGTAAAAACAAAGACTCCAAATCATCTGAGCCTCTCAATTAAAATAAGAATTCTCATCATGTCTTACTAATCATTGTGAGAAAACTGAGGGCTTTCTTTTCAACTTCACACACAGAGATTCATATTTTAATAATTTTACACACTCATAAATGTTATGTGTAAAAAAATATCATAAAGAATAACCTTTTTCTGTCTGAACTAACTTGTACAAATATCCCCACAGTTCTGACAGCGACCCAGACTGAGAGAAAAAGGATGCATCGGAAGCTTCCACAAGATTTCCCAGGCACAGCAAAGCTCTTTGCCTCAGCTGGGACAATCTGGTGAAGATGGAAGAGAGGAATTCTATTAAAATATACATAAAGAGTAAAAATTAATAGCGATGAGATGAAATAAGTGAGTTAGTATGAATTAGAGCACTTTATTAAGAAGTGTCCTTTATTAACTTGTTGAAACAAACAGGCTTAATCCCTTCAACTAAAAAGTCCAATATCTTTTTGCCAAATGTAACTAAAACCATAAAATGGTGATGGTGTAGACGGTCAACTTTACAAAAAAAGAAGAAAATATATATATATATATATATATATAAGCATTCATGTATAATAAGTGTAATGAAAACATTATTTGCCTTTGTGCTTTTTTGTTAAAGAAAGAGAAGACAAGTCATCTGGAATGAAAACCTTACAGGAAAAAACTAATAAAAGAAAATTGCTCTTCTCACTTTGTAAGGGTAGTCTTTCCACAATGGGATCTCTCCAATCTTTTCAGTAGTTCTGGATCTGAAGGAGAGGCCGCTGTAAGAATCTATGAGGAGAAGATTATTGGGACTTCAGTCCATGCTTGGGAAACTGAATTTAATTTCAATTCACTTTTAAAGTTTATATTCAGCAAACTGATCAATGTTAATCAACATCAATTTTTTTCATATAAAAAATATTTAAAATATTGCACCTTTCGACACCTTTGTAAATTTAATGCCTGGTAAGGTAAAATGGAACTTAGACATTTTTTATCCCTTAAATCTTCAATATTGCTTTGTTTAACTGATACTGAAAATTAAGAGAGCGAGAGCGCTTGCAAGAGAGATGTAATAGGAACATATACTTACCTTGGAAAGAATATTTTGTTCCAAAAAAGCAGAATTCAATTCACTTGATAAACATAAGTTTTCCTGGAAAAGAATAGACATCTGAAATGCATGCTCATAATCGCAACTTCACTTTCTGAAAATCTTCAAATGGCTAATGCAGTGAACTTTAATTATGAAAAATAATGTGATGAAATCTAGTACTCACAAGTGGTGATCATAATGACAGAAAAACAAATGTAGATTTGAAGATAAATTCAATGTCTTCCATTCTGATTATTAGTATAAGAAGATGCATATCCGATGTCATATTTTACTTTCAATGGGAAGACAATACAGACCGCTGAGAAAAAGTAAAAGCAAATCTATTCAAGAATTTAACTAAAGGATAGAGTAGAATTAAGAAAATATAGCCTAACTTGGAACTCTTTGAGTTACCAATAAATTTGACCGTCAAAGTTAAAAGGATTCAACTATGAGGATATATATTATAATTTCACTATGACAATTAAAACTTTTTTTTTCAAGATTCTTTTTGAAAGACCTGAAAACTCACAAAAATGTAAATTATTGTTTGCTTGCTTAGACTTACTTTGAAACAAACATGGCATTGACATAAATCAGCTATAAGTTAAGAACAGATGACAGACCAGTAAAACATTTAAACATAAGCAAAGCCTACAATAAAAAAAATTTTATAGATAAAATGAGTCTTGGGGAATTCTCATTTCTTACAGTTGTCTCCATTGCCGTTTCTACGTCATGCGAAGCGGACTCTGTTGCTTGGTCATCTGAAGATTCTTCCCAGGCCTCCTCATCAGCGTCTTCCCACTCCCCTGGGGATTTGAATGATTCATGAACAAATTTACTCTTTCAGGTCTCATCTAAAATACAGTGGAATCCGCTTAAAGTCAACACCTCAGAACCAAAAAAAATTGTTGACTTTATCCATTTCCAGGAAACAAGTCCAAAAATTCATGTTATAAAAACAGATTGTCTCTTTCGTTACTTTTTTATACTATAGAGGCCTCCCTTTCTTTACTTTATGCAATAGTGTGGTAAATTTATATTAAAAAAAAGCAAAGAGAAAACCACACTAATTCTGGAAAGAAGTTTATTTTTACAACTTGATGTACTACACACAAAATTACAAAATAGGCATACATTTTCAGCTTTTCCATTTTTTAGTACGGGCTTGGGACCATCATAATTTCGTTTTGAATTCATCCCCTCCAAAAAAAAAACCAATAATGGCCCAATTTAAAAAAAAATGGTTAATACTATTGGAGGCTTTGGAAAGGATGCTATTGGCTTAACACGAGCGGCAGTGGGGAGAAAACTGCACTGTTTGCCTCAAATGATGCGAGCCCATGATATGTTAGATCTAGATCCCACCCACGCCCTGCACACCCTTCTTTGTTGCTGTCACAATCACGTAAGACCTCACTAACTTAACTAGGCCTTGTTAAGCATGCTGTTAATACATAGTCACTTACTGAATGAATTAGGTTTTCAAACAAAGAGCTATATCCCACCCACGCATCCCTATGCATCCCTGCTTTTATGGGTTTCACCTTTTCCCATTCACTATGAGGTGTTGACTTTAACTCAACCCCACATAAGTAACTCCAGCTCAGGTAAAGCTCTGATCCTAAGAGAAGGGACATAACTCTGTACAGAGAATAGATCTATACATTTAAAAAAATATGGCAGTCAAACAAAACATAACAGAATTATGAAATTAACTAAAAATAAACTACAGATCTTGAATTTTTAATGTAACAAGGCTTTATGACAGGAAACCAATTTTCTAAGACTTCTCCTTCACTTCAGGCTGACTCTACCACTATTTCAGTTTTTTCACCATCAACATTCTACTTCAACACCATCTCAACATCGCAATCTGGCTCCTGATCTCAAACGGGCAATGGTCATTATTTTCATGCTGATTGTTGTATAACCATGCAGATAACCAAAATAAACGGTTTCTGTAGCATCCCTGAGATGATCCAAGAGATCATCCATCCTAATTCAAAGTTTAGATATAGCCTAGGCCTCGAAATTGCCAAAATTCTCGGAAAAAAAGGTCAATTTTGAAGCACAGTTTTAGATCTAAATCTAGTCCGAAAACGAAACTAAAACGAAAACAAAGTCTAAAGTGTCCTCTAAACGTAAATGAAGTTTGCACCAGATTTCCAGTGATTTTAAAGAAAGAAACACAGCTAAATGGCACCCACAAAATCTATTTATAGCATGATAGTGGACTTCCATGAAGTTATTTTCATGGTTTTCTTTATTGAAGATGCAGTTGTGGTTATCATGTGATTACAGTTAAAGAAAAACAATGCTTCGGTCCGTTTGTTGGAACTGGCTCAATTTATATTATTTCCAATAGACACCCAGAAAGTGAAAGTAAACAAGTGATATAGGTAAACAATATAGTGATCCATACGGGCGACTGCGGGCAATATAGGTGGGGTTGAGTTCAGCCAAAATGTCCCCAATTCGTTGACTTTATCAGAAAATCATTACTTAAACAAAGAAGAAAAAAAATGGAACTGCAATGTGGTATTGACTTCAAGGGAGAGTTTACTTTACGTGAGTTGACTTCAAACGGATTTCACTGTATTAAAGAAGACTGTCACAAGGCAAATATACATTACACAATCACCAGCAACTGTGCGGAGAAACTAGAGCATGTATTTTGTGTTGCATTTGACTGAAGCAGGCAAAAGTGAGTGCAAGTGAGGCTGGAACATTTTCTTTTTTTCAAAATTGAAATATTCTTGCTCTGTTTGCGCCAAAAACTTATTCTGTCATAAATTGGACGAATTTTAGGAGAAAAAAAAATTAAATTGAAGAATGTGCCTCTTATTTGGTCATCAATTAAATAAAATATTGTCAAGTTCAGAGAAAAGTCAACCGTTTCATGCCACAGGCTCATTCTATCAATGCAGCATCTCTGGTACTCTCTTACTTAGCCTGTTTTCCCCATGAGGTGCAGTAGTAATGACTGAGTAATCTGCAACCACTTTTTGTAGACCTAAAGAAATTTTCATGTAGATATTATTTCACCACATTCAAATTAGCAAGTAGTGCAGAAGTCTGAAAAACTGAAAAGGAAACTAAAATAGACATGACAAGAAGGTGAAAAGGTGTTGTGATAAGTCTGAGAAAACAAATTCATACAAAGGGTTTGGAGACTGATCAATTAGTGCTAAAGCAACTTTAGTCTTTATTTCCCAATAATACAGAATTGATGGCAAGAAAATGCAACAATAAATCAAATCTGTTACAAGCAAAATGTACTCGAACATTTGATAAAAATAATGATGATCAAATAATAGATTTTACCATCAGAACAGCAGAGGTTGGCAAGTAGTTCTAACGACATCCCTTGAGCACTGAGGAGCTTGTCTACAGATGGCCACGTTAACTCAGGGTCAAAACTCATTTCCTAGCAAACCGACATGAAAAGAAAAATCGCATTAGGACAAATTTCAGTGACATTGTTGTAGATATAATAAATAGTAACATTTCCATGAAACTAGCTAACGGAATGGAAAGTAAGCAACAGATAAATAGAACTTTAAGCAAAACTTATCTTTTCTAAATGATTAAAATTATTGCATCTATTGATACACAATGATATAAAATATCTTGATGGGAATGAATCTGTGCTGGTTGCTTTCCCTTAGTCAGTATGATTCATTGTGCTCACATCTTGTCATTTCAGCAGCATACCAGCTGCATGTGGAAGTAGTTGACTCCATTTATGTTGCACATATTGGTGCCCTGTCTGCTTGTATCAACCTTCAACCTCTATGTCCGCCCTCTTACTGCTACGAGCCTTCACTCACTGCTCCTGTTGCCACTGACTTGCTGTAAGTTGTTGGGTTTCTCTTTTCAACCTATAAATTTAATTTGTCTGTGCTTGTTTCACCGCGGCCTTGTTGTTGGATTTTTCTCCCTTATGAATGTATCATTTATTCTTTTAATATATTATGAACTCTGACTCTTGTAAGCAGTAATGCTTTTTTATCAGTAAGTTAATTTTCAGAGAAGTATTTATTACTTTTCACATTTTTGTAGTTTTTATTTTGTTGTTTAAATTTGGTCCTCTGCTTACAAATTCCGGTTTCAATTTTTTGTTCACATTTTTTAAACAAAAATTAAGGTCCCTAACTCCATATTCAGTGAAATAGATAAGGTGCAAGCAGCGTTTTGTTAAAAATCAGGAAATGAGAAAACTTGTACAGGACCATAATGAACTGAACATAAAGATTATTTTCTGACTGCTTCTTTCATAAAGCTTTTAACTTAGGAAGTACCGAAGTTAAAAAAAATTGAATCTTTTTCGGTTAACATTGAACTTCCATTTGTCAGACTAAACCTTACATCTTCTGCGTGATGATGTCCATCAAGTGCACTCTCTATAGCACCAGACAAACTCATGTCTAATGCATCCACTGTGGCCTGGACAATACTCTTGTAATGTTGGCTCAGATCGACACTGGGCAGGTTTAGTAAAATACCTGTTAACAAAGATAAAAAAAAAATCAAGGCATATTGCTCTTATAAAGATACATGAGTGTGACCTGATGTCTGTTGCTGACCAGAAAGGAATATGAGATTCACACATAAATAAAAGTTGCTGTTAGTTTCGTCAAATAAGAGATTTTTTGATCATCTACAGGGCCAAGCCATAGCAGAGAAGCAGCTGAACTCTGAACAAAATTGACACCTGTCTTGTCCTAAAAACAAGAATAAGAGTAAACTAAGAAGTACTTTTGCTTAAAGTTCTAAGACATAAGTTAGCCCTGACATATTCAAAAAAAAATCAACCTGATCATGATGAAATCAAGGGCTCGTTTTGTTATCCAAACCAGCAAAACTAGCCTTACCAATCCCTCACCCTTCCACAATGTCCACAGACATTTTAAAACCTACCTGTGGTAAGAGTTCTGAAAAGAATATTGTCAACCCCTGTCTGCCTCAATGTTAGGATGGAGAACAGCTGGGTGCAAATATCTTGCTGTGAACAAACTGATGAGACCTCTGCATTGTTCTCACTTACAACATGGAGACAACGAGCTGAAAATTTATTGAAACTCTGTGAGTGAAAAAAAGTATTCTTTTATATTTCTAGATAGTATAAGAAGCATGAACGAAAAACTATATATTTACACCAAAGAGATGAGTTTTGTAAAAACGTATACAAATTTATACCTAGCATAAGACTTGATGACCACAAATGATTTCAACGAAACTGTAAATAAACATTTCAAGCTAACAACGAGGCATTTAAACACAAAAAAATTTTGGCATTACCCATGTACATAAACATTTATTATATATTCGCCTGAGCTTGTAAATCAATCTATATCACAGTTTCACAGAACGAAAAAAGCATAGCTTAGTAGATTCATGACAATCAAAAATAAAAATCATTGCCTAGGTAAATTACTTATATAGTTATTTTTAGACCTATTATTCAAAAGGAAATTTTGGAATGAGCCTATTTAAGAAGCTTCAAGATATTATGGCAGTGGAAGAGTTTTAAAATTTCTTACCTACAGCAGTTGCTAGGGAATATCCATAGGCGTCTACTTTCAATAAAGGTAATAAAATAGCAAGTACATTTTCCTTGTTGAACCAACCAACAGCAGTACCTGAGCTTTCACTGTCAAAAAATTTTTTTTTAAATATGTAAAAAAACTTCCTTGTATTTAAGAAAAAAAAGGACAAAATTAGAGCAAAAATCAAATATCTTTTAAAAAATGAAACATGACCTAGTTATACGTGTTTCACAAAGCTTAACTTCATAAGCCAATTGTGGTAGGTAAAAAATAGAAGAAAAAAAATTGTTTCAACTTTGCATCTCTTGACGTCTACTGGTTCCTTTTTAATGATGAAATGATTATGGGACTCCATGAAGGTGCACACTGCCCACAGGGTACTCACCATAAATTTGCAAGTAGTTCAACAGCTTCCACCAGCACATCTGTAGATGTGTCATATTTTGTTTCACCCTTTGAAGGAACCCAGTTGTTTCCATACTGTTGAAAAAATTTATGTCATATTTAAGTTTTGTTCTTCTTTGAAGAAATACAGTACGTGCATAAAAAAAAACAGACAGCATTCAATAATTATCAGATTTTCAAGAGACAATAAATTTTATAAAACATTCACAGCCCTAATTTTTTTTTCTGAAACGATGGCTCATGTTAATTGCGATAGACCACTGCTTGTGTATAGATTCACTCATGTTTGTATATCTTGCAATTTTGTAATTGGGTAAAAAAATGCTGTCCCATTTGAGTATTTACCAAAAAAAATAAATTTAGTATACTTTGAGCAATTCTGGGCAGTAAGACTAGAAAAGCTGATTAGGAGAGCACATACAAAATTTTATTACGGTGACTGAATATAACTAATGTAGATTTTGGATGATATTGTGGGAGAAATATTTTTTTTTTGATATCCTGGCTCTCAGCTATCTTTTATACATAGCAAAAATGTGTATATCTCATCTCAGAATAAGGAAGTATACAAACCTCATTGATAACAGCTATTAATGGTGTCAACACATCTTGAGTCACCATAACATCACAAACATCCTCTTGACCATAGACACTCATATTTCTGAGAATGAATATTGAAATTCTTTTTTCTTTTCAGTAATACAGGAAAACATACAATTTCTTACTTTTTGATTTGTTTAAAAATCTCTACATGCTTATTATGAGGTTATGAGCTCCAACAAAAATTGTCGAGAGGTACATTCCTTGCAGCAATTAAGATTGTTTACATTTTTGTGATAGGGAGCGTTTGAAAGGATTTATAAACAAAATTAGATTTTATACAACTAGCTAATTCTCATGAATCCTTGAAAAACAGCAGGCAGAAAAATATCTGACGATAATCTCCTTATTTGAATACTAAATTCAAGCTATGGCTTTCAACGACTTTAGATTACATTCTTTAATATTAGATAGTTTCATAATTCAATTAAAAAACCTCTTGTTATTATTAAATTAAGTTAAGCTTTCTGACAATCTCATTGCATCAGGAAAAATTTTCTGTTATCCCCACAGACTTACCTTAAAGCTCCAAGAGCACTTTTTCGAACATCTAGGCATCCATCCAGGAAGAGAGAGGCTGCAATTTTCACAGCATTTTGGTTCAGGAGAAGGCCAATTGCTGAAGGCTGTGAAACAATACTGGCCAAAATTTTGCATCCACATGCTCTTTCTTCAGTTGAAGCCGCTTGCATCTTAAAAACAAAGACATAAAATTCCTTTCAAATTTGCCATTTAGCCAGAATCCACATATGAAATTTTGTTTAAAAATTTTAAACCAAAAAAACAGATGTGCAAATCCCCTGTAAATATGGGAAATCAGCTCATTCTGTAGTTTTCATCAATTTCAGGATCCTCCTAAATACTCGTTAAATGGCTATGAATTAAAAAAAAAAGTGCCTAAAAGTCCATTGTATCACGTGTATTCACAGCTACTTATTTCCTCCTACATGATAATAATAATAATAATAATAATAAGAAGAAGAAGAAGAAGAAGAAGAAGAAGAAGAAGAAGAAGAAGAAGAAGAAGAAGAAGAAGAAGAAGAAGAAGAAGAAAAAGAAGAAGAAGAAGAAGAAGAATTTTTATTTATTTAAGTGAACACTTTCCCTTCAAAAAGCTCACATTGCCTTACATAGAATTGATAATTAAACATATATAAAAATAGTGCATAAAGACCATCAAGATCACAAGGCTCTGTAACAATAGTGATGGCATAAGTTTAGAGATGCTAAATGTTCAGTATTTAGTGTACATTGTATGAGTTAATTTGCAATAATACACTGCGAAATCAATTACCTTTACTCTCCTCTAAGAATGCCTTTCTAAAAAGATGAGTTTTTAATGTAGACTTAATGCATTCTACTGTAATAATGTTCACTTCATTTGCGAGACTTTCAGAGGTGGGCAATTTGAAATGGGAGGGCCCTCTAGCCAGCCAAATTTTCAACCAATACCTAGGTTGGACCAGGTCTTTTACTCTCTTAGGACTGAGCCTCCTAAGATGCTTTTGCAGTTCCCTCTACAATGAGTTTTTTGGGCTTTTAAAAAAAAAACACAAAAAAAGTTACCAAGCAATTATTCCATTTCTAAAACTTTGGGCACATTAAAATTCATCTTTAGATCTGCTTGTTCCAAAAATCTTTATCTAAATAACTTTTTTTATGTTTTATGGAGAAAGGATACAAATTTCATATTTCTGAAAAAATTTTTGAAGATATAAAAGAAGCAGCAAACATAAAAACTGAATCAATATCAAAAAATTCTTCAGATCCTTCTGCCTCCAAACAATCAAACAAACTATCCATTTGAGGTCAAAATCCTGCTAAATCTATCTCACAGAGTTCACTAACTTAATCAGGGATGACTTTATGTTCTGCAACATGCTCTAGATTTTTCGTTAAGTAAACAGTTAGGCAACAACAAAAATGCTATTTGAAATACTGATGAAGACTTGGTTCAGAAACAAAAATATTGATCAAGCGAGTTGTTTGCCCTTTTACTACATAGGCGTTACACAATGTTTAACCTAGAATATGCAAGGCTGGGTAGCAAGAGAGTTAATAGCTAAACACAATGTTCTAATTGGAATGTACAGCCTGACAAAGTCTGGGATATTTGGCAAAGCCAAACACTTGCTGGCACTGATCTATGATATTTTATACTGTACCCTAGTCTTTATGGTCAGTCAGGGAAAGTCTTTGAGGATAGGTAAGATTGGTTCTTTTCTTGAAACTTTTCTGACTTGTCTGGGAGTTTAAAAAAGATATGGATTTCACAAGATTAGCAAACTATTTTTATATTTAAACACAGCAGTTTGTCCCATTAATATCAGATTTTACTAGTAAACCAACTTCAAGGCCTCCAACTTCTTTACTTTGTTCATCAATTATGATTTTTTTCGACCATTTAGTCACACAGATGAACCTTTATGTTGGGAAGTTTATCGCAGTAAATGCCAAGCCTGCCTCAAGAGTAAATCAATGAGAAGCAATGATTCAACAGATGTCCCTCCTAAGCATCATGATGTTAATGAGCATCCCTCTTGCACACCAGTTTTTCATGCAGTGATATCCTAGAATGTAATCCTCCAAATATAGCATCTTTCATGAAAGAGAGAAACTGCTGTCAATATGACCATAAGTTTAATCTATGATGGAATTTTTGTTGTGTGGACCCTTCTACTAAAGGCGGGCAGAATCGATTCTGAGAATCGGATGCGCCGAAGAGGGGGTATAGTGTTAAAACACAAGTTCCTATGTACACTTAATTGGTGCCAACTAGATCTACCCTTAGGTCTTTCAAACACACTAGGGCCTACACTAAACTTCATACTGTTTCTATTTTCTTTCTTATTTGTCTCAATTACTGTGTCTGTTATTCTCCCTACTCTCACAAACTTTGTGTCTGGTCATTGAGAAATCTAGATCTAGATCTAGGTGTTTGGAATTAAAATGGCAAAAATGATCAGTAAAGAAAGCGTTGATTGGTTGTTCCTGTATCTTTTCGACGTTTCAGGGATATGCAATCAACATAAATGTTTTTTTCAAGATTAGCATTCCTTTTAAGAGTCAGAATTAGGAGCGGCGATTCTAAACCCCAGTGCCCAAACTACACTCTTTACTACCTATCTTTATCTATCTATAGAGAGCCTGCTTACATTTCCTTGCACTCTATTTTATTCAGGAGGTCAGACCTCAATAATCAAAATCTAGATCTTTAAATGTAGAGCAAGATTCTAGATCTAGATCTAGAGTCTAGATCTAGTATTTTCGCCGTTTAAATTTTTCTTTAAATCCTAGATGCAGTTATGTGTATGTTGGATCTACATCTAGATGGATATATACTTTACCCAAGCCAAGGGTGCCTTAAAGCAATGGAAATTAGAACTCGCACCTTCTCAATTATGTTGTTCACAGCAGAAGGGGTAGCTTGACCATCGCTAGTTTCAGCATCAACATCTCCACTGGCAGTGGCACTTGGCCTAGACATGGGAGTTGGCCTTAGGGAGGCGAATCGTTTCGATTTGCTTTTACCCATAGATATAGATCAAGATGTAGATATAGACTGATAGGACTGAATGGTCTTTTTATAATCTTCCAACGTTCATGTAAAAATAAATCTAGAATCTTGATTTTAACTTTAGTAGATCTAGACTCGATTTACTAGATCTAGTCATAAATTCAGTCCCAAGAGCCGGAATTAGGTAGTGATTCCAGATGTAAACAAACCACATTACAAGCACATGTGAACATTGAATTATCGATTACAATGAACGAACTATTCCATGAACCAATGAAATACTAACAAATCTTGGAGTGTACATTACGTTACTTCAGTGTGTCAACGTAGGGCAGCCTCGCAGACTATTATTAGATTAGAAGATTGTTCCGATCCGCCCTTGACACTTTTTTTTTATCCTACGTTCACTGCATCAGTTTGATTTAAAATTTTTTTTCATGATCCCTGCTTTCAATTTTTGGTTGGACCAAGTGTAAAAAAGACCTAATTAGACTACTTGCTCCAATTTTCCTTGTAAAATCCACCCCCCCCCCCTTTTTTCTCACTAAAAAAGAGAAAAATTAGAAGCTAATAGCTTTTTCTATCTTCTTTGTCGTTTGAAGTGTAAATTTCATGACTTAATTAAAATTTTTTAACGCCAATGATAACTAGATATTTTAATAATATAAATAGCAACAATAATAGCAGAAGTAAAAGTTGTTGCAAAACACATTAAAGAGGAAAAGCAAATCAAAATGAGGTATAGTGCGGCCCTAAAATTTATAAAAGCACTACACAGAATGTGAGCTTCGTCTTTACGCCGCCATCAGACCAAAAACAAGAACACGAAACAACAGACAGGGGTTCAAAGTCAGCTGATTAAAAAAATATATAATACAAATTAGTTAGTAAAAAATTAAGTCGGCCTACATAAAGAAAATAACAGAAAGAACAGTATAGAGACAGAGAGTATAAACGAGAGAGAGAGAGAGAGAGAGAGAGAGAGAGAGAGAGAGAGAGAGAGAGAGAGAGAGAGAGAGAGAGAGAGAGAGATATCGAAGACAGAAAGAGAAAGGCAAAGTTCGACAAATATAGAGAGAGGTAGATAAAAAAGAAACAAGACTGGGTTAATTTTGGTAATGCAAGTTACATCCTAAAAAAAAGCATATTTGACCAAGACCTCTGTCAAAAACATTTTAGTATCTCAAATATTAGATACTTCTTAGCATACAAATTTAATAAGCTCATGAAAGTTTTCACTATGTTGAAAAACAGACTAGGTTTTTCAGAGACACTCCCCCTCCCCTGAAAAAAAAAAGCAAGAAAAAAGAAAAAAAAATCAAACGAATTCAAGAGAACATAATTAGCTCTTTCCCTTTTTTAAGCTTATATGCGATATGTAAATAGTGAAATAAAATAATCGGCAATTTGATTTTCTTCGTATGTGTTATACATTCGCAAATTTTATATTTAAAAAAAAATACAATTAAAAAAAAAATACTCTTGTTGATACTTGATCTCCAGTTAAAAAAACAATAATATGTTATTTTCTGCTTCCATACTTTAACTATGTCACATTTTTAAATGTCACTATATATGAAAATGAAAAAAAAAATATGTATAAATATGTGTAACCTTTTCATAGAGGCTTACGTTTTTATTCAGATCGTCGTTCTAAAAAAAATGTAAATGGAGTAAAATGGGTTAGAAAATAAGCTGCTCTAATCCTTTGTAATTGTCACGATGGTACGGTATGGTTAAGATAAAGAGACGTTAGTCCACTGTAAAATCAGTGCTTTCTTTATTACACACACAAAAAAATATTCCAATTAATGTAGGTCACATCACCATAGGATATAGATATAGTTCAGTCCATCGTGTTCTCAGATTTTACAGTTAATAATTTCGCACAGTAAACCATATATTTCTGGAATTAAGCACAGTAGTATAATGGGTAACAGTTCGTGTCTCCAGGACTCGTGATTTGTATTGCAATATAGGATTAATATTGGTGTATTTTAGTTTAGAAGAAATCATAGATTTTTCAGTAATGACTTAGAATATAATAATCACAGCTTTCCACTTTCGTTAAGCAAAATTAGAATTGAGATGCACTTTACATTGCTGTAGAAAATCTAGTGTCAATGATTTCTTAGATCTCTCGACTGGAAGATAACTTAGAGAGAGATTGATGCTATCTCTCATAGAAGGGAAATATTCCGAACTGTGTAAAGCTATTAAAGAGCTAGTACTGTGACAAGTCTCCTCTGTCTCTAAATCTGACTGTCTTTCTCGAGAGCTATAGGTCCACTGACGAAGTTTTCCGTCTCTACTTTTCAAGAGGACTATTGAGTACCTTCTCACTCCGCTTAGCTCGTATATGATTGTTTGCTATCTTCACAACAAACAAACAACGAAACAGTGATCAGTCGTAATATGACTTCGGATTAGGATTCAAATAAGTATCTAGTCCCCAGATTATGTGATTAAAATACAATCTATAAGAGCGTTATGTATAGATGATTTATTACATGAGCCGACCATGACAGTAATCAACCAAGCTTACTTATCTTTTGTGATCTAGAATTGGGGACGTCAGAAGGACTGAACTAAAAGAGAGCGAGAAGGAATCGGAAGAAATTACTAACACTGCAAAGATATTATTTGCATAATACAAGATGCATCCATTTTGCATCAAACCTATTTCAAACTTAAGTGTTGATGCGATAAAGGAGAAATTAAAAAAAAAAAAGCTAGATCACTAAAGGCTTAAATAATAATAATAATAATAATAATAATAATAATAATAATAATAATAATAATAATAATAATAATAATAATAATAATAGTAATAATAATAATTATAATGATAGAACTAAAGCAGTCTTAAAATAAATTTCAGAGAGGGTGACGACTTACTACTCCACTGTTATCTGTAAATAAATGAGCTAATTATGCACCTTTTTGTGCAGCCACCACGAAAAAGGCAATGAAATTATGCATAATTTAGTTTTTTTCCAGTTTCACCACTTTCTTTTCAATTAACTTTTCCTTGAACAATAAACGATATCCCTAATAAATTTCAGCGAGGGTGAACGACTTGCAAACACAGCACAGCCTGGACCTAAGCTTAATAGTTATTAGAAATTATTGTTTAGAGTCGGAAAATAATAAATTCTATATCTTACTTTTGATCAATTAATATGTAGGTTAAATATAGACATAATAAAGGCATGATCAGGTAAAATTTTTATTAAAAAAAAAAAAAAAACAACCCCTAAACAAACCAGTGTAACACAAGAAAGGCGTCTGTGACGCTCCATGACCACAGTGCAATATTGAGGTGTAATCACATGCCGGCTAAGATTTATTGATTGTCGTTGGTAAACTCTCTCTCTCTCTCTCTCTCTCTCTCTCTCTATCTATCTATCTATCTATCTATCTATCTATCTCTCTCTCTCTGTGTCTATCTATCTCTCTTTTTCTCTCCGTCTTCTTCCCTCTCTGTCTCTCCCTCTCTATAGCTGCTCTATCTCTCTCCCCTTCTCTTCCTTCTTTCTTTCTTTCTTTCTCTTCTCTCTCCTCTCTCTTCAACAATCTCTTTTTCTCTCTCTTTCTTTTCCTCTATCTCTCTACTCTCTGCCCCCTCTCTCTTTTTCTCTCTTTTCTGTCTCCTCTCTCTTTTTCCCTTTTTGTTTTCCTCTCCCTTTCTTTTTCTCCTCTCTGTCGCTTTCTCCCATTCTCTCTTTTTCTATTTCTTCTTCTGTCTCTTACTCTCTCCTCTCTCTCTCTTTCTTCCTTTCTCTCTCTCCCCCTCTTAATCTTTCTCTCTCTCTCTCTCTCTCTCTCTCTCTCTTTCTCTCCCTATTTTTCTCTTCTCTGTCTTTCTATGCCTTCCTCTCTCATCTTTCTATACTCACTTTCTGCCCCTCTCTCTTCTCTCTGCCCCCCCCCCCTCTCTCCTTTATCTGTTCAGGCGTATCTCTGACTCAAGTGAAAAATGACTTTGGATATTAATGTATAAAATGCCATAAATTTCAATTTAAAGACCTGTGATATTGTCCGCTTCTTTAAAATTTCATCAGTACCTCGAGGCTTTTGCAAAACAATATAACTATATAAGGACACTAAATTTGGGGGTGGGGGGGGGGGTGAGGATTGAGGGAGAGACAGGCACAGAAAGACATGCACCGGATCTCATACACAATGGGAATATTGTGGTTAGACTAAGGCCAAATTAACTGGTTGTTAAGGCTGAATGGGGAAGTTCCAATCTCTTCTTTCTGTGTCTCCGGCACTTTGAAAATTAAAAGTACAATCTGCTGTGTAACCAAACGAGAAAATGACTTGGAAAAAAAATTCTCTTGCCTTTTAGTGAGCAATAGACATAGATCTAGGCTAGAACGTCACATCTGGGAGTCCTGCAAAGAAATATATAGAAATTTAGATCTAGACAGGGTTTTGAGTGCAATATTTATTTAGTATGCACATTCGACGTTGCAAGTGCAAAATACAAGCAAAATTCTGCTTCTGTTGTCCGTTTTTTAGTGAATAAATTAATAAACGATAGACGAGGTCTATGTATCCCTTTTATCTTTGGTCTAAGAGTGCCAGTTGATCAAGGCGCGTAACTTTGACTGATAGGAACATCATCTATTAAACAGTTACTTTCTGATTCATGGTTTCTTCTTCTTCTTCTTCTTCTTCTTCTTCTTCTTCTTCTTCTTCTTCTTCTTCTTCTTCTTCTTCTTCTTCTTCTTCTTCTTCTTCTTCTCCTTCTTCTTCTTCTTCTTCTTCTTCTTCTTCTTCTCCTTCTTTTTCAACAGACAATGCGATAATATTATCCAATTACAGAAATCTCCATCAGTCATCAATCATAGTGATTCAATGATTCAATGCTGGCTTTCATTTAGGCCATTTGTCAGTACAAACCTGCGCAAGCCAGCTTGGGTAGCAGCTTCTTGAGCGGGTAAACCTGCTAAAGATTGCCTGCGTCACTCTAACCGTGGCTTAAGCTATAAAGTTATGGGCATGTAAATACGCGAAACTATTCTTAGATCTTATACTGCCTTGCAGATTTTGATGCGTTAAAATCGTTTATCTTTATTGTAGCTAGGGTCTAAGTGAGCGGATTGAAAGTTATTTCCACCCAATGTTTCTTACTATTTGCTTCGAAATCATTCACCACAGGCCTAATTATTATTCTAACCTGTATGGTGGTCCATCCAATTGGCAACCCAACCTTAACGAGCAAAGGGCAATAACTGGTAGAAAGTATAGCGTTATAACCTTGCCAGAAGAAGAAAAAAAAACGTGCCATGTTGAGATTCTTATCTATGTTCCTCTGTTCTGTTGGTCATTCTGACAGGTAGACTGAAAGAACTTTCAGCGACCTAGTAAAAATAGTCATCTAGCCAAGGAACTTATTTTTGATCATTTTTCGGAAAGTCTGACGGTATTATTTTACGTAGCGTTGTGGTCTTTTGCGTAATGGTAACAATGGGAAAGCAGGAGTGTAAAATGTTACTTTGGTCGCATAACAAGGTTCTAAGAAATTTAAAGATATCAGGTCACCCCAAAGACACTAGAAGGAGGGAATTTAATAAGCCGCCGCTTGTGTATCAAAGATTTCGTTTAGATTAAAGATCTATATTAGATCAAAATCTAAGTATAATCATCTAGATCTAGACGTCTAGTCCATATTATAAGCTCGACATTTATAAAAGTTGTTGATGTGTATATCCTTTATCTAAGCTTCAAAATGGTTTTTAACTCTAGATCTTGCCCTTGATACGTAAAATAACACGGAAAAAACCCCATCTTTTTCAAGCGCTCATAGTCAAAACATTCTTAATTGAACAAATATTTTTTTTAAGGATCATATGTTGTAAGAGTATATTATGAAAAATATCAGACCCCCATACTATTTGGAAGTACTCCACAGACTCATAAATTTATCATTAAGTACTACATGTAATGTTTCTTTAGCCTAAAATTGCCTATCTCTATCCATCAGGGTTATTGTTTGGGAATGTGTTCAAAATTATTTGTATCCTTCTACTCATTATAGTGTAGCATTATAAAAAAACTACATAAACACAAAAAATATATGTAAAAAACAAAAAAAAAATGTAAAGAACTCACGCCACTGTCTGCTAATAAGTTCAACTACTCAAGAATGAGAGTTGTGAATGAATTAAAAACAAATTAATGTAAGAGGTTCTATTTTCTTGTCAATATCTTTGTTAAGTTACTATTTTTGGAATTGGTTCAATTACAAAAAAAGACAAGCACATTTTCCTGCCCCTTATATTTTTTGCACAATCATACCCTTGAATGAGTTAAAAACAAATTCTTTCTTGTCATTAACTGATACAATTTTCTCATAAATGGATTTTGCATTATGATCTAGATCTAGATATTTATAATTTTCATTTTGCTTAATTTAGCCAAATCAGTTTCAAAGAAAACAATTTCCTATAGCAATGCTGGGAAAGTTTTTCAGCATATTCTCTTTAAACCTTTGACTACTGTAACATATGTAGATATAAAAGCCACATAGCATCATTCATAGAACTTTTCAAAAGAAAACAAAATGAAAAATGCAGGTTTCCTGCACTTCTCCAAAAAACTAGATTTAGATCTAGATCTATCAAACTTACACAAATTGACAAAAAAGTTATTCCTGTTCAATTTTGTAAAAGTTATCTCACAGCTCTAATAAATGCTCAAACATGTTGGCTCTAAAACTAAATAAAAATTTTAAAAGATTAGGAGAACTGTTCTAGCTTTATTGTCTACACGTTTAAAAAAGCCATGACTTTTTTTAAAATCTGAACCTTTTCATAACTTCTCCGAAAAATATGGTTTGACATGAAAACAATCTAGTCAAATCGTGTTAAGTGAGAGAAGATCCTAATATTTGTGAGAACAATAAGAAAAACCGAAAATTTATATTAATACTTTCCAAGTTACAAAGAATACGACTATGCAAAACTTGATGGATGCCTTTTCTTGAAATGAATTATCTAGATCTACATTTTCCAAGTAACTTACACAAAAATGACAAGTGAGACGTCATGACAGTATAGTCAATTCCTTGTCTCTTTACTAAGTTATCCAAAAATAAGTTAATGTTATGAAAAGAGAAAAGAAGTCATAGCAAAATAAAAAACTGTCGTTAAACAGAACTCACCTGTGAAGATAGATTTGAGAGACTTTGAATGCGATGTTATGCAGGGTAAATCTACCGGTCGGACTAACTCTCAAGATCCGTTCTTAGTTTGACGCAAAAAATGCGAAAGGTCATCGTGTCTCGTGAGATCTTTTTTCGAAAGTAATATCCGACAAGGCGAACAGACGTTCAAAACAACTTTCCTCTTTTTTAAATAACTTTGAAATCTTAAAATTAGGAAATATCCAGAGAATTTATAATTTAAAAAAACGAGGTTGTTAATATTTTGTCCGCTTTGTTTTTTTCGCATAACTTTCGTCACTGTTTTTGCCACGAAAATGCACTTTGGCGATAATAAGACCAGATGCAACCCCCGACCACTTATTTTTTGGGGCTTTAAGATTATTTTTCAACCCAACTGAATTCCTTGCCATGGTTTAAAAAAAAAAAGAGCTAGTTTCTTCGACATGTATTAGATTTTGGTAGATTCAAACACCTAGGTGTATTTGACGGGAAAATCTTATGTTAAGTTAGGAATTTTTAAAACACCTGTAAGACATAATCAACAATTTTTTTCAGTATAAAAGCATTGGAACCCATGGCTACACTCCTTGCAATGTCTCAGGAGAGAAAAGTAACCTTTGAAGCCTTCTTAAAATGATTTTGGAGTGCAGTTACCTGGAAGGTTTATTTCATGTTAGATTTTCACGGTCAATTTTAGTATCGATTTCATAGTTTGGAAGTCTGTTAAATAAAAACCAATTGATCAATCAAAATAAAATTTTGCATGTCTGTTGATTATTTACATTTTAATAAATGTGCCAAATTATAGATAGAACCGTAGTTTAGACATAACGTTATGGCTCAAGTACTGCTGTGACGTATACAGATATGCCATATTTGGCAATGGGTCTTATATATATATATATATATATATATATATATATATATAGCCTATTATTATTATGCATTATGCTTTTAAAACCATATTTTCCCTTTCTCCAGCTTTAGAAGTGCATTGAAATTGAGAATTGATCAAGTGACTAGAACTCAATTGAAGATCTAGGGCGTACATCAACATCTAGCTCTAGATCTAGATTTAGTTGCATCAAGTTATTCATACTTTGCAAACGGTCCATTTAGAGTGTATTCAGCAGAAGAGAAAAATAACAAAAAATTGGTTTTAACTGTGTGTCTATTATACTCTATTTGAATAAAATCATGGAACCTGCAATATTTTTCTCTGGAGCTCCTTATTTTGATGAACTGTGTTGCCTAAGTGTTTCAGTGCCTATGTCACAGAGCCTTTGTGTTATGCAACCTCAAATTGTAAGATGCAGGTAATTATACGGAAATTTTTCCATAAAATTGCGGAGTTGTTCTGTTGGCAAATTCTGCATTTTAATCAAAACATCCTTGAATGTTTTTAGACCAGTACAATTCATATATCACAGAGTTAAGTTTAAAAGTCATACATTGGACCAGTCCTCAATTTTTCCTTGGAATGCAATAAACGAATTTATTACAAAGTGTCTCTCAATTGGGCACCCCAAGTTATAGTTAGGTTTTATTTTCCTTTCTTCACAATGGAAGCAAATATGGGAAGATGAGATAAAATAATATAAGTCACCAAACACCACCACCATGGTAACATTTTTAAAACTAGATCTGAATCTAGGGCATTTTAATTTTCAGATTTTAAATTTTGTCACTTCAAGCTCCTTTTTAAAAAAATTTAAAAAAATTGCATAAAAAAACCCCCATCTGATTTCAAATGAGTACAGTGGCTTCGACTTTGTAAAGATATTTCTGCTTTATAGGCATATCACATTCATAATTAAACTTAAATTTTGTAGGATGCTGGACCGAAACATCATGTATTACTGTCTTTTTTACTGAAGCGTAAGTTTATTGTTTTTGAAAACTTGCATCAATTTTACATTATTTTGTAAAGAATGTTTTCCCATTATGACATCATTTCAGAAATGTGTTATAGAAACAAAACAAAAAAAACCCTAACAAAAATGATACATTTCAGGGAAGTGATTTTTACAGAACCAGATGTCCTTGCAAGTCCATTGCTTGATACAGATGCAATTTTTAATGTAGTTCTTCAGGTATGTTTCATAGAAATGGAGTACACAGTTATAAAATTACAAATCAATTTTTTAAACTTGATTCATACACTTTATCATATACATTACAGAATAGAAATTTTTTAATACTCACGACTCAGGTGGAAGAGTTTTATGAGATCCATTAGGATGGTGCAAACAATTGACTATATTACATGGGAAACATTTATTGCTTTGCCTTTACCTCAACGTCTTTAAGGATATACTCTTGTCAATCCAACCCATAATCTATATAACAATAAAAAATCTTGAAAACAGTGTTATCCACTCCTGAGATGTAGGATCTTGTATGAATAAGATGCGTGATGTCAACCTTTTATTTATCTCCTCTTTTTCAGTTTTACAAGACAACATAGTTCCAAATATGTTCCATTTAATGCATGTTTATTTCTATAATCAAAGCAAAGCAATCCATAACCATGCCATAAAAATTGCAAGGCTGATTCCAAAGAGATGAAAGTTGATAAGTTTGACATGATTCTGTCTTAATTTCCTTTACTGTAGCGACTTTTTCTTGGCACCAAACAATGTTTTCTGAAATTTTTTACAGCGATCCCTCTTCAAGACTGGGAGGTTGCAAAATAGACTACAGAGACAAGGGATGACTGTAAGTATCATAGTTTGAGTGAAGAGAGCCTTGAAACAAAACTTATGAATCCAACACACTTTCACCAACCAATCATGAGATATCACTCAACAAGCTGGTGTCCTACAGAAAATGTGGTCCTCAGCCACTGTAAACTTACTACTATGAAAGCAAATTTACATTAAAACAGGATATTAGATAGTGAACAAAATGCAAAAGATGAGGAATGGCAGGGTCCTCAGTGGGTCGGGAAATGGGAAAAAAGTCGGCATCTTTTCAGTGGGTCGGGAAAAGGTAGGGATTTTATTTTTTTATTCTTTCAATGCAGTTAAGTCTTAAAACCCAAAGATTGCCGTTACACTTGCATTGGCAAAAATTACATTTGCTACAGAAAGCCCTCAGTAGGCAGAGGGAGCCTCGTCTGCATTAGGATTAGGCCTAGGCTTATTGCGAAGGGTTTCCGGGCAGGGGAAATTACTCATGTGACCCTACTAGCTCTAGGATCTACCAGATCTAGAAAATCTTAGATTCTAGCCTTCTCTAATTGTGGTGCTTTGGACTTAGATCTAGATCTAGTTAGATCAAAGATCGAGATAGATTAGATTTTTAGTGCTATATAGATCTAGATCTGTCTAGCTAGCTCTAGCTCTAAATCTAGGTCTAAATTTCATAGCCTATCCATCATGCCGAACTCAAATTTCAAGAGTCTTGGGTCAAAGGCTCTAAGAACCGGGTTTTTCTGAATGGCTTCAAAGGAATAGCAACTGCAACAGTGAGGCCTACTGAAACGTGTGCAAGAAAAGTTTTGATTTTAACTTAATGGGTAGGTCAGCTTTAGTTTCTCACATAAAAAGCAAAAACATGCATTTTTAACTAATGCTAATAATAAGAGTGACAAGAACAAATATTGAGTTTTGTAAGTAAAGGGAAAAAATGAGCGAGCTCCATCAACCTCAACTTCAACAGCCTTCTCAGTCCTCAATGACATCTAAGTCTATGGACAATTTCTTGTCTGATTCATCTTCACTGCAGTCTGAAATATTGCGGTGTGTCAGGACTGTAATGAATAATTAATCGGCATCTTCCAATGGGGATATAGACTTTTGTTTGAAACAAATGTTCCCCAATGTTCAAGCTGTGCAAAAGTTTTCTTGTGGATCGATGAAATGAACATATATGGTATATGTTGATGGTTTTAAATGTTTTCAGATTTATTTGGCAATTTTAGGACCAGTTTTGTTGAAGAGGGGGGCTGTTTTTTTCCGTGAATAGAGGTCTTGAAAAAAATTTTGGGGTCTTGAAATTTTTTTGGAGATTTTGCTGAGGTCTCTGGAATGGGGATGAATGAGAGTATTGAAAAAGGCAAATATTCACAGACAAAGAAGAGGTCAAAAGAAAATTTTTACACTCATTATTACAAGGCAACAGAAAAATAGGTCTGTCCCCATCAATGTTAAACCTCTCAATTTACAGGTATCATGGTGTGATCAAAGCGACTCTTGTTTGTAACTGTATACTTGAGCGGGACTTCAAAATTTAATGTTTTATATGTTTCTGGGAACTGTCTTACTAGGGAGAAAAATCCTTTTCTTGGTTAATAAACACCAGAGAACTAAGCTCCCAACTACAATAATAAAGTTATTCATGATCTTTTTGAAAATTAATCAGAATTCTTAAAGTTTCTTATATTAAAATTAGTGTTTTCCTGAGAAATAACATATTTATTTTGGAAACTGGTGCGTTCACACAGACATCTAAAGAGATAATACTAAAATAAGTTTACATAAATTTCATTGAGTCCCCAAACTTACTCCAAAGTTTGGACAAATCAACCCATAACAATCCTTGATGTTGTCATTCCTCTCTAAGTTCGGTAATATACATAAAGTCTTTACTGTTGAGAACAGCCAATTTTTCAGATCATATGAAACATCCCCGTTTCAGTGCGCAAGGACAAAATGGAAAAAAAGAGCAACATCAAAAACTTGTATGCTGATGCTGTTAAAATAAAGTAATCAGTAACATTACTGATAAAATAATTACATGTACTATGGCAGAGGTCGAAACTCATCAGTCTCAACAGCTCAATATTCAGTATGCTTCAATTCACATCAATTTCCTTTGTAATGCCAAAAGGATCTTTTTCCTGAAAAAGTGTCGGACCAAATCATTGTAGGAAATGTCCAAACAGAGGTTTACAATTTAAATCAATTTAAAAATTTGCCTAATCTCAAATGTTCCTGAAAGAAAAAAAAAGAAAATGCAGAATTCAACTTCATCTAGACTCAAATAGTCTCGGAAAAGTTTCAGTAAGCTGACAAGAATTATGCAACATATACTGAACTACTAATTACATTAATGACTATTTGCCTTCTTGTTTCATTGAAAACAGAAAGTAAAAACTCTGTGCTTTTGGACTTTTCTGCAGCATTTGACAAAATAACTTTCGCAAGCCTGATATCAACTTTTGAAATTTTTGTTGATATTATGTGGTAGCCTCTTTGGTTTCCAAATAGCGTAAAAGCCAGAGCATCTCTTAACACAATCCCTACCATGAGCCGATTGTAGCGGCTCACGGTCGCAAACTTACCTACCACGAGCCGGTACAATCGGCTCGGACTTTTTAGTCCTAATCCAGTCCATATTTTCGATCTATCCAATCCAATGTTTACTAAAACGAATTCTACTTCCTTTCGGCCTATTTTTAGCGTCGTTTGAGCTAAGTGGCGGTTGATTTTCATCAGGTTTTGACCAAAATAATTGTTAGATCTATAGGATTACCGTTATTTTTTTTATATAGGTGTTGTTAGTAAAAATGTTGTAAAATTTTTATTTCTAGGATTGCACTCTTCAAATTTGACACATGACTTCATAATTGGATTATACACAAGGTGGTGTGCTGTTTGATTGGATTGGATTAAAATTTCCAGATCAATGAGACCAGTAATTTGGATATTTTATTTTTATTTTATTTTTACTTTTCGGTTATATCATCTTTTTATACATCTACCTCCTTACAAAAATTTTTAATTACTATCTAACACTGATATTTCAAATCTGTATTCAATTCCCTGCATTTTGATATATAATACTTGTAGGTTCTAGAAATATAGAGAGTCATAAACTTCAATTCAAAAAATCAGGTCTAGGATTTACGTGGGTCACAAAATATGGCTTGGGCACACGGTAAAAAAACCCCTGGTAGGGATTGTGTTAAAAGGTGAGGAGTCAAGGTCTTCAAAGCTTTTTTTCTGTGATAAAAAGGCTCTGTCTGTGTTTGACAGGTCTCTGCTATTCACACTACACCAATCATGTAGGAAATTCATTGAAAAAAATTACCTTACTTGTATAATATCCATGATGCCCATGTTTAACAGAATCTACCCAGCACGTGAGCTATCTCGTACTGCTGTATCTGTTCTCAAGGCCTGAAACCAAGTTAACTTGGACTCAGGGCTGCTAACTCCTGGCCCAGGTACGAGAAGACTCGTATTTGATGTCACTGTTATATTTAGACCTGTAGCTCATTTATTTCATTAAAGAATGACTAGTCGGATGTCACATGATTGATCGAATCAGTAGAACAGAGCCAAGGCCATCTAACTATAGAGATGACCTTGACAGAGCATGCTGTGTATGTGTGTGTGACATGTATGTAATCAACACAGTAAACCACTTCACTGTTATTCATTTGATTTAATCAAAATTGTATTATTTCAAAGTGTTTTTTTTTTTCAACTTTTGTATAATGTATGAAGAAACTAACATTTAATAAGTATAGTCAAAATTTCATGAAGATCAATGAAGAAAATAGAAATTAGAGGCAATCATATGCAACACACACAAACACAACAACACAGCCCAGTCTGGCTAGTCAGGCAGCCTCAGCACAGCTGGACCATGGCCAGGATAAATTCTGTTAATATCCTTATGTGGTAGTATATTTTAGTAATTCTTCTTCTTCTTCTTCTTCTTCTCCTCCTCCTCCTCCTCCGCCTTCTTCTTCGTCTTCTTCTTCTTCTTCTTCTTCTTCTTCGTCTTCTTCGTCTTCGTCTTCTTCGTCTTCTTCGTCTTCTTCTTCGTCTTCTTCTTCTTCGTCTTCTTCTTCTTCTTCTTCTTCCTCTTCTTCTTCTTCTTCTCCTTCTCCTTCTCCTCCTCCTCCTCCTCCTCCTTCTTCTTTTTCTTCTTCTTCTTCTTCTTCTTCTTCTTCTTCTTCTTCTTCTTCTTCTTCTTATCTCTTGGAGATTGATGAAGAACCCAATGTTTGTCTATGTCTCTGCAATTTAGCTTCGGATAGTTTTATACATGATAACCTGAAATACTTGTGAGTGCATATATATAATTATGTATATGGTGGCATACTATTGTCAGTGTAAGATTAAGGCCGATAAGAAAAGAATTGGTATCTCATTCAGGTCTCCCATACAATGACATAGTGTAGGTATCTCCTGCAATGTCCATTGCTCTTCCTACTGATTATCTCGATACTATGACATTCCCTACTCTCTGTCTGACTAAAGTTACTCTGACTTTCTGGCTCTTTTTTTTTTTCCTCATTTATGTTCATCATTATCTGTCATTCCTTTTTCTATTGTTCAAAATTCAATTGAGTTGAAAGCAGCTTCTTCCTGGACTCTCCACAGATCAGCAAGCCTTATCGTGTCCACCCCAACTTATACCAAGCCTGTCTTACCTACACTGTCATTGCCAGACTTTCACCACAGTGGAATAAGGCTGCAGACTGGATGATCCAAGGTAGGATAAGTGAAATTAAATTTGAGCTTAAAAAAAATTCTTTTTGGTCACTATTTCAATGTATCATTGTATGTGTCACTTAAAACAGTTTTGTTGGGTTCATTAAACACTTATTTTGTGTAACTTTAATACCCATCTTTTTCACTCAGGTTTCTTTCACTTAGCTATGAGCCTACATAAGCAATTAGTTTAACAGTAGGTATTGATGTTTTAAGCCCTCATGCTAAAAAAACAAGTTTGCTAAGGTAGTTTACATATGTTAAACAAAAGAGATTGAAGATTATTAATATTATCTCTGGTTGTGCTCATCTTACAATCTTTTAATCTTTTTATCTTTTGGATCCAGATGTCACTTTCTTTAGTTAATTTAGATATACGTGAAATTATAATTTTTAGCCTTCAAGCTCAATATTTTATACCATTCAAAAAATGAAAAGATTGAAATTTTACTAAACATTTAGCAAACTTAAATGTTTCATTCAGTTTCATTTGAGGACAGACAGGCTTTTGAAATGGATATGAAACACTCATGAGTATAATGAACATCTCACTCAAGTTTAGACCAGAAATCAATGATAAATGAAGACACTGTGTACAATAAAGCTGTAAATTTACCTGGTCATAAAAGAGAGATTTGGCTGTGGATTATAATTTAAAATGTCATAAGAACAAATTAGGGCCTATCAATTAAACTACTCTTTTGTCTTTTCGTTATCTCTCTGTGTTTATATAAAGTACTCACATATTGTGTATATATTCCATACAACAAATGCAGTGTCCTTCTGGTTAGGATTCATGCTTATCTATAATCTCGTTCCAATGGAAAATCCAGTTCCTACATGCATGGCTCCTGATTTTGTGATTAGGAAGTTGTCTTGTGAACTAGTTTTACCATTGAAACGGGAAATTCTTGATTGGGTAAATTTTTCATGCTTTTTTCCTGGCTTTAATTTTAAAACAATTTATAAATATATGGCTGATGAATTGTCTAAATGAATATGTTCTACAAGCTCTAGGTATGATATAGCTTTAATACACCTCCATATGGATAAAATAAAATGCAATATTCTGGTCCACAAAGTGCATCACGTAACAGTAGTCACATGTTCCACCCAAGACAATCTAAATGAATTACTCACAGAAATTCTTTCCGAAAGATCAGTATAGAGTTTGGGAGATATTGGTAAACAAAGGATTGGTACATACCTAAATTAATGGTTTTCTGGTTGAGGAAAAATTCTTGACATGTTTTCAGTATGTATTTTTAAAATTTTTTTTTTTAATGCAGGTCGAGATTTTGTCAATCATAGCGGATACACCAATGGCATTAGTAAGTTGATGAATTGATATTTGAGCTGTGAAGTTGTGTTGAAATGGTATTCCTTGATTTTTATTATGTACCTTCTTCTTTGGCCATCTATCAATTGCCTATTTGCTAAATATGAACTTGATACCATTGTAAAAATTTCTAGTTGTCAAAGATTTCAAATGATCTTGTAAATACTATGAATTCTCATGGATAGTTTAGAAATTATGGTAAGCCCACACACTGCAAACATTCGATCAATGAAGCCTTTTAAATCACCTTTCTCAATTTGTTTTTTTTTTTAAATATGAAGAATTACTTAGCTGTAAACATGCAAAACACAATGTCCATGACTTTGAATCATGCATAAAAAGGGGAACCTCAACTTAATAGTTAAAAAAGTATTACAGATCAACCTCTATATGCATGATAAACATTTTTTGTAAACTATGTTAACAAGACATTGGTTTGAATACAGTGAGAACACACGTGGCGGCTTAGTGTTATTCCAGAATAAGAATGTCAGTACCCCCCTTTCCCTCTCTCTGTCTCTGTCTGTCTGTCTGTCTGTCTCTTGATTGGAGCGGTCAGAGTGTGCAACTCGTACATGAACTTACAATATACAAAAAATGAAAGTGAATTTTCAATGTTTTCCAGAAATGAACATTAGCGTGAACAAAGAGGAGATATACATATCTGTTGCAGGAACAGCTGTGATGTTTCCACCCCTACAGGTGACATGAAATTAGATTTGAATTAGTTTCCATTCCTTAAATTTTGCATTAGAGGTGTATAAAAAATATAAAAATTTTCTTGCAGATCCCTGCCATTTTGTCATTCTTGTATTTTTCCTGATTGAAGCACTAGTCTGCTTGCCAATTCTACTGTCTTTCACCTCTCTCTGTGTCTCTCTCTCTCTGTCTCTCTGTGTCTCTTTCTCTGTCTTTTTCTCTCTCTCTCTCTGTCTCTCTGTGTCTCTCTGTGTGTCTCTCTCTGTCTCTCTCTCTCTGTGTCTCTCTGTGTCTCTCTGTGTCTCTCTGTGTCTCTCTGTGTCTCTCTCTCTCTGTGTGTGTGTCTCTCTGTGTCTCTGTGTCTCTCTCTCTCTGTCTCTCTCTGTCTCTTTCTCTCTCTCTCTATCTCTCTCTCTTGCTCTCACTCTCACTCTCTCTTGTTCTTCTGTCTTTCTTTCTCTCTTTGTCTTGCCCTATATCATCTATTAATTTTATCAATATTTTTCTCTTGCTCTTATCTCGTTCTTGCAATTCTATATCTCTCTTATCTGCCCTTCTCTTTCGTCTGTCTCATTTGTCTCTGATCTTTCTCTCTATATATGACCCTCTCACTTTCTATAGTCTCTCTCTGTTTTGATCCCATGACTTTATCTCTTAAACCTTCTTTTATTCGATCTCTCTGTTCCTCTAGCATCTCTCATTGTTTCAGATCACTCTCTTTGTTGTCTCCTTTCCCTCTTTCCTCTCTTCCTCTTTCTATAGTCTCACTTGTGTTTCTTTTTATTCTCTAACTGCCTCTATTTCTCTCTCTCTAATTTTGATTTTCCTGTATCACTGGCCCATAGATCTCTGCCCTTTCCTCTAGCTCTACTGTAGTTCCCGTGAAATCGGAGAGGCATGGATGATAGAGAATAAGAGAAGCGAGAAAAGAGAGGCACAGAAATAAAGCAAGATTGAGGAACAATCGCATGAGGGACTAGCGAGAGTGAGAGAGATATGAGAATTGAGAAACAACAGAGAGGCAAGAAAAAAAATGTTACACAGCAATAGAAAGAGCAAGATGAGAGTATCAAAACAGGAAAAAAAAGAGGGTCATACAGTGAGAGCAATGAAAAAAAGAGTTAAGAGAGGGGAACAAAGAGATTGAAAAGATATAAAAAGAGAGTAAGAGCAAAAGAGAAGTTAGGCGAGGAGAGTGATACAATAGCAATGAGAGAAAGTGGACAAGAAAGAAAAAGAGAGTGAGAGAGAGACACCTCTTTTTTTAAATATATGAATATACTGGCTTTTATACCTCAGAAATATAGGGTCACTATCTTCATGTAATAATGCAATGGGGTTATCAAGTTTTTCTTCCTCTATTCAAAGAGTGTGGGCCGAAAGAGACTTATAACATATTGATAAGGATGCAAAACATGACATGATCAGGGTCAATTACTGCATTTACTTTTCACCTTTTCTGTATTCTAAATGATTGCAGCTGGACGGGCAAACTATTGGTCTTCATAATAAGTTTGGTTGCGGCTTCAAGCTGGATCTCAACAGATGAGTTTAAGATTCCCACTCATGCACTTCAGCACTTCTTCAAGAAGCCTGTTGTATGCTCTACAGTCTTTTTTGTGTTAAAATGTTAATGGGTCATATTAAATGATAAATTCATACATCCCTCATCCCAAAACCAATTCCTTTTTTGAAACAAAGGTTGAGGATTTGAACTTGAGTCGCAGTGAAATGCAGGCTCTTCTGAAATCAACTGAAGGTATGCCATGGCCTGTAGAGATTGCTGATGCATGGTGTCATGTCTTACCCAGGTTAGACTTGTAATTTTTACACAGACATATGAAATGGTTACAAAACTTTAAAAAAGAAAAAAAAAGAGGGAATACAATCTTGAAAATTTTAATACACAGGTGTGCAGAGAATATACTCACATGAAAGGATAGGGCCTTTCAATAAATCATAGACATTTTTGTCCTTGGTGCACAACTCATGATAACTTGTTTTTTTGTACCAAATTTGGTTAAGCTATAGGCATCAGACTAATCATAAAAATATTAAAATTTACTTCTCTTCCATTTCCAAGATTAATATATATAAATAAAATACTTAAAACTTACTCAACTTAATGTTTTGAGATTTCATGGAAGTGAAAAGAAATATTCTATGATGGCTTGAATCTGAAGAGAATCTTTATCTGCTAAATTATATCAGCATGAAAAGAGGCAAGATAGCGAGCCTGGCTCTGAACATGCCAAATGAAAGCCCCTTTCCATCTTACAAGGAACTGAAACGTCACTGGAAAAATATGGTATTTTTCCTTTTAATAAATAATTTTCCTTTTCTTTTTTTTTTTCATTTTTTATTATGGTCTCTTCAGTTATTGTAATGTGTTATATTTTGCATGTCATCAGGGCTACCATTAAATAGTAGCTACAGATTTTCCATTCAAAATGATATAACTTTAATAGAGTCTGCCAAATATCTCTTACAGTAAAAAAAAATATATTAAAATCAAAATATTCACCATGTCGATGTAATCAAGTTTTCTTTGTCGTAAATCTTAAAAGTTAATCACTTTATTTTTATTTGTGTAGTTTGAACAATTATACTATATAAATATATTTTTTTCTTCAGTATGGTTATCGGCTACCAGAAACAGATGAGGACATTCTTTACTGTCAAATTGGCTTCTTGCCATCTGGAGGCGGAAAGCACTTTACGTATCTTTAGAACTTTTTAACTTTTAACTTTAGCAAATTGAAATGAGCTGTTGATATTATGTGCAGATGTTAAATTTTTCATGATTTCAAGCTTCATCTAATCCATTACAATTTTTAATTAAAAAATTGTTGGCACTTTAGATATTTCTCAGTGAAATTAAAAAGTGTGAATCCAAAAAAAGGATATTGGCATTTTATCACCAGAGCATTTTTTGCTAAATAACTTTGACCCTCCTTTCTGCTTCCATAAATTATTTTGGTGCAAATAATATTTGTTACTGAAATGACAGGGCACTAATGACTTCTAAGTAAAGACTAGTTTCATCAAGTGACAAACATCAAGGAAACTTTATCCTTTCAAAAGAAATGAAGAAAAGAACAAGTCATTGTTTTACATGGCTTAAGGGTTCATCATTATTTTTTTCCTCCAAATGTACAAGTAAAATTTGAACTATGTCCCAATTGTTCATACAATACATTCTACATGAACCATCAGCACTAAGTAGTCTTTTCACCAAACAAGTGATTTACTTACAGCATCACATGAACATATATGCACACATACATTTATCTCTCTCTTTATCCCCCCCTCTCTCTCTCTGTATATGTGTGTGTATGTCCTCCTGAAATCAGTCTTATTGAGTTGTATGTCAAGTATTTGCATTTGGAAGTAGATAAGTCCTCTCTTTCTATTTTAAATGAGCTAAAATTTGAATATATCTTCAGAGGAAACTGATAATTTCATGCACTTTTCGCCATGATAAGATTAGGAAAATTCTTGTTTTTAAACTATCAAGACCTTCATATCCTCTATAATGACATGCAACTCATTTATACCTTGTACCAGACAAAAAACAGGAGATGGATAAATACATGATATAAATGGTCACTCGTGGTATGATGGATTTTTTTGCTCCACCATCAGCACACTTTAAAACCTGTTACATCAGAGCTAACAAATGTTTTGAAATTGATGTCTGTTACCATTTAAAGTGGACACTTCCCGAAAAAATATCTCCCCTCAACCTTAGTTATCCAAGTGTTTGTTTGCGAGGAGGACCCCTTCAAGTTGTCCCAAGAGTTGACCCAAAACCTGTGCTGACTGCCTTCTTGCAAGATATCCACTCTAAAATAGTCTCTGTGTGTGGCATGACCCTTAGATTCCAGCCCCGCCTGTGTTATGCTACTCCAAATTTGAACAGCTCTGCTCAGGTTGATATGCATTTAAACAATAGTCTATAATGATGTGGACATACATATAAAGTGGTTGTCTTCCTGAATTTTGATTTTTTTTCTCATTTATGTTAAAGTTTGAATGTCAAACATTCAGTGAAAACATTCAGACCCCCTAGATATAAAAATTGTAATTATTTAACAATAAAAATAAGAATTTATTTTACCCCTTAGTGATGCAAACTAACCTTACAGTTTTGATTTTAATAAAGCAGTGTTATGGCTTCAGGAGGGATGTTTGAAGGGTATAAATTCCACTGATAACTTAACAATGAAAATGCTCTTCTCAGCAGATTACTGAATTACTCGTAATTACAATATTTGTTGGTATTTTTTAGATATCTAGTCTATGCACAGCTGTTAAAATAGACCAAAAAGCAGCAACTTGGTTTGCTCCACAGACATCCGTAGCTAGTGGGCGTAGTGGGTGGATCGGCGATCAATCACCTGTCGGTTAGAATACAACCGCTTGTTCCAATGCATGACGGTGCACAACTGTTAAATTCGATAGTGGAAATTTTTACTTATTTTTGCAACGCAATAACTCTGACCACATTAACACCAAATATATCAAACATATATTCATTTTAAAGCAGAAATATTCACAAGTACAAAGCTATATTTTTTATCTCTCAATTATAATGCGTTTACATGGCCCAGGTGAATCTTCATACTTCTGGTGAAAGAAATGAAAGAAGTCATTATTTTCTTAACACCATAGATTAATAGAAATATTTCAAAAGTGAAACAGTTTTATCGCTTAAAAATAATTTCCCAATATTCAAAAGATTGCTGTAAAAAATTTGTGACAGTTTCAAGTGCAAAGAGTTTTTCTTTGATTTTATATGATTTTTTAAAATAATTCCACACTCTGTTCACAGCTTTTAAAACAGACCAAAAAGCAGCAGCTTAGTTTGCTTCCAGGCCCTACCTCATACGCCCGCAGTTAGTAGGCGGATCGGTGATTAATCACCTGTCAGGCAGGCTACAACCGTGTGTGCCCATGCATGACGGTGCACTGCTGTTAAATCTAATATTTGGAGTTTTTACTTGATTTTGCATCGCAATAAATCTGGCCTCATTAACACCATGTATATCAAAGATATAATCATTTTAAAGCTGAAATTGTCCTGAGTACAACGCTACATTTTTTATCTCTCAATTATAATGTGTTTACATGGTACAGGTGAATCTTCATACTCCTATTTAAAGAACTGAAAAAAGTCATGATTTTCGTAACACCTCAGTTTAATAGGAATATTTCAAAAGTGAAACAATTTTATCGCTTAAAAATTGTTTCCCGATATTTGAAAGATTAATATAAAGAACTTGTGAAAGTTTCAAGTGCGAAGAATTTTCTGTGATTTTATATGATTTTTTAAAATAATTCCACACACTCGGGTCTGCACGAAGTACCTGCAAATAACACTCTGCATTAAAGATCTACCTTATCAGCCTCGAAACCGAAACTGTTAAGCATGGAACAGCATTCAGAATCTGAAGGCTATCAAAAGCTCCATGAGGTCTGCAGACCTTATGGTGATAGATCGTTAAGTAGCAAATAGAGTAAACAATCAAAAGTTTCTCTGTGCCGACTTTATCAACGGCTCATTACTGACTTTTGGTGTTCACAATCATTTGTGGTAACAAAAAAAAAAAAAGATCTTTACAATATGCTTATAATATTCTCACGTAATTAATCTCAAAGCACTTTGGCGTCAGAGGTTTGAAGAAAGTTATAAAAGCTTGAAAATGTTACAGAGAGACAGAGCTCTTAGCATACGCCCCGCGAGTTGAAGAAAGTAATGCAAAGTAAACGCATGACTTGTAAAGTAAGACAATGCACAACCCTACATAAGTTTCATTTATTTCTTAGTGCTTGTTTATAACTTTGTTAATAGCTAAGATCAGGTCTCTCTCATATATATATTGACGCTTTACACCTTGAACTACGATGTTCTATCGCTGTTTAGATTTATTATTTTATATCCAAACGCCGTACCAACACTGTAAGAAGTGCACTATCATAACTCAAACCCGCAAACTTGGAAACGGAGAACTCGTCGCTAATGTCCTTTTGGTGGGTGTTAAGTTCAACATATATATGAAATGCTGTGAAAATTTCATCCCCAAAAACTTTCACTTTTTAACAGTCCAGTAAAAAACGTCACCACTTAATGATTGTTCCAAATTCGTGTACTTGTTAATAAGCTAAATAATTCCATCAATTAAATGAAAATAAGGGGAAAAATATATCCTCCTATCGCTTAAATACAGATGTAACCAATTATATGATTTTTGCAGTTCTTCCTTTCATGTATAAGCTTAAATTCTCCATTGTTTTGGTGTGAAAATTAGATCTAAAAACTAAAGATGCCAGGAAAGGGGAATCCCTGTTCCGATGGGGTGGTTGACCTCATGACCCGATGGGGTTACAAGCTGCTTCACGGGTGCGGTAGGCAAACTAAAATGCCGCTCTTTAACAGCCGTGTGTTGACCTTGTGATGATAGATTATTAATTAGAGAGAGAAAACAGAGGAAACAGATTTGAAAGTTTTATAAATAGGCAGACTTTATCAATGGCTTGGTACTAACTCTTGGTGTGCACATTTCCCATGACCAAAAAAAAAAAAAACCAAGAACATTTTTACTACAATTATGTTATTAATATATTGATGTAAACAAACTTAAATCACTAAGGTACCACAAGTATGAAGGGACAGTTTTAAAAACCTTGAAAATATTAGAGAAAGACAGCTCTCTTAGCACACGTCCAGCCAATTGAAAGAGGTAAGGCAAGGTAAAGGTGTGACAATTCAAATATATGTGCAACTCTACATTAGTTTCATTTTATCCCTAGTGCGTGTTTATAATTATGTTAATATTTTAAATCAGGTTCTCTCTCATATACATTGACGCTCTACAGCTTGAACTGCAATGTTCTATCATTGTTTACATCTATCATTTTATATCAACAAACTATCATAACTCAAAACCACACAACTTGAAAACAATGAACTCTTCGCTAATGTCCTCGGTGAGTGTTAAGTTCAACATATATGAAATCCTGTAAAGAATTCACCTTCCAAAACTGTTTTACTTTTTGAAAAATTTTCTGTAAAACATGACACCACCTGTCACAATTTCAGTTTCATGTACTTGTTAAATTTTTCAATAACTCTAATTAAATGAAAAGAAGGGGAAATAGGTTTGTATCGTTTAAATATAGATTTAACAAATTCGGCCTATATGATTTTTGTACATCTTCCTTCAATGTATGAGCTTAAATTCACCATTGTGAAAATAAGGTTTAATAACTAGAGATGCGAGGAAAGGGGAATCCCTGTTCCGTGGGGTGGTTGACCTCTTGACCTGATCAGGCTGCTTCACGGGTGCGGCAGGCAAAGTAAAATGATGCTCTTTAACAGCAGTGTAAGACAGTGAAATAAAAATCTAGACCAAACTTCAGTCATATGGAACGCAAATTTCAATGCTTGATCAAATGTCACTAGATTTATCCGGTTTTTTTTTGCTCTTTCACAAAAATCTTATATATATATATATATATATATATATATCAGGGCCTGCATGTCCCCATTAAAATAAAAACTTTTTTTCTCAACCATTTTTAATAAAAATTCCTGTTTCTGATTGCTTTTTTTAAGGAGTAAATTTTAGAGTTTCTCTGAGAGTTTGTCTAAGTTTGCATGTGGAGATTCAAGGCAACAAAATAAAATTTGGTTGGAAACTTCTAATTTAAAAAAAATGTTTTTGGTGCAATGATGTCTTTTTTTCTGTTTAATTTCTAATATCATTGATACTATATAGCCTACACCAGATGATGCATATTCTTTAACTTTATTGTTGCTGCTCCTGTAGTTAGTTTTGGTGGTCATCTTTAAATTTTTTCATTAGTATTAACTGCCAAATATTTTTATTATTTAACTTTATTTAAAACGGAGAAGTAGCATAGCAAAATATTATGAACTTTTTCTTTGTTAAAAAAAAGTTGCAGCTACCATATTTGTTGAAATTTTTAAAAAAATCCTATTAGACACTTTAACAGTTTTTGATCCATTTTTACTTCTCAAAATCTCAATTTCAGCCCCTACAGAGGGTGAATCTCTCATCCAAGCCAATGAACAAACCTAGTGGTCCAACAAGAAATGGCATGAGCACGGCAAATTTGTTCAAGTTGAAGAGTATCAGCAGAGCTCCTCTCAGTGAAAGACTTCAAGGTTCAGAAAAATTTATCAAGCGTGAGGAGAATGACAGAATGGCTGCTCTCTCAAACACAGCAAAAAATGCACCAGATGTCATTTCTACTAATCAAGACAATGAAATTCACCATGATCAGTCATGCAAATGGATAACCATGGACACCTCACAGTCATGTCATCTAACCATTCCAGGAAAAAAAGATCCTGAACTTTCAAGACTTGAAAATAAAGAAAAAACACACAAAACTGTACTGGAAGGGAAAGACTACTCTCTGCAACATGATGTCTCATTGCGCCTGTCACAAAACAACTCTCTGATCCAAACTCAACCCAAGAATGAAAACATGCGAGTCATCATATCTAAGAAATTTGTTCCTTTGTTCAGACCTAAAATAAAATCTAAATTTCAAAAAGAGGAAGGCACTTGTTTTGTTCGAAGCAAAAGTCATCAAATCCTGCCTGATTCAGACTGTGGTCCATTGGTTCCCAGATTCAAACCTCAGAATCCCCAGAAATTGTCCAGCCTTCCTTGTGAGAGCACTTTGAGCAAAACTGGCCACACAAAAAAAATACAACCTATCAGAAAATTTCTGAGATTAAGTGAAAGGAGTGCCATTGGTGAAGGAAAAAATGCTCCATCTAATGTTTTCCAGCATCAAAAGCTCTTCACATGTAATGATGTTAAAGATTGTAATCAGCTTTATAGTTTAGATGAAATTGGAAGTGCTCAAAAGAAAATATTTACACCAACAGCACCTATATTTTCTAAAGCATGTGACATAAAAACCAAAAGCTGCGTATTTACAAGTAGTGGACAAATTTCTCGAGCACCTATGTTTAAAGTGGCGACTCCTGCACCACAAGTTCAACACAGTCCAAAAAAATGTTCCTCTGACTCAAAAAGGGAAGCAACAAGCAAAAGTATCACAGGTTTTGTGAACATGACTAAAACCAATTCTGCAATTCTAAATAGCTCTACACCATTCTCTATATCAACAGCTGGTTGGATGACTCAAATCTCTGAGGAAAATGAATTCGAATGTTTGTTAAGCGCTCCAATTTCAAGGGATATCAAACGTAAAAAAGATTCTGAGGTGAAATATAATCATAGCAGTTGAAGCCATCTATCGCTGGTTTTTTGTTTTTGTTTTTTTTTTTAATTTAAACATGAGTTTTCTCTTGAAGACATTGCAATACTTGAATATACTTTTCAAAAAGTAAAGTTGAGATTGATATTGATTTTTACTTGAGAAATAACTTGCAATATAATTTTAATATGGCATGCATAGTTTTTTTCCTTCATAACTTAAAATCTTACAAACACGTCATATAATTTAACTCTTGATGAACAAAAAATCTATTCAAACCAAACAGGGAAACAGTGCGATTTTTTCCTAACTTATTGTATCAAAATTTTTTAAACTTTTTGTTAACAATATTTTTCGATTAACTTTAAGTCCTATTTCCTTATGATGTTTGTTTGTTTTTTGCTTTTTTTTTTTACTTAAAGCTATTGAAAATAATATGCTTATCAATTTTTTCCTAGTCTGAGACTGTTTTGAAGAAACCAAGATCAAAGCCACAGTTACAAAATGTTGATGTAGAGGCTCTTGCTTGCGCCAACCAGGTATGCTTGGAGATAAAATTAAAATTAGAAACACATTGAAGAAATTACTTTTGCTTTATTTCATTTATCTTTTTGTCCTTGATTATTTTTTTTCCATTTGGAAATTTTTTACTTGGGTTTGATCCTTTGCATGTTGAAATGTCAACTCATGTACAAAATGTGCCCTAGCGCAATTCTGAGTCTTTCATATTATCTTGTTAAAGCAAAACCAGAAAATGATGCCTAATTTTCAGTTCGAATTAGCGCTGAGTGAGGCTGTTGTAGAAAAGATATGAGCAATTCTCAAAAGGTCAATAGCAGTCTAGTAGAATCATTTCATGCAAGGTTTTTTCCGCTTTCAAAAAGATTTTCTAATAAAAATGACATTGTATTCTTCCAAGCACATGTTGAGGAGATAGCAGGTATAGTTTGGTATACATTTAAAACTACATAATTTAATTCTGTTCAGTTTTTTATTGAATCAGTTACCATTTCGTCATTAATAAACGTCACATAAAAAACTGGCGTTTTTTGAGAGGTTGTTTTAACAAAGTTGCCAACTATGTTCGTGAAACAAATTTTTTTTTTCATTTTTTTTTGTTATACAGTAGCTTTTACTTGAAAAAAAAGGAACTAACAGAGAGCATGATTCCTTTTAAATTTAATCTTTAATATTTCTGGATGTTACGCTCTATGTCATTTAGAGACCTATTTTAAGCAGAGCAGATCAGCTGTTATAAAAGCCTGGCTAGCTTGCTACATGCTTGTACAGAGAAGAGTGCTAAAACTAGAATTCACTTCCCTACAACAGGGTGAATGCAAACTCTTAAATCTGATTGGACCTCTGGAAACAAAGTAGGTAGTTTCATGCCATACTATAACACCCAGAATATACTTCGTTCTTTGTTTACTTTCACTTTATGGACTAAACCATTGTTGTCAAGTTCACTGGAAATGACCTCTTTCTTCACGTAAAACCTTACTCTACACTAGTCTTAATAGTCAAAGGGGCCATTCATTTCCATTTCTGTCATTGCTGTTGTAGAATAATATCCAGAAAAAAGAAGGTCCTGACCATAACGTCCAGAAGCATTTAAGGCCCCATATAAATCTGAACACCCGTTTTGGACACTTTTGTTTGAAGTACTTGTTTCAAAAGGATTAATCATTTTATTTTTGAAATAAATCTAAGCATGTTGGAAACAAATACTAAAGACTGGGCATTAACATGGTTCTTCTAATGTTATGATGACACAAATAGGTCAATTACTACTGTTTTTAATGGGCTTTTAAACTCTAATTTGAACTATTTCTTAATTCTAGGATGGGAAAAGTTTTTAACTTAGTTTCAGATTGATTATTATTTACAACAATGTGTGAACTGATATAAATCTAAGTTCTTCGCAATCTTCCTGATGTTACGATGACAAACACCTAAGTCACTGTAACATCTGGAAGAACAAAAAAATGTTTGCAGATTGATTTGTTGGATCTTTTTCAACATTGCAGACACTCTAGATTCTAGCTCTTGATGAGGAACAAAAAATTGAGGCAGTTTACATTGAAGTCTAAATCTATTTAAAAGCTCCCAACACAAAATTCTGAAACAAGTTCTTCCCGAAGTTACAATGACATCCATTATGTCACTGTAACATTGGGAAGAACAAAATGTGTACTTATTTGTGCACTCCTTATCAACACTGTAGATCCATGATTCTAGCTCTTGGTGAGGAATTGTAGCGATATCACTTTAAAACTCTTACAATCTTATCATGTTCCATATCCTCCATACTGAGACTGTAGTTTTTATTTTATTATTTTCCATGTTTTGTAAATTAGTTCGTTCTGTTATGATGTTGACAAAAAGAGAAAGCGAAAGTAAAAGAAATCTCTCATGCTTGTTTTGATTTTGGACTAGAAAGTTGAAAATAAAAAAGCTCTTACAACTCAACAACAAACTCCAAGATTGATTTATTGTAAGGACGCTTTAGAATCAAAATGCAGCCCCAACTTACATAGAACTTTAAATAATTTTGAAAGCTCCAAACACAAAACTCTGGAACAAGTTCTTCCTGATGTTACAATGACAAAAATTGAAATCCATTTCTACAATTAACTGAGTCTTGCGATTCAATTATCATATTTTAATCACTGATTACATCTATTTTCTCCCTCAAAGTAATAATGGTATAGTTTGTTTGCTTATAAGGTGGCTAATCTTCAATCGTTTTATGTCATCAGCAATGTTGGGAAGATCAATCTGGATTGATGAAAACCAGTATTTAAGACTAATTCTGTGTCCATCTTCAATACCAAGTTAGGTAATTGATTGGTGCATGCCTTGAAGTTTGATAAAAATCTGCAACAATTTGTGAACTAACAAGTTCTTCACAATCTTCCAGATGTTACAATGACAGAAATTTGTGTGACGGTAACATCAAGAAAGACAAAATGCTAAGTGATTAATTTTTAGAACCCTCATCAAGACATTATACGTCCTGGACTGTAACTCTTGGCTAGAAATCAAATGCGGTCATCTAAAAATTATCTGTAAATAATTTTAAAAGCTGCGAACAAAAAAATTCTGGGCTAAGTTTTTCTGGATGTTACAATGACCCAAATTGAATCCATTTACTACCATAAAATATGAGTCTTTCTTTTCAACTATCATATTTTAATGAATAATAACATCTATTTTTATCACTCTAGGTATTAAGGGTATGAATTTTTTGCTTCAAAGTTAGCTAAATATGAGTCTTTTTGTGTCATCAGTAACGTCCAGAGATCATTTTATTGTGACGAAAACCAAGCATTGCACAAAAATATTGAAAAAAAAGTAGCCCCAAATCTTTTTTTTTTAAAATGAATTTACACCTTTCTTTATGATACTGAACAGTTTTGAGACAATAAATTTCAGGTCAAATGTAACGCTTTAGGGTTTACCTTCTAAGAATTTCTCATACTTAGTTTTCCTAATTATGTGTGATCCTAGAGCAAGATGAGACGTTCAGGAACGGTCTCATTGCTCAAAAAAAGGTCTTCTTAACTTATTTTACACTACCTACACAGTATTCTTTGCAAAAATGATCTTGCTAATTTAGACTTTCTGAGACTCGTAATTTCCTTAAAATTTTATCAGGCTTTGATAAGCATCAATAGAAGATAATACAATAATATAGTCTATAGAACAAATACAGAAATATTAAAGGAATATTGTATGAAGTGGATGGCAAACAATTTTTAGGAATATCTTCCTTGATGTTTTATTCAGCTTTGTAAGCAGTCATGACAGGAGGGGACACAATAAACACATGTGAAGTAATATATACAATTCTAGATAGTAAAATTGTCTCTTGTTAAAGAAAAACGTGTATTTTGTAGTGTCCTGTTCTTTATTTCTGACTCTTCACTAATGTTTTCCTATAGACATGTTTGGGCTTATTTCACAGGGTCTTTAGATTGTATATGGATTTGATTCATTTTTTTTTATATGGCAACCTTTCACATCACTTATGATACTAAAAATAATGGACACATTGTACACACTGGAAGTTCTCTATAACTAATGACTGCTCCATAATGAATTGATTTTGTTTTCTTATTTTAGCTGAATTTAAAATGGTGCAATGTGAAATGGTTTATTTCTTTGACAAATTTAAATGAAGTCATACAAAAACAAATTGACATGCTTGTCATTTTCATCTGGAGTTACTACATTCTTTAGGTATAAAACAATTTTCTATGAAGAGTAATTTACTGCCAATGTTTCTCTGTGATCATGTGCGACCTGTGTGTCTTTCCTGAGAGGAATTGATTGGGATAAGTTAGAATCCTACCCTTAGTGAAATTTGGAAGACAAACTTAAATTCAGTTTGTAACCATTAAACTTGTTTGTACCCTGGCATTGAAGAATATGTGCATCCATTTGGGAAGGGAGATGAGGGGAGAAAAAGATGTTTGTTGTCCAATTACCCTTAAATTTTTTTTTTTGTCATTTGAGTATGTGCTTTCAAATTTTCCTTTTCCATAGGCGAAATTGCTTTTTTGTTTGATGTATTCATGTGACAAATTTCTATTACATAAAAAGGAAAAAAAGTTCGTACCTCTGTTTTTATGTTTTTTAAACTAAATTGTGCCAAAAGGAACCTTGTTGAGTATCCTATGAAAATGATTATGCTTTTGTAATTTTGTTAGGGAACATGATCTTTGGATAAAATTTACATTGCTTCCTTCTGAAACGTAAAATTCTGGAATATTCAAAGTCAAATTCTTTTCTTGTGTGTGAATAGACTGAACAGTTGCACAGAGGTGCACTAAATCTGTCATGTTACCTACTATATATAGTCGATATATATATCTTTGAATTGTTTTTTTAATTTTTAAACGTTAATCTTCAGTTTATACTAAAGCTTTTGGATTTTCCTTCCTACCTATTAAGTTGTTTACATTATTCCTCTTGCTGATGAAATGAAAGGCAAAAATAGAAAATTTCAATTTTAAAAATAAATGAATGTATGACTGACCTACAAAGTAAGACAACGCGAATATATGTGCCACTCAAAATAAGTTTAATTTTCTTCTTTTTTTTTTTATAACTTTGTGAATAGTTAAGTTCAGGTCTCTCTCGTATAATATTGAAGCTCTACAGCTTGAACTTACTATGTTCTATCATTGTTTAGATTTATTATTTTATAATAAAACACTATACCAGCGCTGTAAGAAGTGAACTATAACTCAAACCGCATAACTTGAAGACAAAGACTCTTCGCTTATGCCTTTGGTGTTAAGTTTAACTTATATATGAAATGATGTAAAAATTTCATCCCAGAAGACTGTTTCACGTTTGGCTAAATGTCCTGTGAAAACGTCATCACCTGTCATATGATAATGATTTTTGTACTTCTCCCTTTCATGTAGGAGCTTAAATTTTCCATTGTTTTGGTATGGAAATTAGATAGAATAACTAGAATTATGAGGAAAGGGGAATCCCTGGTTGACTGTTTGACTCAATCAGGTTACACAACAGGCTGCTTCATGAGTGCAGCAGGCAAACTAAAATACCGCTCTTTAACAACTGGGTCCTATATTTCTCACCTTATCAAATTAAATGAAAATTAAGTGAAAATATAGTTATTTTTAGTGGAAAACAAAAGGCAATCCTGAAAGTGAAAGCATTTTTCTTTTTAGAATATGCAAAAGAAAAAAATTGCAGCAAACCTTTTAACCATGTTTCCTTTAGTTGTATTTTGTGCAGTTTAAACTTTAATTTTTTATATATATTTTAATGTTTTCAGCTAAGCAAAGTGAATACAGTGACCCTCATTGCCTGGCTCAAGGAGAAGAATGTGATATGCAAGTCAAAGGACAAAAAGAATGATCTTATAGACAAAGTAAATGCCATCCTTAATTTAACTGGGGCGGAGCATTAAGAACAAATATCTGCCTTATTTCTTAAATTATTCTGAAAGCTGTGAAATTTGTCCTTTATTCTGTTGTAATTTTCTATACTCATTGTTAATTTCTTACCCACTTTTATTGGACAAAATTCCTCTTAATGTCTAGTGTTCTCAATCTATGTTTTCCAGCACTAGTAGCTCTCCTAACAGACATCATGGCCTTCAACAAATCTATATAATCGTAAATCTTTTAGACATCATATTTTTCTCAATCATTCCAAACACTGCTAGCTAGATAAATGCATGATTTGACCAAATGAGAATTATAGCAAATTTTTTTTTAGCCTTGTAATCGATATTCTGTAAACACCTAAATACATGTTTTAAAATGTAACAAATACTATTGAAGCAGAAGAGATGTGAAAAAAATCACTTTCAGGTAATTGTACCTCTCTATGCCTATGCAAAATTAATAAAAGGCTAGAGATGGAGAAAGGCAGCTAGGCTAGATCATGCTCAGCAGGAATATTAATGGAGTTGAGGCTACTTTCAGTGTAAAATGATGAATTTGGAAAGCACAAAGTTTATGATGATGCGGCATCACTAACTCTCTGACTCGGCTGTCAAACTTGGGGAAAAAAAAAAATTCTCTGGTGATATCCAGTTCCCCCCTCCCATCTGCTTTCCCAAGGCCATATTTTTTTTTTATATACGTATAGTCATTAGCAGAATCATTTGGGCTGAATGGGATGAGTGCACAGACTAGGCTGTATCTAAAACTGAGTTTGGGCCAACTCCACATCTAAAAAAGCCATGTTCTTTGATTATCCTTTTCTAAAAAACCTATCCATGTATTTATTTTAATAATAGCCACTGTTTAAGACTCCAGCACAGCAATATTTCCAGTCAGAAACTCTATTTGTGATTTGAGTACAGTAGTATTTGGTTTAAGGTAAGCTCCTGGAAAGCTTGTTCAATTTTTTGTGCTTGTTAAAACTCAATGAAATCATAGCTATGCAGCATGAAGTATAAAATGAAAGTTTTTAGGCCAAGTCTGGGAGATTAATGATTAGACGCTTGATTGCTGAGGAAGTTATAGATTTGTTTCAATCTTTGGAATACGAAAGCAAGATTGGTGTGGACTCTGAAAGTGATCAATTTAGACTTAGATCTAGATCTATAGTATAGCAATCTTGATCGATCTATCTCAAAATCTGATTTGGAGGATTAGTGGGTGTAGCCCCAATCAAGACCTGAACCTACAAAGAGACGATACAACTTATGCAACTTTGAATGGGATATTTTTTAATCTCTGGTCAATTACTTTTACTTTGATATATAACACTGTGCATTTTCTATTATGAATGTCATACAAATCGGCAGTTAAAGCAACACCCATGCAACTCTCTATAGAAGCCTAAATTAATTCTGATTGGAAGCCAAATTTATTCTGATGTCAGAATTAAAAGGAAAAAAAATAATATTGTTTATTACCTTTTAGAAAGACACGCATCTTCTTACAAATGCTAAACAAGCCTTCCTGTACGTTGAACTGGATACTTTTGAACTGTTTAACCACTAATCTTCCAGACATGGCCTAAAAACTTTCACATTATCCTCAAACAAGGGAAATATCTCTTATTTTTCAATGACTCTTTTCGCAAGAATGGTCATAATCTTATGATTTTTTCCAATTGGCGTGAAACAAAAATTCTCTCTTTTTGAGTCTAGATCTAAACCAGTGGTTCTTAACCTTGTTGGAGGTACTGAACCCCACCAGTTTCATATGTGGATTCACTGAGCTCCTCTTTTGTGAAAAATAAAATATGATTTTTTTCAAATTCAAGACAAAGTGTCAAACTGCTGAGATTGACCCACCGAACCCCAAGAGTTCAATCAAACCCAGGTTAAGAACTACTGATTTAGACCGTCTAAATCTGCTCCACAAGATATGCAAATATACTCTAGTTTCTTTAAACAATGATTATCTGAAAGTTATAGAAAAAAAATTAAATCATACGTACTATTTGTTATTGTGTGCAGCCTTTATGTTAGATTTGTATATAATTAGATGATATTATTGTTTAGAAATTCTCTTTCAAACTTTTGTATGTTGGGTTTTTGGGTTTTTAAATAAGAAAAGTGCTCTAGAAATGTAATGTACAACAAAAAATATAGTAAACCACAGCATAATCCTAAAGAAGTAGCTCAGATTTTAGTTTAAAATAAAAAAGAGGGTGATTTCTAGAAAAGTATATATAAATATGTATAAACAAAAATTGTATAATTCAGCTAAATCATTATTTTGATTACAACAGTTTAATATTGACTATCCTTCTCTTACCGAATGTAATTTCAGTTTGATTAAGCACTATTTAAATTTAAATTTCAAATTTATGTACTTTGAAATGTGTGCCACATCATAAGAGGAAACTCATGCAAACTTGATTTTTTTTACTTTTTATATTTTTCAAATTGGAAGAAAACTGCTTTTTTAAGCAATGCTGCATTTTTGTTTGATGTGAATTTGTAATAATAATTTTTGTTCACTCTTTCATCAATAAAAGATAAAATAACATGGCTATTATTATTAATATGGCTAAAATTCAAGGCTATTTAGTTTCTTTCAAGTAGAATGAATCTCAAAGTATGGAACTTTATTTTTAGAACTATGGGTATCTGATGATGTCTTTTCTTTTCTAGCAATTTATGTGCAGCAAGAGCCACAAACTTAAATACTGGAGAAAAAAAAAGCCTAGAGATGCGATTTCTTAAAGGAATTCATGGCTGTGTGTTTATTTATTTCTACAATTTGTTGGGAGTTTAAAACATTTACAAAATAAGGTAGGCATTGTTTTAATGTTTTCTTAAATATGCGACATCTGATTAATTAAATTCATGGTACAGCTATGTCATTATGGTAGGGTTCTTTAAATTTTATAGGAGAAATTTGAATCTACTTGACAATTAAACTCTCGATTTCTTAGGTAATAATCCGAAAAAAACGCAGTATGGTTGGAATGCACTTTACTGGACATTATCTTGTTGCAGTAGACAACTATTTCTTGCTCATAATCCTTAGATTTTCAGACACAAAACAGTATTAGAGCGTGCCAGAGTGGTTTAATATAAAGTTACTAAAAGAATAATAAAATGGAGTTAAGTGAAAAGAAATAATTAAAAAAAAAAAGGCAGATGTATGTGTCTCACACCTGTCTTTATTCAATAAAATTGTAGTACTAAAAATATAAACATTTCACAGTATAAAGAATCATAACAGTCATCTTCTATATTCAATTGAGAAAAATCAAATGTTCATGGAAAACGGGGGAGGAAGGGGCATATTATTGTAGGATTCAGTAGGAGTATATTAGAAAGGGGATGTTTGTCATTTTCATTTATTTATTTTTTATTTTTAAAGTTCTACCAAATTTCAATCAACAAATTCTGAAACTTTCCTTTATAAGCAGAGCACTTGTATAAGTTCACGTTATCAAACAAATTTGTAAAACTTTATTGTCAAAAACTTATTTGAAATCATTATATCTCTTTGTTATGAGTAAAAAAAATTGTTTGAAAAAAATGGACGGAATTTTACATGTATTTTTATATGCATTCTCATTAATACATAACTCTTACCATATGATGCAAAGAAAAGTAATGTAAATGGTAATTCATGTTAATCAAATGAAAAAAGTGGGAAAAAAATGAATGTTTTGCTTTTTAGGTCTAAGCATGTATAGTCAATATCAAAAGAATTAATTACGTTATTTCTCAAAATGATACTTTGTTTCAACAAAATGGGGCAAATTATTAAATGTACATGAATTTTAAAAAATTTCTCTCAGACCTACTAAATTAAACATTTAAGTGTATTTGTTCATCCAATTGTTAAATATTTTTCTTCAATATAAGTCTGAATCATCTGCAAGATCAGTTACTTTTATCATACAAAGTTCCATATTAAAATCCAGCCATAACTTTATACTTCCACAATCTCAGTACAACCTTGCATTAATCGATCTCATCTATTCTTCAAAATTCTTGGGGTAGGCAAATTGAAAGGTTTGTAGCTGTCTTTGGATAACGTGGATTAGATTACGGTTTCTACCTATGGAGTTACACCTTTAAGATAATAAACCCACTGTACATTGGAATTGCCCCCTGCAGACCTTGCACAAGAGATGATCAGCTTGCCCATAACAGCAGCTTTGGAGCCAGTGTCATTTCCATCAAATCCTACCACAACACGGTGATCTTTCTTGGCACGAATGCTTTCTCCTTGCTTGGTCAAGTGAAACAGAGGGTTATCCACCTGCAATAATAATGAGAATGTCTGATGTGCCCACACTTAACAAGCATGTCAAAGTTTTTTACGTCTGTAAGATACTGACACAAACACCTCCATATTAGCAAACAAGAAATTTAACATATCAGTTTCTGGTCAATTCCTGAGTTAGAAGGGGTTTTCTTCTAAAATTGAACGTAATATTATTGTATGGTGGAAAAAAATTAGTTTGATACCAAAACCTGATTGTTTCAAATCAAGATTAAGACCTCCGGTTCCATTTCTGAATACATGTATTTCCTAGATTTAGAACTAAGAAAGATAGCAGCAATAATTGATATAACTATTCACAATCCCCCCTGTGTTTTAAAAAGCATAATATTTAATAAACAATATAAATTTATTATTCGTTTATTTTGATTGCAGAAACTGATTTTGCAATATTTTAAAAAACAACAGTGGCACCCATTCATGCTGAAAGCCGAGTTGGAAGGATCAATAGCTCTTGTGAAGTATATTTACCAAAAAATATTAATGATAACGCTCAGAGAAATGATATGCACAAGACAAGAATTTTTGCTGCCTTTTTTATTTAAAGCAGTGAAATCAAGTACGATATAATTGGCTGTTCTGAACTAATGAGACAACAGAAGCCATTTTTTATGAAATTTTATCTGCTGCTTAAAGTATATCAAGCTGGGTGTTTTGCTCACAGCAGAATACCACATAGTAAGAGCAAAATTGTTGAAAGTGATTAATGCTTTATAATACAGGTAGGAGGATTTTGCTGTTGAGCAAGGATGAAAGATATGTTATTAAGGATCAATAACTAAGTGTGGTTATGGGGAAATGACTTTTTTCAGCCTTTTATGATCAGGAGTTAACATACACTACAATAATCTACAGAGAATGTAAATAAAGAGAATTAAAAACAGCACTTGGTTTCACTGTAAACCTACTTGAAAGGTGAATGGTGTTGTGTTTGGGAACACATTATGGAAAACGATGGCTGTGCTAGAGCCAGCCTTCACTGTGAATGGACCTTGGGGTTTGGGAGGAATGCAAGTTCCAAACAGTGGGAAAGTGTACTCTCCACCAATCTGGGAGGATACAGTCAGCATGGCCCGCTGTTCACCAAGACGTGATGGTTCAAACACAACATCAAGTGCAACTTCTGTGCCTCCTGTGGAGCCGGGGGCTGCAGGCACAGATTTGTCTACATGGAAATCAGGATTGTCGATCTGAAAGTGGAGAGCAGCGACTTACATCAATCTTTTGTGATACATATTTTAAACCAAAATTCCGTAACTCCCAAACAAGCAAGCTTGATGCTAAAGAACATTCATTCAAAACAAAATAAAAGATGAAGAAAAAAAAATCCTTATCAAAACTGTACCAAAAAATCCTGGATATTTCCTTTCCCTTTCAAATGCATCATTATTAGGAATACTGAATGGATGGTTGAAGACATTTTATCTTACTTAAGTAGCTACCATTCAATTTTTTTTTCATTCTAAGTTCTCTCTAGGGCAGGGAATTTTCTAACAGAATAAAAAGATGAAAAAATCACAAAGAAGGAAAAAAACTCCCCAGAAAATCATTAAGATCTTTCTCAAGGTACTGATCTGATATAAATAAATATATATATATATATATATATGAATTAACTACTGCATTTCTTAAACATGGATTTGTTGAATACAACTAAGAACTGTTTCAGTGACAGACCTTTGAAAATTAATCAGGTCTTTCACAATTTTACTCTGTGTAACATTCCTCATCATTACTCTTCACTTCAAATTTTCAGATTAGACTATAAGTGCAGGACCAGTTTTTTTGTCACAGTTTTAACTGTTTTTTTTTTTTTTACCTTGGTGTTTTACTCAAATATCATCCTCTATTTGTCCTTAGTTTACAATGATGTTGTCATGTATCACATTAGGTAAAGCTTTTATAACTCTAGACTTTTGATAGTATATGGTTGTAGCCAAAACTCATTACTGTAACCCAACTCAAAGTGGACAAAACAATTACTGTGTTAACCATAACATCTAAAGTTTGTGAAGACACTTTGTATGCAGAAAAATTTTGAGACTATGTAGGTGTATATAATTACTAAGATGGAATTATAAAGTGTAATTCTGACCTTGCAAATGTAATCAGTCTTCTGCTTGGCAAAATTCAAAAACTTGGCAACTTGGGTGATGCTAGAACCTAGCCCAGCTCTGAAATAAATGGCTTTTTCAGGAGCCCCAGGGGTTGCGGTCAAGACTAGGTCATACGAGTAAAGGCCAAGATCAGAGCAATTCAACTCAAGGCGACCTTGAACTTCACCCACTTTCAGTGGTTGGTACTCAAAGCTAAACTGACCCTGATGTAAAAAAACAAAAAACAAAAAACAAAATGATAGTTTTGAGATTCTAATACAGTCTAGTCCTGTTATTTCAAAGTCATTGGGTTAAAAAAAGGACTTCAAATTATCAGGATACATAGAGAAAGAGAGTAAAACAAAAATGTGGGTGACAAATCAGTACTAGGGTGTGTAGGGATTCACACCTGGTTCCTGGGCCTAACCCCTTTCCCTTTCCTTCTCCTAGTGTTATTGCAGGCTCTTGCCTGTAACATAAGTGGGCAGAACATACACACAAACACATACCAGAATAACTTGCCTCACCAGCATAGTACTACTTTCTTTGTTTTACAAGCTAAGAAAACTGCTTTCAGAATTGAAAAAACCTGCCAAGATGGCGTGGAATCCACCGGATCCTTCTTTCCAACTTAGAACGAATCGATATTTTTTATGAAGCTTAAAGAGAGAAATGGTAAATGTAAAAATTGTAATCGACTTCGAAATATCCAAGAATTCTAACTATCTGGATCGAATTATTTGGACTCGACTGTACTAAATTTAGTTCTAGAAGCACAGAGGAATCTTATTGGCAATTATTTTAGTCCACTTCAAATTTGTTTGTGTTACTAGAATCAAGGGTTTGTATAAAGAGAAAATTCAAATTGGAAAATCACTGTACTTTGTGCCCTAAACACTAATTAAAGGGCTTTAAGTTTCTGCAAAAAGTGCCAAGAAGTGCATTGTAATATGGTAATTCTTTTTATTCATATGAATATGATATTGTTATGGTAATTCTTTTTATTCATGTGAACATGATACTAAACATTTAAAAGGTTAAAAAATAGTTTGAGATTTTACAGAGTTTGCTATTCTTATTACATTTGGAGACAAAAAAGAAGCTCATTCAGAAATTAAAAGTAAAAAACAAAAAACAAACATATAAACATATATATGAAGAAAGTATGAAACCCTTTGAAAGTAAAAAGTTGCAATATGAGAAACACAACAATGAACAAAATAAAATTGAAGACTCAAATTTTGTTTGTGTAAAAAACCTTTGAGAAAAAAAAGAGAATAAAAAAAGCAGGGGTAACATTCCTGTTCATATCAAGGAGAAATCTAAATTGCTTTGGGCTTAGTTTCCTCAGAAGTAAAAAGTTTAAACAAGATCCCTTTCTATTTCCATATTGAGGATTTCATGCATGCAAAATTATATTGAAATGATTGATAAATTTTCCATACACAGCAATGTCATTTCAATTAAAGGGCAGCTTTTCTCAGAGTTGTGATGATCAGTAAGAAGTTGGATGGAAACCTAAGAATATTTCAATTTCCCTTCACAATAAATACCTGAGAATTTGCTGGCACAACAAGTTGTGAAGGGAGTAGGACCTCTGGGACTGTGCAGCTGACAGAGAACGTCACTTGGTATGCCAAAGGGTTCTCAACACTCAGCTGATGTGGCACCGACTGTCGGACAGGTGTGCTGAGCCTAATAATGTTGATTGTACCTGGTCTTGTTGCCCTAAAGGTGACTTCATAAAACTGAAACTCGCCAGATTGCTCATTGATGAAAGTTACCTGAAGTTTTTGAAAAAATAGTTAGCTGAAAAATACCCCTAACTTGATCTAAAATTCTGGCAGAAATAGGAAGAAATTTAGAAAAATAGAACAAATACAAGAAGTTATGGTAGTTTGGAAAACTTTGGAAAAAACTTTGCTTTTTAATAAGATTTAAGAAGCTGACAGCCATTAAAGACTGGACTTTTTCAGCAAAACTTTTCTTGAATTTATTAAATGCATTTATCTTTTTAATAAAAAAAAATATAGCCTTCATTCTCATTTGAAATACAGTCAAAAGAACAGAATTATTTTTTCTTTACCCATTTTTGAACAGTAGTCCAAATGTCTCAAAAACATTTTAAAAAAATCTAATTGAAGAGTCAGCTCCATAAATTTACACCAAGTATTCACCCAAAAAATTTATACATCAGTTACATGTGTACAATACTAGTGTAAGATGTTAAGGGGTTTGGACACTAAATTTCAAAGTTCCATAATATATATATATATATAGATTCAAAGAATGATAAGGAAAAATGTAAATCTTACCTTCACAACTGTCTGGTTCTCTTTATAAGCATAGAATGAGAGCTTATAATCTTTCTTGCTGTTGGCAGGCACATCTATATATTCCATGCCCTTCACAGTGGTACCTGGATCCAGCTTCTCTGGTCGCAGTGACTCAATTCGCACACGGAACCTTCAAAATCAAAGAGAACAAAAGCTGTTACTTAATACTATCATAGAGTAAACAAAACTAGCAAGGAAGGAGAAAGTTAGTTTAACAATGTTGTTTTTAGCATTGACCTTGAGTATTGTACACGTGAGTGAAGTTGTATTTGCTAATGTATATGTTGTTGGACATGTACAGCTGAGTAGATATACTTATCCCAGTTAACAAAACTGCTTTTGCTGATTGTCAAAATATTAATCTAAAGCACTTGCTTTTGAACTGAACTCAGGGCTCGTCTTGATATTCGCAAAGAGGTAAAAAAGATATTATTTCTATATCATTGAGTTGAGAGCTGCTCCAGAATCAAGGAAAGCAATTGAAAGGGAACCTGCCAGCTGACTTAGGAGTCAACATCTCCCTGTCACAGATGTGCCTGCTGTTATTTTTTCTTTCTTATGTCTTAGAGCATCTCCCTATATTGACATCATGGCACATAACATCTCTTCACTCACCTCATCCAATAGTCTCATGAACAGTAACAGCTTCAGTTCTTTTATTCTTCGCATGAACTGCTCAGTCATCATCTCTCTACCCACTACTCATATTGAGCACTCATGTAATTGAACATGGTTCACCTTACTTGTTTTCAAGACTTATTCACAATTCACAATTAGTATAGACCTACCTTAGATTTAGCATGTTTTTTGAGGGAGTAGACTATTTTACATCTGCTAATTTTGCCTCCTATAACCGTTTCTTGATATTATTAGCATTCAACTCTTCTTCTCTTTTCTTGTCTTTCCTCTTTCCTCTCACTCCTGTCCATTTGATTTTTTTTACTGGTATGCATAAATTTTATTTTAGTATTTTTAGTTTAATCATATAGCAACCAGAACTGGTAAACTCTCAAGTCATTAGCTGATTCCCTGGTTTGGTTTGTCATCTTTTTTCTGCCGTCTAAAAGATGACATGCTCTGGAGATATATGTATATATCCTCTCTCTCTCTGATCTAAAGTGGTTTTTACTTCGTTGAACTTTCACTACACCATTGTAACATAAAGTAAAGTAAAGGGAGTCCCAAACTTGATCTGTGCGTAGGGGAATCAGAAGTAGGGTCCTGATTGTTCTTGGCATTTGACATTGTGAGGTAGTTTGCCATTGCTTTCCTTGCCGCCTTGACTTTCGCCAAGTCTAATGACTCGTAGCTACCCATTTAGTGCTGGGTGGACACAAGGGAGCTGAAAAACTTTTTTGCCCGCACTGTAATTCAAACTCAGTACTTCTGAATCGGCAGTCAAGGGCCCTACTGACTTGACCACTGCTCACCCTATACCATAGTACCAAAATAAATTTGGTGTCCAACCTTCTCAGTCAATCTCCGTACACCTCCCATTTATCATAAATCTCTCAATCTTTAAGAAATGTACTTAAGTCTCTCATAGAAATGAGGTTAACTAAGACTTAGAAGATTCTTTTCTCACCTGATTGATAGTGAATAGTCATAATTCTCAACAGCAAAGTTGAAATTTGTGAAGATTTGGCAAAGTAGTAAATATTTTCTTAATTGCTGTTTTTCAAATTCTAATTTATCAACAGCTCATTACGACTTCTTACGCAAATTCATTTTATAACTGCATTTATTCACCAAAATAAACTCCTGTAAAACAGAAACAAGCATCATCAAACCAACCTCTGTGGCTTTTTTAGCCAATTGGAGACAGACAGCAACTCTGTGTAGCCAGTTTTGCAAGGCACGTCTCGCTGAATTTTGGCCACAGCCTTTGGAGCTTCTGCACTTCCTGTTAGGTTAAAGAGGAGCCCTGAGCCATCAGGGAGAGGGAAGAAGATGGAACCCTGAAAAGCAAAGAAGGTAGCTTTCAATATATTAATGTGTAAAAAAATTTTTTTGTCAATTAATATAAAAGGATTTTATCTATTTCACTTTTGCATTGTTATTTTTTATTAGCAAAGCGAAAAATGAAATGTCGTATATCAAGGTTTTCATATTACACAAATGATTCTTTATCTAAGAGACTTGTACAAAGCTAACAGAGATCTGTTTATATGACACACACTCATGATCATTTTATTTTTTAACCCCAACAACAATAAATCCTAAAATATGTTAAATTATTATTTTGCACTCAATTTGTAGATTAATTTGGTCACAAAAGGTCATAATAACTACAAAATAATCTCACTGTATGTTTTTTGTTCTCCGTAGTCATTGTAAGCGGTCGATATGTAAGCTCGTAAGCCTTAGTCTGCTGAGGTTCCACGGTGAAAGTGACAGGTCCAGTCCATTGTTCTCCGTCAATGATGGGCTTCAAGTTCCACAGCTGGTTACTCTTGTTTGGAATCATGAGCTGCTTTGTGTCAGAGCTACGTACAACAGCTGTGAAATTTTGAACCTCCCTAACCGGCGGGATGCCGGTGCAAGAGCCTGTCAGGGTCAAGGTTACAGGCTTGCTGGGATCACGATCAAGGCGACATTTCAACTTCTACAAGAACAGAAATCATAAAAGCATTGAGTTAAGGATTGCATGATTATACTATTACATGTTCCTTTAAAAAAAAGAGCAGTATTCTGCAGGGATTTATCAACAAAAACTGCAATATTACTTCCCTCTGCCTAAATCCTTTACTATTTACTTGCAAAAATAAAACATTAAAAAAAATAACTGAAGTCTGAAAAAGAAACCTAAATTTCATTAAATCATAAGTGTGGCAAAATGTTAGCAAAAATGTATTCAAAAACAATCAATCTCTTGATTAGTAATACACTCAATGCCAAAGGATCACTTAGCCTGGATTTTTCGTACATCATATCTAACATCTCCATTGATGTTTTTTGGGTGGAACTCTACATCAAATGTGACATCCATGCCAGGAGTAATGTAACCTTCTATTGGCCAAATTGAAAAGTCAGGTTGGAATCGCTTGATATCCCATGTAAATCTGAAAATAAAATTTAAATAAAAAATGGTGAGACTGCGATAGACTTTTACTATTTGAGGACATTCTGCCTGGAACTTTTCTTTATCATTTACGAGCAATCTGTACTTAATGTCCGAAATTGAAGCACTTTATTGATCATTATGTAGTTGAATTTAATTGCAAATCCTCTTCATTTTTTCAATATTATTAATTACATAGCTTTCGTTGCTTCACTCTCAACTTGCTGATTTTTTTGTTTAAAGTTCATAAATTGATTATTACTTCAAATAGTTACCTGGTATTCATATCTCCGGTGTTGGACATAACAATCTTGCGACTGGAGCTACTGCGCTCATAGACAGTTCCAAAGGACAGTGAATCGGAGTCCAGTGAGATCTCCATGCCCAGACATGATCCCTTCACTACAAATAGAGGCTGTGACATACCAGCACATTCTAGTAGTACCTGTGATAAAAAATGGAAAAAAAAAACAGATGCAAAAACTCAAAATAAGATTAAATCAATACTTATAAGAATACCATGACAAAATGATATTTATGGAGAAAATAAACAATGAAATGAAAAAATTCACTATAGATGACTAAAAAAAAGGCAAGGAGTTATATTCTACGTTTTTTGTACTGAGGTTAGAACTTTGCTCAATCAAGAGTCATGTAGGTAAGAGACCACCCTCAATGTAAACTGCTTTCACCATAAAGGTGCAGTTATAAGAATAAATCATTTTAAAAATTATTTTCCTCTCAAGTTTTAAAGGTATATGTTGTTTTAAAAATAATACGATTTGCATGAAAATACAGATTAAGTCGTAATTTCTAATTTAAAAACCTTTTAATGTGACAGAAGTAACCAAAACAAAATATGGGTAAACTTTAATGAGAGGAAGCTAAATCTTTTGCAAACAAATAGGTAGCATCAACAATCCAAAAAGACATTGTTGTCTTTGTTTGAATTGTCATAAAATATTTCCATCAGTTGAAATCTTGAGAAAAATATATTTCTAATTCTTAGATATAAAAACTTTACTTTGGTTTAACAGAAACTATGCTTCTTTCACCCTTCATGTTTTGACCAGACATGATAACAAAAACTAATGGACTTACCTCCTCTGTAAACTGGGGAATGCGGGCTTTGGGCCTGAACCAGACCTCAACCTTAGCTGTCCCACCTCGAGCCTCAAGAGTAATGGCATCACGTGGACTCACTGCCAATACTTCTCTGTTCTGCAATCCTGGCTCTGTGGGTGTTAGAGCTAATGTGAAAGTGATTGGTGCAGGGCTGTGGTTAACGATAGGGATTAGGCGCCGCACATTATCCCTAACCATACATGCTCCAAGGTTTACACATTTGTGAGCAGGGTCTGCCACTTCAATCTGAGGATATATAAAAAAATAATAATCATTTAATGCATTGTTTGTAGGTTTAGCAAGCTACAACGGCACTCATCCAGCTAAATGCAATTTTTTTTAAGATTTACTTTTTCTTAACAAGGAAGATCTTAATCAAAATGTTGCATGTTTTTTGCTTCACAAAACTAAATATAAATCAAAGTAGATTAAGAATAATTAGTTGATCTTGTAAAATCCCAGTATATTTATAGATCCTTTTCAATGCTCATCACCATGTAAATAAAAATAACATGAGTTCCCATGGCATTCCATCTTTTGGCAATTATTTACAGGAATTTATAGCCTCATAATGAGAATTCAGAACACACTTTAAACATTATGGGCTCTTTTTCCAGAAATTTGCAAACCAAACTTATCAAAAATTATAAACACTTTTTTAAAGAAAAGAGCAAAATTTGCCACAAAAATTTCCAAAAATCCAAAAAATTGCAGTGAAATTGCTGGTTCATTTGAAATTTAATCAAAATTAAAATAAAAAAAGTGAATAACATCATTAAAAAACTAGAGGAGTCAGTAGTCTGCATAGAACTTTCAGTAAATTTATACAGCCCTACTTGTAAAGGAAATTAGTTTTTTGCTTAATTCTCCAACTTTTAGCATTTTTTACATGCTTTCCAGTTTTCGCATGTATTTTAATAATTGATTTTTCTTATTATGATCTAAGCTAATTCAGGAAAAAACAAATTATTTGACATAAAAATAAATTAAAAAAAAAAAAGTCGGCAGGTTTGTCCTCATTTGTTCTCCAGATTACCTACCAAAACAAAGAGATCACATACCTTCATCTCACTGCCTGTACCAGAGAACTCAACCTTCTGCTTTGACAGGCCATTAACTTCAAAAGTCACTACTTCATGATATTTGGCCGCTCGACGAGGGCAAAAGGTGAAGGGAACATCCACAGATTCTCCCGGGGCCACCACACTTGCTTCAAACTGATAGGTCAATTGAGGAGTTGCCTCATACAAGCAATCAACACTGAATATATACATTATAAAAAAAAAGATTAGAAAGATCAACATTCACAATTATTATGTAGTTATATTAAAAAGAATGAGAAAAAAAACCCAAAAAACTAACAGACATCACCATCAGCACATTTTATAGCTTAAATATAGTCTTTTTTAACTCACTCAGCACGAATAAAAAGTATACTCGGCTGTCTTATTAGTGCAGCTGCATACGAAAACTGAGAATACTCGCTTTCAACATTGGACACCTATTTTACTGTCCAAACCAACTTTCCATAGTCCAAATCAAGTTTATAGCACTGATAAACCACTCTCTTCTTCACATTTGTTTGGATGCGTATCTGCATCTAACCTAGCCTTTGTTTGGCTATTATAAAAGGACACGTTCGAGATCTAGATCTAGGCTTCTAAAAAAGAGCTAAATCTGGCCTTGAATATGTAAAATATGAATGAGTGTATTCTCCAACCTGTCCTCTTTGTTGCCTGACTGTTGTCTTTTACAAGTTTAAACAAGTACATTTTCTTTCCTTTTTTTTTTTCATAAAAATTATGTGTATCAGTATTGTTCCAGAGTGGTGATTTTTTTTTCTTTTTCGCAATGGGTGTGTCACTAGAAAATTAAAAAAAAAAAAAAAGAACTAATCATTCCTTTATTAATAATCTTATGTACAAAGCTCCCACAAACACAGCAAATTTTGTGTATGTATGTGAATAACTTATTGAAATGTGATCTTTTAAAATTACTTAAAAAGGCCAGTGGCACGAAGCATTTCTCTAGATAGGAGCCAGAGCTGAGTGAGTTAATAAAAAGAAATTTTGGAAGAAATTATTTGAAAAATTTTTTCTTGCTGCTCCCATGTAAATAATCCAATACAAAAAGTAAAACAAAACAATCACTATGCAAAAAAAAAGGTTTATTTACAGTACACATCCAACCATATAATTCACTTTACATTTAACTCAAACTTAAGGACGACAAAAAAAAATCCCATTAAAATTTCGTATCTATGTTAGCATAATTGTTTTTCTTTACCATGTAAAGAGTTCCAAAATTTACCTGATCTCTTTTTTGTCCTTATTTGTGAGCTTGAGAACGACTTGTTTAGTAGGAAGGTCAAGACCTGACTTATGAATAAAGCAGCTGCCAAAATTATGGGATCGGAATGAGAAGTGAAGTCCTGGAGTCACTCCTAGACCCAGAATGTTGATCAGATAAGTAGGCCCATTGGACACCTGAGAGAAGGAGAGAATAAGGATTTAAAAAAGAAGGATTAGAAAATTATTTTATTCTCTGCTTACAAGGTTTATGTGAAAAGTATAGCCTGATCAAGAATTGCATTATAACAATGAGATAAATCATAGGTAAAAAACTGAAAGAATTAAAAAATGTAAAATGATAAAGAGAGACAATAAACTATAATTAAAAAAATATATGAAAGCAAAGTAAATACTTTCCTGTCACTCCTTTAAATCAATAAAATCTGACGGCAATAGCTTCACATACCTTGAGCGAGAGCTCACAGCCTCTCACAGACATGCGCTTGTTTGGACAGAATGAGAGGGAACACTGCTGAGTCTCTCCACACATGACCCCACCTTTTTGAGGGGTGACACTCACAGCATCAGATCCTATTGAGTTTGGGTTCACCTCCCACGTGTAATCAAGATTAAATTTTCCAGAGTTGAGAACAAACAAGTGCCGAATGGCATTTTCATTGACCTCAACCTAAACAAAAAAAAAAAATGAGAACATTGAAGCGGATAAAGTCATAACATTTATTAAATTATGAGCTGAACAAAACCTGAGTGAATGTTTAGTCTTTTTAAGGGAAGAATATAACATTCCCATTACTTCTCAGCCCTATGAAATTGATACTATTGAAAAAATAGAAGAGATGTTGAACCATTTATAACTTAAATGAGGCATATTAAATGTAAATTAATTGGAGGTTACTGAGTGCTTACAAGGTTAACAGTTGTGAAGTCAATTCCAGCTTCAGTTAAAAAACCCTGCATTGTCCAATCATACATTTATACTGCTTACCAGCTTAAAATCCCCATAGTCTCTTTCATAGACTTCATCACATGATAAAGACAAGCCGTTGAGATTTTTTTTTACATTACACTATATGAGTATATCTATATTTTGTCCAAACCAGTAATTTGTGCAGATTACTGTCCCTGAAAAACTCAGAGATTAACTAATTATTTAAACCAGGGTTAAATATAATTTTTACAAATGAATTGATTGATTAGGTTCTAAAAAAAGAAATGAAAGATACACTAATAACTTTACACTCTGCATATAGAACTAGCCCCTCCAGTCCTAAAAAAACCTAATCCAGGACAAGAACAATGCATTTTTACTTCACTAAAATCCATTAACCTACATCACACAATATATGGTCCCAAAAAAGGAAAAATGACACAAGGACCATACCACATTGTGCTATACAAATAAAGAGAATTGAACTTGAAAGTAATCTCACATTTTTTTAAAATGAATATTGAATAAATTATCATATTCTTAATCATATTTGTACCTATGTAGAAGGTACAACTTTTTCTGCAAATTCTAATTATTGTTAGGCTTAAAGATTTCATTATTCAAAGCTACTATGAATCTAAGACACAATTGCAGGTGGTGAAAAGATAGCTGATTAAGATGACATGACTACAAAACAGCCTTGACCTCTTATTGTATAGCTTTAAACCATATGAAGGCTGACCTCTCCAAAGTTTATCTGGTTCAGTCCCCTGTCACTGAGCTCCACTCTGTTCCCAGCTGAATCCTCACATTGCAGGATACAGTTCATAGTGTAACCTTCTGCTTTCACATTTAGTGTTATTGGTGCCACCTTTCTGGGCACTGTGCACCGAAGATTGAAGTTAACTTCTTTCTCAGAAGTGGGTGAGAAGTACAAGTTGACTGGTACTCTGAAAGTTTTAAAATATTCATAATAATTAATCTCAAATACAGTTAATAAAAAAAATTGGTGACTGGAATCGAAATAAAGAATGGGGTCTGGGATGAAATGATATCACAAGAAAGAGAGTGAGAGAGAGAGAGAGGGAGAGAGAGACAGAGAGAGAGAAAGAGAGAGAGAGCATGAGAGAAGATGCATTAAATATCCAATGATACCTTGTTCTTGGAGGGATCTGCCCATGCATGGGCTCTACCGTTAAGTGTGAGGCATAACCTTCTGAGTGACATGAATCTGCAGCGAAGCTGAAGTTGAAGTAAGAGTCTTCGTTATTGGTGAGGTACACTGTTTCGACAGCTTCCCGCCCTGGAAAAAAGAATGAACAATTGCCTTAAAATACTGAAGCCATATAAATATCTTCTTTACAAAACATCTAGTGCAATTTAATGAGAAAAAGCAATGCTAGTGTTCATATTGAAGTGAAAGATAATTTTGTGAACAATGGGCACATTTTCTTTACATCACTCAGATGTAAAACAGGTACTCAAAAATAAAACCATGAATAAATCCTCAGAAAACAGAATAAGCGCCTAATTTTTTGCTAGAGCAGCAACTCCTGTTCAAATAGCATATCAACATTTGATTTCTCAATTATATTTTTTGCTTTGTCTGAAAACTAAAAAAAGTTCAGGGTACAGAGATAGATATTGTTCATGAAATCTATGTTACTTCTCAGTAAAATACAAATTCTTAAAAAAAACAAGTAGGTAGAAACTCATTGGGGAGCTAGATAACAGGGAGTCTTCAGAGAAGAAACCCCCCTTGTAGCAAATGTTTCAGCCCTGAACTTCTGACACTCTAAGGGGGCCTGGCCACACCAGGGTCATGACTCCCAGGTGTCTCCCTGTTATCTTTTCTTTTCTTTTTTTTTTTTTTTGCACAGCGCCAGGATTCAAACCCACACCCTCATCTCTTGATGGATTAATGATCCTGGCGCTATACCACTTCGCCAACTGGTCCTGCGATGGTTAGAGCATTTTTAATCCTTATGAGGGAACCTCTCATTTCTCCTGCTCCAGATCCACCGGGGACTGTTTTCGGCTATTTCCGCCAGTAACTTTAGAGCTTTTGTTCTTTTGTTGCCAAATATTGAAAGTTTAGTCAGAAGGTCGCAGACTGATGACCCTACGAATCCTCTGGCACCAACCTCAACGGGCATCACCACAGCTCTGTAGCCGGCATTTTCTAGCTCTTTGGTCAAGTTCATGTATTTCTCTCTTTTGTAGATGTGGGCCTCCTCCATTCTGTTTTCGTATGGAACTGTTAGATCCACCATGATCTTAGTAAAATACAAATTCTTAAAAAAACCAAATCAAAGTCCTAACCAAAGTCATGACAATTTAATTTATTTAAATATTATCCTATATCAATTTCTACCTTAATCTGTTAAAATAGCATTTTCCAGAATTTCACTCACCAACAAGTAGAGCCTTGAAGTTCAGATGTGATCTGTCTAGGCAAATGTCTGGCTCTCTCGTCTGACCAACCAGCAGGAAGGGTAGACTTATGGCTTGTGATGGTATCACAAATCGCCAGAAAGACTCAACTATATCTAATTCAGCTGACAAGAACTCAAACCCAACCTAAGGAGTTAAGGGATGAAAGAGAGAGTATCTGTACTTGTAGGATCTTTAAGTAAAAATTTAGCATTTGACTTGATTACAAATATACTTTTGTCTTTTAAAATATTACTATCAAGCCATAAATAATACAAGAAAAAAAATTATCTCTATCATTATACTGGCTTTCAGTGCATGATGTTAACAATGGATGACTCAAACGAAGCAAAATTTAACCAATTTAACCAGATCACTAACACAAGAAAAAAGGACATTAAAGCAAAAACAAAACAAGAAACCCACTTTAATCCATTTCCAAATCTTTGCCTTGCTTTGTCAATTTTTTGTTGAATAAGTGATTTTACCTTGAACTTTCTACCGCTTCTGATTTCTCCCTCAGGTTGAAGGCACTGGAAACAAGATGGCCGTTTAGGATCAGGTTCATCCTCACAGATCCAGTGGAAAGTAAAGGGTGAATTTGTTGGGTTCACAATTCCAAACTCCCTGAGATAGAAGTGAAACAAAACACAGTTTTTCATTTTAGGAAATGTGTTAAAATTATCCGAATCAGGTTATCTCACTCCAGTTGTCGAATAATTCACATAGATCTATTTGCTAAGAAGATGAAGATAACAGTTTGCTCTCAGCTAGTTTTGAATTTTTAAAAATTTGATAAGTCTCTCAAAGTGTGATCACACACACAAAATCAGTAAAAATTTGCTTCCAAAATCAAAATACTGTGCTTTTCTTTATTTCTGCAAAATTTGTTAAATTAATTCTGTTTTAAATACAATACATTTCTCTGGGTCAAAAAGAGAAAAACAGGCAGATATACTAATCGTAAGATCATATTGCCTGATAGCTAAAATTTACTACATTCACATTTTAACCTGAATCCTTTAAAATTCATGTGACAAAACATTTCACAATGACTTACTTTATGTTCTTAGTTCCTATGCCACAGACATTGAATTCAATAACTCTTGTTGTTGGGTCAAGAGTTGAGCCTGGAGGATCTCCTCCTGGACCACGGAGCTCTGGATTACGACGAGCACTGCTCAGGTAGTCAGAGTCTTCTAGTTCAAAATGGCAATAGGGCATCAGACTGCGACCCTTCACACCAACTACTGGACCTTGTTCATCTCTACCCATGTGTGGTATGCTGGTGAATAGAGCATGGGCATTGTTTCAAAAAAATACAATAGTTTGCTTTTAATAGAAAAGGAGACAAAAGCAGTTGACGACAACATGAAACACTGTACAAAACAACTTCGATGACAGAATGATCCTTGCAATATTTAAGCTATGAATGAGAACTCACTATTTAACAGCTCAGACAGAACGGTGAGAAATATCACACCCATAGCTTAATCACTGAAATGTTGGAGATGCAATGAGAAAATACCTGGTTTTAATCCTGAAGCTTATAGACCCTGTCTTTGGAAAGGCTCTTACATGAGATTTCTCTTTGTAAACAGTGTGAATGAGGATAACTTAAGGTAAAGGTAAGAGGCTCATTGCAAATTTGCTTCCTATTTAGGGCGCTATTGGCATATCACATATTTGCTTCACTTAGTTAACAATGGAATAAGCTACAGCTTATAAGGGTCATAAGACATCTGAGAGGATCTTCAGTTTTTAAACTTTTTTTTGTTGTGATTTATAAATATTAGCATATCTAAAATCCACATTTACATACAGCTTAAAAATGTCTTTGATCATGAAAAAAGAATTGGTTATGCAGTGTAGCAGAGACTGCGTAAAAAATGAAAAAAAAAATAGACAATGAACAATAGATGGATTGTAATTACACTAAAATAATAAGAGGAAATCAATATGCAGTCCTTTCATTCATATGAAGACTGACATGAGCAAAAAAACTTGTGAACAGAGTGGGAGTGGAGGAATGAGAGCAAATAATATGGATAAAAAAGAAAAAGACCTATGCACAGAATCATGTAGTGAATGGATACTAACTAAAAATTAGAATTCATTGGAATATTAATATCTTGTGACTAACCTGCAGATGAGACGACCCTCATAATCGTTTGCATCCAAGGGTGTAAACTTAGCCACACATTTCGCTGTTTTTCCAGCAGCAATGGTGCCAAAAGAAGGCTCCACAATAAAAGGCACATAACTGCTATCCACTACATCAACACGTGATTCTGGTCTCTCTCCTTCAGACATAAAAGTCACCGACCGCTGCAGCGTTGGAGTAAAACTGTCCATCACAATTTGCCAAGTGTAGTCCAGAGCCACTTGACCCTCGTTCAGGAGCTCAATACTGTTTAGTAATAAATTTGTGCATGGCAGAGAATAGTACTGTAAATGAATAAAGTATTGCTTCCACAGCTTTAGAAAACTCTTTGAGAAAATTAAGGGCATAAAAAGTGTAAATTGTTCAGTCTCCCCTAAGTGTTTCTCAGAGTCTTAAACAGAGCGTTAAACACTAAGGATACACCATTTAAAACAGGAGAGAAAAGGAAATTTTCTGGGGTTTAGAAGGAAATGGGGGAATCTAGAAGATCCAAGTTGCATGTAAAGATGATTAAGTGTAAAAGTGTGTCACATATTCATAATGAAAGATTTCAAGGTATCTCAGAAAAAAATCATAAGAAAAATGTCTGCAATTTTCAAGTTTGTTTAAAACAATAGATTGTAAGACCTTATTAAGGCATTATTTTATCTCATTTTTAAAATTAGTTAACTAATTCCATGCTTTACGAGCAAAGGTAAATTATGTAATCAGAGAGAGAAGCTGCAGGATGTTTTTTGTTAATGTCAACTCTTGTTCAATGGAACCTATCTCAACTAATTGATATCACTGAATTGAAAACCAAATGCTAGTGCTGGTACAGAAACTTTCTCACCAGATGTAAATAACATGAGGAAAGATAATTTACCTGTAAACTCTTGTCTGAAACATGAGTGTATCCTTGAAGTGGACAGTATCCACCTTGCAGGAACACTGAGTAAAGTCTGTGATTGCTGAGACTAGAAGCTCCAGGCTTCTAGAACTATCAGCCACCTCTGAGTGTGCTGGCTCTGGCTCTGTCTCTACCATCTTCTTCTTGCCAGGACGGGGAACATTTGAAGTGCCTACAACATTTGCAGATTTGCTGCCACTGGTATAAAATAAAATTTGTGGTTCAACAGAATGGGTAAGATTTCAAAAAGAAAATGATATAAAACAAAAAAACAACTAACTTTAATGTTATAATTACCTTGCTCCATAAAAGAAGCTCATTTGTTGAACATCATTTTCTTTTATTTTAATATAAATGTGACCAGTGCACTACTTTCACTTTGACATAGTTTAAATTTATAGCTGCAACGATACAAACAAAAAAAAAAAAAAAAAAGGGAGAGAGAGAGAGAGAGATTGATTAAATTTGCTTTAATTTTGTGTATCACATTTAATCTAATATTGCATAGGAGAGAGAATAAAAATATCATCAAGATACAAGCATAAGATATTGTTAAAAAATTAGAACAGCAAAATGACTAAACACAAACAACTCTAACTGAAAAGAAACTACATAAAAAGAAAAAATGTAAAAGAATGACTTTCTTATAAAATGTATAAACCTTACAACACTATGATAAAACAGAAACGAAAAAATTGTTTGAAAGGCACATTTGGATGATGGTCAACTTAACATACTATATTGTGAACATTTTTAAATTGATGTTGCCTTTCATACATCTCATTTTAAAAATTCAAATGCAGAAACGATATATTCATCTTTAATTGGGCCTTTCAAGCCTAAAAAAAAAGAAAGAAAAACAAATGAATATGGCACCAACAAAAGCAAGATCTCCATCATATCCTTCATTGACATAGCCACATCTTCTGAAAAATGCTCTTCTTCTCCTCTGGAAGTTTCAACAGAAGTCAAAAAAAAAACAAAGCGATTGTATCTAAGCAGTTGAGTACGCTTTTACTTTTCTATCCTACTCTCCTTTGATCTGTGTCTCTCGATGTCATTGTCTGTCTGTCTATGTCAGTATGTTTATTTCTCTGCTTTTCTGATTCCTAAACTGGCGAAAATTCATTCTGCTTTTCATCTAAATCCTTGCAATGTCTTCATATGTTTCTTTTCCCTGCATTATTCTGTAAACATGTGTCTGAAATTTTCTCATCTCTAGTTAAACTGATCATATACCACACCTTTTCAAAATCGAGGATATTTGCCTTTTAATAAAAGAAGTTCATTATTGATAAAATAAGGTGATAAGTTTTAAGACCCACAAGAGACAGTGATAAAATTCTCTCTTTAATTTATTTATTCTATATTTGCCAAGTTCCATTGATCTACACCATATAGAAAACAGTGAATCACAGTTAGAAACAAACCTGTCTGCTGTTTGCACTGGTGAAGGTGGAATGTCTATCCACTTGACCACTTGAATCTTGTCATCCCAGTCACAAACCTGAATATACAATATTTGCTGGTCAAATATTTCATATAAAGCCTGATATATTTATTGAATCTTTAACTGACTTTTCTTTCATTCTCTTCTGTAATATTTTTCATAATTCATTGACAATCTCCGAGGTCTTCTCATTCACCTTTTAAAGTTCCTTCGTCGTCCCTTTCTTTCTTCATTTCCTGTCCATAAACTCTATGTTTTTCTATATCTAAAGAATCCAATCTCTTCATTGTCAAATATTTTCCATACTGATTTGTGTCGCATATGGCTGTTTAACATTTGATCACTACATACCTGAAAAGCAAGTATTTATCCATTTTTTCCTAAAAAACTCTGGCATATGCTATATATTAGTGGTCCTGTGAAAATCTTGCTTTATGCTCCCTCATCCATGCCTAGGCTAAAAAAAAATTTATTAATAATAATAAAAAAAGTACTATAATGATTCCCAAATATTAAGCACTTACCTGATCAATTGGTTTGTCAAAAGTGATCTTGGCCAGTCTGCACTGTATGGGACACTCAGCAAACGTTTTGGGGCTGTCTGAACAGAAAGTTACAGCAACATCCTTGGTACAGCTTGCATGCAGGTGTCCTGCCTGAGAAAAAATAATTGCTATATTTTTCTTACCGTGTTTTAATTAGAAAAATTTGAATTTTTCTTAAAGTTACTTCAGTGTTTACCAAAGGCTGGAATTGCTCCTTGAAAAGAAAAAAGATAAAATTTGTGGCTTCAATTGAAGCCAACTTCGAATGTGAATTGTTGAAAAAACTATAGTTACAGAAATTATAGATAACCAGATAATTCTTAATCCTTTAGTACAATGTTCAGTGACAACAATATCAGATAAATGATGGAATATAACAATTCCCAAAATGTGTGTTTGTAATACCTGTGGGGAAAATTTCAACTCTGGGTGATCTGGCCACTGGAAGCGCACACAATCTGTTTTGGAATGGTTTGTCAGAGTAAGGTTGAGGGTTCGAGTCTCATCCACATAGCAGTCTCCAAACTGCATCAAGTTAGGCTTAGCAGCTGAGACAGAAGAGGTTAAGGCATATGTTAATAAATAAGTATCATAAAAGAAGACCAGAAAATGTGCAAAGGTATTAAACTATGAATGAATATTTAAAGAATACAGCTCAAAAGGTCCAAAAATACTAAAATTGATTAAAACATTGAATGAAAATATAATTGAAACTAATGTAGTCCAACAATCCTACTCATGTTGTTGGTTTGATACAAAATTACCATAACAAGAGTTTCAAAAATTTCAAAAGCTTTTCAATAGATATTAAACACTCAAAGGGCTATGGAAGAAGTTGAAAATCACCAAGCAAAACACAAAAATTTTGTCGAGTTTAGAAGATGAAGATTTTATAAAAATTATGTCTCATGAAAGTCATAAAGCTATGCTATATTCTTATCTTATATTTACTGGTGTATCTACCAATATTATTATTGTTTATTCATACTATCTCATTTTTTTTACAAGCCAGATTAGTCAAAAGTTACACTACTTTGATATTTATTTATGTGCAAAAAGTTTTTCACCCTCTATATAAGTCAGGAAAATATTTTAGCTTTATAAAGCCTTTGTTATTCCAATGATTTTGCCTGATTCATTGATCTGTTTCACTTTGAATTTTACTATTAGAATACATACTGCCTACATCCATAAATACACTGTAAAATTTCAGTTTCAATGGTAAACATGAAAACAAAGATAAATGAACAACATTTCAACTACAAAAAATCTTAATATGCTATTCATAATAAACAATGCATGCACACTTGATACAACAAAATCAATCTATGATAATTTGAGAGCTGGACCTGTAAGGCAACATTCTACATTGATCTGATGGTGATATACATCATTAAAAAGTCTTAAGACCAAAATAAAATCATAAGAGATGTGGATGAAGAGGAAGACTGATGCAGATGCTTGCAATAAGCTAAATCAACAAAAATTTCAACAAAATGAATAAAAACGAAATATTCAATTGCATCCAGTGTTACAATGCCAGTCTTCACAAGCACTAAAAGGAAAAAGTAGAAAGAGCCAGAATAGATACAGAATACCTTTCAAAGACAAAAATAATGGACATAACTGTCATTAAAACGTTACATTACTGAGATAAAATTTGAGAAATAAGGAAGAGAACAGAATATGAAAATCATCATAAGACTTAATTAAACTTCGCAGCTTTAACTCTTTGTGGGAAGGAAAAAATCCATTTGTACCATCACAAAACAACAATCTGGCAACATTGGACATGTAAGAAGATAAATGTGCCACCAATATCATTATTCTGTATAAAATTGATTTTTTTTTTTATTAAATTGATTACAACAGTTTTAGATTGGCATGAGCAATCTCATTTTAATTGGTCTGACTTTTCAATGTCTTGTTTGCATTGTCTCACTCTTCATTTCCTGCTTCTTTTTCCTGACAACTCCATTCAGCTTTGCTTCACCTTAAATTATGAACACGCCTTGCCTACTTCATGCAAACATTTTTCTAACATTTTGACTTATACTGGATTCTTTATAATATCTCAGCATTTCAAAAACATTTTTTATCGTCTTTTGAAATTAAAAAAAACCTACTTCATAGCAAGACTCCAGAGTGAGACCAGCTGTCTGGACAAACTGTTTTTAATGATTTTAGTTCAGTACTTAGTTCTGAGTAAGTGACTCATCTAAGGTAAGAGATTTCAGAGTGTCCTATGAGGTTGAATGACAGGGCTACTTTAAATGTGTCCTGAACGATCAAACTAGAAACATTATGAATGACATTTTACATACTAAGAAAAGACTCTCAGATCAAATTTGGATGATATCAGCTCATTTTTAGATAAAGAAACATGCACACATATGAAAGAAGGATGGGTGTACAATAATTGTGTTTTCATTTCCACTTTTTGTACCGATGATAATTTTCAAGCATTGCCTCAAGAATACTGAAAGTCAAAATAATAAAAGTTGAACCCTAAAATTAAATTCATGTCAAGTAATATGCAACTAAATGATAAATAATTTAAAAAGGAAATTTTTACAAAATAACTGTGTGAGGCTAATGCATTGGCAAATGAATATTGAGTGAGCCTAAAAAAAGACATTGATAATACAGCTATATTTAGTACCCAGTTCCTCTCCTGCTTCAGACAATTTTATTTCCTCACGGGATTCGGCTTCATCCTCTGCTATAGACACTTAAATTTTGGAGAAAATAGGATGTGCATAAGACATTACATGTCGATGAAATAAAAATTAAACTGGTCTAACACAAATTGCAGTAATTAGTGCTTATGCATTTTTTTTCTTTCAAACATTCAGTACTCCATTCTCAGCCAAATGTGCTACACATTTGATTTAAAGTTATAGGTCTTTATATCACCTAAATCTATTGATTTGTTAGAAATCATTTTGGGTATGAGATATACATATTGTCATTGATCATTATAGCTGTTTGTGTTTTCATTGATAATTTTTATTGTTTCAGTGTTATGCTAGTTGCCTTTGATGATACTCCAATTTTCCCATTAGCATGTCACACAGAGGTGGTTGTACATACTTTGGATGTTGAAATCCCTTTTTAGGATGAGCAAGATGAATAGCAATATGGCAGGTGCCCACCCTGATATAAATCAAGGGTTCAAATTCCACAAAAGTTGAACACTTTTTATCATTTGCATTTGAAGCCTATTTTTACCCACTGCTGAGCACTAGTTAAAACTAAAGCTTTTGAATTCTTACTTAAATTCCAGTGGTTCATCTTTTAATATTTACATATCTGTCGGTCTGTTGATTCAGTCTACCAATCTGTCTCTTTCTCTCTTGCTGTCTCTCTCACTCCGCCTCTTTCTATCTATCTACCTACCACGCTTTTTCTTTACCTCTTTTTATCAGCTTTTTTCTTGTAAAACATATTTTTTAAATAAAATTAAGGCTCAATTTTTTTATTATTTTTTCTTTGGATGCACTCAATACTGTCCAAAATGTGTACCTCTTTCATAGATTTCTCACTTTTATCTTACAACACCCTTGCAAACCACATTTTATATAACATATTTTGATAGCCTTACCTGGAACATCATCCTCAGCCATATTGCCTATCTCTTTCTCTGGATCAATCGGCACAAGCACAGAACCAATGTTGTCAAGTGTTACATCATCCTCATAACCTTCACCAACCATTTGCACAATTGAATCCTCATACTGTGAAGTTAAGGAAAATCATGGAAATCAAATTCAAAAGACAAGTTTTGTTGCAAGGCCACTCAATGAAAATTGAAAAAAAAATCTTTTGTTAAGATCCAAACCATACAGTTTTATCCCAGTACCTGAAATAAATACAAATCTTCCGGCTTTGCTATAATATTTAACATGCAAAGATTTGTTATTGAAGATAAGGGAATAATGAACATGAGAGAAGAAGTGAAACTGGTAATAGGTAAATATCAAACTTGATTCCTGAAGCAAAACAAATGCAGTACTCATTTATCACTTTTCATTCAGTGAAAGTATAGTTCAAAAAGTTGTCAATGTCCAAGACTGTTGTGGTGCATAACATATAGGGAACATTTATGAAAACAGGGTTATGGCTATTAGGAAAGAACTTATTTAATATAAATTCCTTTGAAATTAAAAACATAAGCTAAATTTCAACTTGCCTGATTGTCTGTAACAGATACTTTGAGATTAGCTTGTGATCTGTTTGGTGCTGAGGGATGGTATATCACCTCAAAAGTAGCTCTCTCACTCGGATCTACAATGACTGACGCAGTGTGAGGTCTGCGTCTTGTTTCTGTAGATTCAGTTGCAACAGTAAATAATAGGGTAAATAATTTAAACTAAATCCAAGAACATTTTTATAGAAGTGTACAGACTGAGACCTAACATGATTGTCTTGCAAGTTCTCTAAAATAAGGTATCTTCATTACCTTTTATAATAAAGAGAAGTGAATACAGCTGATTACTGCTGCACTGAGGCTAATTCTAAACATCAATTGTATTCTGCTTTTCATACAAAACCGTGCTACTTCAACAAATGGGAAATGTACTAAGAGTAATATAATACCTTTTTTGAGAGAATGTAGGAATGTAAACAATAAAATTGACCATTGTGACTTTTTATAATTGTTTTAATACATTGACAGCTGCCACCTTACCCCTGTTGTTATAGTCAATCTCCCCTATTGCTTGTTTTGTCTGGAAAGTGGGCTTAAGCATGAAGACATTGTCTGGGTCAATAAGATCCAAATCAACCTATAAAAAATACAAATTGTTTGGATGAAAATTTGGATGAAACTGTCCCATTTTTGAGATAGTTTCTGGATTGCAGTTGGCGTTAAGATTATTTTTGTCCATTACAGCATGATCATCAGTCTTCTATTTCTGAAGAATGAACTGCAAAATAAAGCCCAAAGTTTTTGCGGTTGAATATAAGAGTGATGTATATTTAAAAAACACGCAGAGAAAAGAAATATGATAAGGTGCATTTCATCAATACTCAATTCTATTTCAAAATGAATTTCAAACAAAAATAGGAGAGGTTGCATGATGTTTTGATTAGAATTTACCATTTTCAGACACCTAAGGCTTGTTGAAGCATCATTTCAAGGTTAAAATCCAGATGAGATGTGTTTTCTTGATGCTAAAAATTGCTCCACATGTATTATCTTGCAAACTAATCAAACCAATTCCGTATACTCTTGATTGATTATTTAAAAACAGGAATTATTCAATACCAGTATTTTCATTAGCATTTTATTTTCCTGGCCCTACTCACTTTGCTTGGAAGTGTCCCATCATTTACTAGCTCAAAGGGTAGTGACTCTGAACGACCAATAAGGATGCGCTTAAAGAGCAGCAAAGGCTGACCTCTCTTGTTACGCACAGTTGGCTTGGCCACATTGATGCGCGGCAGGTTACCTTCCCCAGAGACTTCGAAGGTGAGTGATTTACCACGAGCCTGGTTTGGCGTGACTCCTTCAATTGCTGCCTCAAAGATTGCACTGTATGCCTGGAGGAATATTTGACATTATAATCAGGGAGGGAAGATTTGACAACATTAAATTTTTATATTTTATTCCAATTAGAATTTATTCACTTCTCCATTTGCCGTGTTTAAAACATAACAAAATATTTCCATAACAGTCAACTTATGAGTGTTTAACATAGGTTAGTTAGCACTTTGTTTATTTCATTGCCACTGATATCAGTGTTAAAGAGAAAAGTGGATGAAACATGGTAAATCAAAGGTAGAATTGAAGTTTACAAATCCATCTTCTTTTGCATTTCAAAGATAATAAATTTTCTAAAAGATCATGATTGATTTTCACAACTCTAAAAAAAATTACAAGCTTTCCTCATAGGCAGGGTTTATTCTTTTTACCTGCATAGATGGTGGAGTGAAGGTAACAGTAGCATACATATGGCTGTGGTTTGGAATTTGCATTCGAGGAGGGTCTAAATCAAAAACCTCTGGAGTCCTTGGTGCTCCTTTCTGTGTGACTGGTTTCAGGGTAAACACCACATCACAAGGTACCTGCATATAGCAAAGAGTTAAAAAACTTGAGATTTTAAAACAATGACCTAATAAAGTAATGTAATTTTGTAATAATATAAAAAAAGAGTGGTATTCTATCTTGCTAAAACGAAAACTGATTTTAAGACATTTGACATGAAACCTTCCCCAAAAAAACATCGAAATCTAATATTGGTTCTTCTATTTGCTGTTGATTTCACCATATGCACCTTTTCCTTACAGCTCTCCTTTCATCCTCTTTCTGAAACTTTCTTTCATAGCTGTGCCCCTTTTCTTTTCCCCATTATTATCCATATATCTATTTAATGGGTTTACTGTCTCTCTATCACCATTTCCCTCACTTTCTCTTTTCATGTCTGTGTATTTGGGTCTATCTACCTCAGTCTTTATCTCTTTACCTACAAGTGCCTCCCTTTCCCCTCCCTCTCTCTTTTTTTGTTTCTGAGCCTGTTTTTTCTATCTGTCCATCCTTTCTTCCCTTCTTTTTCCCTTTTATTTGAATGCATCTGTGTCTACCTGTCTGTCTGTCTGTCTCTCTCTCTGTCTTTGTCTGTCTGTCTCCCTCTCTTTTTCTTTTACAACTTTCAATATAAGCCCTGTCAGTTGATTTATTTAACTCACCTTGTTGGTATTAGAAATCTTAAACCTGGCCTTAGCCTTTCTCCCCACGATGACATTATTGAAGACAAATTTCCTCTCCTCTTCACCAAACACGCCTCCCACCTCAGCTGAGCACTGGTTGGTGTGCTGCCACACTGAAAGGTTCTTGCAAACCCTATGCTCTTCAAAAATTGAGCCAATGTCATCTACGTTGATAGTAGGGATACATGCCTCAGCTACAAGGCGATACGGGACACCACCTTTGTAGGTTGCTGGATCCCGTTCAGTGATATCAATGCTTATGTCCTGCAGAATAACAAACACAGAAGCAGAGTTAAAGTTTAAGCTCAATAATTAGAATAACAAAATTAATTACAGTTGATTTTCATCCCTTGAGACATCAAGGCATTTGTTATGTTCATATATCAAATTGTTATGTTCATATATCAAAAAATCAAAGTAAAGAAAACACAAAATTAATCTCTAACTTATCCAATTAGAAAGAGACATAAAAATTCACAGAGAAGAGCTTAAAAGTAAAAATAAGACAAATGTATAACTTGCCTGGATCTCCTTGCCCTGATTCTCTCCAACACAGTCAACAGTAATGACCTGGTTACCATTTGGTAAAATGATACCAAAGGCAGGGAAGATGGTAAACATTCCGAGTGTCAGCTTGGACTGGCCACTCCCACCAGCATCTTGTCTGATATAAAAAAAAATATGCATACATGATCAAATTTCTGAGTTACAATGACAAAGAGGATTTTAGCCACAGATGTAACCCTTTCATGATATATATAGAAGCAATTTGAATTTCGCAATGATTATAATAGGAAACCTATTTTTCATTAGCAATATAATACTGCTCAAAACTGTTACAGGCTAAAGGGCAGAAGTTTTTTAAATTTTTTTTTTTAATTATTGATAAAATGAGTTCATAAAAATGCCAAAAAAATATTTACTTATTCTTTGTAACTATTGGACTTTTAATAACATTTAAGAATATTGAATAACTTCCATACTGACAAGGAAATACTGAACAAAATTTTTCATTTTGGCTTTAAGCTTGCAATCTTATAATAAGAACTCCAATCAGAAAATCAAGATGAAGTTGAATATTAAATAGCAATATAAAAATGAAAGCATATTTACATTCAATGATTTTCTTTTTTTTTATTTTTACATTTTGACGATCGGATGGGATTATTAATTTTTACAGACCTTGTAAACTATATTGCCTCTGGCTAAATATGATAAAAGAAATTCCATTGGTTGTAAAAATTTTGAGGATCATACTCACAAATATGAAAAAGGGGTTAAACAATACAGTAAGCTAGAAAAAAGGCTTGTATGCGGGTAAGAGGACAAAACAGTAAAAGACCTATATATTTTTAGGTATTAAAGACTGATCATACAGAGAAGTAAAAAGTGGTAACAGTTCCACAACAAACTTTCAATGTAAAATTTGAAGTTTTTACAATTTAATTTGAATTTAATACCCCCCCCAAAAATACTCAAATATAGTTTCAAAGCAATGCAAAACTGCCATACTTTGTTTGCATCATATTATTGTTGTTATTCACTTTATTCTTTCTGTCTGGTCCAATGGGCCCCTTGCTGAAATTGTGATAAAGAATAGATGACATGAAATTTATCCCCAAAGGCACTAAACGAGTTTGAACTGATCAATACTTGAGTTGCTACTCCCCTTCCCCCAATCCCACCCTAACACCTTTTCTACCAATCCCATTCTTCTTTGTAAATCCATTCAGGCTACATTTGTTGAAATATTTAAAGAATAATTATGTGTAAGTGAGTCCTGTTTTATTGACCTAATATTTGTAACTAGAGAAATATTGAAATAAAATGTGTGCTCCAGGTTAAATTTTTCCTTGAAAGTTCAGCCTCATTTCTAATTTTTTTTTTTTTTTTTTAGTTTGTCGCTTTTGCAAGTTCTCTCAATTACAAAAAGTAAAATTTTTGTGCATTCAATGCTGTCTTTGTGGTGGCAGCTGCAATACAGCAGAAGTACAATAGCTGAAACTTTATATAATGTGAAACAATAAGAAACGCCAATTAAATTTACACATGATTTATATCAATCACTTATTTAAAGATATTTTTACCATAGGAAGTTGAAATTTCTTTTGTAACATTAATGCTTATGTTATAAATCTTTGTCCCCTCATACACTGTGGAAACAAATCAGTCCATAAATAAATAATCAATGAAATAATCAATAAAACAGAATTTTATAGTGTTACATTAAATAAAAAGATAAAATATAAAAGACCTGAATCTACACTTCGATCAATAAAAAAGGAATTAAAGATTTGTAAAACATAAATTGAAAACAACTAAAGCCTGCTGGTAGTACTGAAGTGCACACTGGTGTTACACTAGTGAACACGGTGTTGAGAATAGCTGTTGATGATTGATCATTCATTCAATGGTAGCTGAGATACAAACAGCAACAAAAAATTATAATTTGTTTTTAAAAACAGTGGGTGGTCCAGGAATTTTAACAAAGCAAAAGATTGAAGTCATATGTAAAGCTACTCTCAAGATATTTACGACTTGGATTTGTATTAATTGCTTTTCACAAACTATGTGATAACAACATAATCCATTAAACAAGGGAAAAGAGTGATCGGTCAGTATACACAATATCAAAGATGGAAAGCAAAGAGATGCTTCTTTGCATTAACCCCCACCCAAAAAAAAAAAAAATAACCCTACAATCTGTTGAAGTGTAAAAAGAAACTAAAATTAATAGTTTACAGCACTCATACACTCAAAATGTCGCTAACAAATCTTTTTTCATTTTTGATAAAAAATGTAAAATCACAGAGGAAAAGAAAAGGATATATTCATTGAAAAAAATTAAGGAATGAATTGAAAAAAACTGCTGGATTTTCCACAATATCTAGGACCATTCTGACAAATGTAACAGACCTAGGTGACTTTTTAATCAAAGCAGTCAAGTTCATAACTCGGGCTGCAGAGCTTTCAAAACTACGCTTGCTTGAGATTGGAGGTTTGCAGGCAAAGACAAGGATATGTATAGGTATATAATTGTTTTATATATCAGAAAATGATAAACATTTATGAACAAAACTAAGAAAGTGTGTCTCAAGTGACAAGACAAAAAATACATTATTTTACTTTACAGGATTAGCTAAAATTTTGATAAAGGTAAGAACAGATGTTTATAAAACAACATCCTAGGGATTTAATGAATGCTTTGATTTCAACATCTTTAGTTGACAGAAATAGCTTTTTATTTTGAGCTTCAGGTTTCAAGAATTGATGTATTATGATATTATCTGATCCTTTATAATGTTGTTGAGTAAAAAGAAGGCAGTTGAGAGAGGAAACAAGTTTGTTATTTTTAAGTTTTATAGTTAAAAAAAAATCCACAATCGGTTATTTTTTTGGATTGAGAGGCTATTTTACATCAAATTGATTAAAAAAAAAAAAAACAACCACCAGCAACACCGAAAAATAAACCCCTTAACTTAAACATTGTTGCCCTTTTTATAAAAACTATCATATTTCACTTTCTTGAAGTGTTGAAAACAAAAATTTATTGATGTTTTTTCTTGATCATAGCATTTATGCTCAAATCATCTTCAAAAACTTGAAAAGAACTAATTTAAATTAAGCAATTATAATTGTTAAATCATCTTTTTATTTCAAACGGATATAATTTGCAAAAGTTTGTGGATTGAAAACTAATTAGCTACTCCAACATTTTGAAGAGGTAAATCTTGATTTTAACTTTTGACTATTTTAAAGAATGCAAAACAATATATATTCATATCTCACCTCACAGAATCAGCCTTTTTAGGTTTTACTGATGGAGCTGAACTTGAATCATCACGGGACTTGCTATTTTTGTCTCCTTTCACAGCCCTACAATTTTAAAAATGAAAACAATGTAAGGTAAGTGCAGAAAAGACTTATTGGAGCCTTGACTACAACTTGTCTTGACATTTGTATGAAGATCATTTCTACCTATCATAAACTGTAACAATTTTTCGCAGTATCAATCAAGTGATAAAAAAAAAATCTGTTTCTTGATAGGAGTATTTCAAATGAGCTTGGGATTTTAAGAATGGGCTGTTTTGAAACACATTTTATATTTAAATGAAGAAATACATTTTGAATGTCTTAGATTTATAATTTACTTGAAGAGACACAAAAGAACACTGTGATGGAATGTGCAATATGACCTGAAGTGATGAAAAGGCATATCAGTACTTTCACTAGGTGTATGAAACAATGATAGCATTGTTGCTGCCAATCTGTGCACAGTACAAATGTTAATTCATTCTGTAAAGTACATGTTTGTTTATGACTTAAAAATATATTGACACTAACGGTCATATTTCTATTTGCAAAGATCTCTAAAATGCAACATTGAAATTGACGGTAGATTCAGGTTGTCCCGATTGTATATCTCTTATGCATTCTCAAAACTTTCATCCATTCTGTGTTACTTACGGTCTATTCTGTCTGATGCTTGTTTGAGCATTAGGCTCCTTCTCTTTCTTTGTGATGGTATATTTAAAATCAAACTCCCCTTTGTTCTCAATGGTAAAAGTTCGAGTTTTCTTGCTGTTGACTAGCAAAGATCCGAAATTGATGTCATTTGTTGGGCTTATGTTAAACCTGACAAAGAAAAGCAAGGAAACTTCATGTATAGTTTTAAAAAGCCATTAATATTTCAAAAGGTGATATGAAAATGAAAATAAAGTACAAAATTGCAAATGATAAATTTAGCACATTTCATACGATGCATGAAAACGATATGCAAAATATGTTGCAGTATGAAACTCACTTGCTGAAGACAGCCTTAACAGAAACCTTGACTGGAATGCTAGCAATAGTCTCTCCTTGATCACCCAAATTCGGTTCAATAACTTGGCATTTCAGGATAGGCACATCTTTAACAGTGACCTCCCGGGAAGACTTGAAGATTACCTGCACCTGAGAACATTATTATGCATTTTTGGAATTGAGTGCACCTGACTACATTAATATAAATTGTGGAGCTTAATGTTTCCACTCATATAGTGTTCATTTAATTTTAGAAATATTAATTTTGAAAATAAACATGTAAGCACATTAATGTGAAATTCAGCAATAAATGGTGCATTCAAGTTTTGCTGAAAAAATTGTACAGGTGAATAAGCAGAGCATACTTTTATCTTCCTTCTTGACACCAAAGAGAAAAGACAAGCACACAAAAGGAAAAAAAATTGCAAAAAATTAACACAGATATCTTTAGAATTTGTTTAAAAAAATTATATTAACAGAAAACTCTACTAAATTAATTACAAGGAAAAAATTAGACTCTTCAATAAGAAGTCACTAAAAAAAACTGCAGCATGAAAAGGAATCTATGGGAGAGTTTATCAATAAAGGGCCTTGAACTTTAAAAAAGAACTGTTCTTAATTTTTAAATATCTTTGTCTGGCTGTCTTTTCCATTTTTTAAATTTCAAGATGAACTTCAACTTTTTACATTGAAAATAGCATCAATTGAATATGGCTTGAACATTTTAAGGTAATTAGGCTTTACTCTAGGGAAGAGTAAATAAAAAATTTTGCATGGAGTTGGAGATAGATCAAACTTAATATATGGCTGTATACCTAATTGAAAAAGCCATTATTCCAAAAATATTACAGGCACCATCCATACATCAAGCCCTTCATTAAAAAAAGAATGTTGGTTAAAATACAATTATTTTAACATATGTGCTCCAAACTTGGTAAAGCCTGATAACCCAAGCTTGTACCTTTTCTTGTCCTCTGACTAACCTGCGTGGGCCTATCCAGAGGACTCAGTTTTCCATTGTTAGGGATTACAGAGAACAGAGACGTCACATCAGGATTCCTGGGGTCCACGTTCTCAAGCAGGAAACTGTAAAGAATTTTGTCATCATTTTAAGTTAGTGATTGTTTACAAATATACACAATTTCTGCGTTTCTACCTTTTTTTTTCTCAAATCTCATTGCTTCTTTAATTTGAATCAGAACAAAACATTTAACATTACCTAAATATGAATTCATTGTACAAAATGATGATGTAGCTTAGATAAAATAAGGAATAAATTTAAAACTAGTGAAGCATAATTAAATTCATAAAAGAAAAAGAGAGAGAGAGAGAGAGAGAGAGAGAGAGAGAGAGAGAGAGAGAGAGAGAGAGAGAGAGAGAGAGAGAGAGAGAGAGAGAGAGACAGACAGAGACAGACAGACAGACAGACAGAGACAGAGAGAGAGACAAATCCAAATAGAAAAGCAAAAACACCACACTTGGAGGACAACTTGGTAATTATAAAGGATCCAAAAAGGACGCGTGTGTGTCTGTAAATAGTGTGAAACAAGGTTTAAAAAGAAACCGGCACACCACTTTATAACTACGGGACTAAAAAAAGAAACAACACGAGTATAGATTAAACATAAAAACGTTTCGCCTTTATTGGAGAGAGAGACAGACAGAGAGACAGACAGAGAGGAAGGGAGAGAAAGAAACAAAAGGATCAATAAATCCCAGTTTTGCCCAAATGGAAAATTTTAGCGAACAACTATACCTGGATTTATATAAATATTCAATGGTATTTTACATATATGTAATATATGTACCTTAAAAAAAGTTATGATTTTTTTCCAACATTTGAACATGTAGAAGATATAAAAAAAATTTCTTATTACTATTTCCACATTTGAAATCACTTTTTTTTCATGACTTTTATATATTTATCTTTGAGCGTTGAGATAGTCTCACTACTTTTGACCATGTAGGTCTCTCAACTAAACCATGATTTATTGTGTTGGCAAAGCAAAGCTCAGTTTAAATTAACTTAAATTTGACTCTAGACTAATTAATTTCAAAACAGACCCCAAGTCATTTCTGTTATGCTGAATCAATCTCATGGCCAAAATCAAACATGGTTTTTAACATTGTTTTTTTTTTTTTGCAAACTTGAAGTTCAAATATAACAAAGTTTACAAATTTTCTAACAGACTAAATTATCTTTGCATGTTATTTTGGGTTAACATTTACAAATAGCATTTAATTTGAATAAACAAAAAAAAAACATAAAAAGCTCAAGCGACAGAATTAAGTTCATTATACAGTTACTAATAATTTTGTAACATACAACATAATGAGTGTTTTTTCATTGTCATTTATTTTTTTTTTTTGGTTTTGATGGACAATATGAATATTTTATTGCACACAATTTTGAAGTTCATGTTCTTTAGTTATGAAGACATTATTATTGAAAACTCCAAATAAATAATTAAATATATTCTATAGTAAAACTTTATTTTTACCATTCTTCTTCTTCTTCTTCTTCTTACTATTATTATTATTATTATTATTGTTATTATGGCTATTATTGTTGTTGCTACTGCAGTGTTGTTCATGTTGCTGTTGTTGTTACTGTTTTTATTTTTTCTATAAATATTTTCTTATAATTATTATTACATCTATTATTGTAAAAGTTCATCCAAGCCAGCAGGAAAGTCTCCCTACTTGAATCACCTACTGTTTGAAGATGAGCATGACCATGTGGCTTAGTGTCTGGTTTTGTTGAAAAAAGTGATTAGTACTGTATGAAAGTGCTACTTATCCATGCCAATTTTTTTGTCTTTTATTGCAATTTTACATCTTTTGTCCTATTTATAGGTCTTCAGTTGGACATAGGTTTGTGATTGCTTTTTCTATTTGTTTCTTTATTAATCACTTGTATTTTCAGGTCCTTAGGCTTAGCTTCATCTGCTCCGGCCTTTATTATTGTTTCACTGACTACTATGTTACAGTAGTTATGCAGTCATGGTTTAAGAGTTCTCAGCTTTTAGAGAAAGGCGTTCAATTTTCCAATCATGACTTGACCAATTGTGAATTTAAACCTTGGAAAAGTGGAAAAGGTCCTTCCCACAGATATTCCCACACCACTTAGATGTTAGATAAATACCCAGTTAAAGGCAATGAAAGATCTTGTCAGTATTCTATTGAGCGTTTCTAATAACTACTCTTTTGTAAGTTTCAGAAAGGCATATTGCTTGATTATGGCTTATTGAGAGCCTTTGGAAAGATGTTTGAACATATTAGAGGGAAAATATTATTTAAAGATATTAATATTAATTATGATTAATAATGTTATTCTTATCACCAATCTCATCATTACTATTACTTATAGTTATCATCAAACTTTTCTTTTATCATGCTATTTCTACCAATCATCAAAAGAAAAAATCTTCTTACTTGTAAGCAATCTCATATTTTCCCTTGTTTTTAAGAGTGCAAGTCTGTTTGGTCTCTTCATTCACTTTTATTGTCCCAAAGTCAAGGCCTCCATCAGTTCCTACAGAAAGCAAAAAATACAATTAGAAAGATATTGGACTACAGTAATAATAAAAAATAATGCAACAGGGGAAAAAAAAGAAAAAAAATATGAAACAGACTGAAAAAAACATTTTGGAACCTACCATGTTATCACAAGTTCTAAAGTTGTATGACAAGCTCTCATACTGTGAAACATACATTTGCTCAAAAGCAATTATGTTTTAATGCTTTTTTAGCATTCCTATATCTTTTGAAAACCACATGGATAAAAATAGAAATTATAACTTTCATCTTAATTGTTCATTTCCTATCATAAAAAACAACTTACAAATGCTCATCATGACTACAAAATTGAATCAATAGAGAGCAAACGCAGAAATAAAACTGATCCATTTCAACTAAAAAAGTTTTTTCAATAGTTTAAAGTCTGTGAATTCATATATAATGTAATCAAGGTCTGCAACACTGAAAATGAGTAAGAATAAAAAAAGACTGAACATGTGAACATTTTTCTTAAAAATATAAGACATATATAATGTCGCAAAAGAAGACAGATTATATTTTTAACTTGTAAAAGCTTTAATGCATGAAACTAAAACATGAAATGTCACTTACTTTTAAAATAAAATGATTAATAAAAAAAGAATGATTTAGTGCATAATCAACTACTTTGTCTGTGTAAAGTGACCACATCAAACCATTTGATGTTTGTATTTTAAATGATTCCAAAATATGTCTGCTAAGCAAGTTTCTTTCGAGCAAGAAAATCTATGAGAATGCCATGGCAATAATCTAAATTTACATTCTCAACTGAAAACAAAATCCAAAACCAACGCAATGGAAAAAACAGATTGCAGGAGCAAAAAAAGACAACTTCAGGGTTTATGTATAGATCAAACCCTTTTCAGATCTAACACTATAGTGGGAAGCTGTGAGTAAGGTCAGTATTTGAGAAAGTCAGTACCATAACCTGATTGCTCACACTTACCGTAAAATCTACTTTTCCACAAATTGAGCTCAAAATATGCTGCGACCATGTGACATTAGTACCGAGCTTATCCTGAATTTTGATCCCACAATAGTGATGGATCTCGGTATTGAACATACTTCAAATTTATGCAATACGTGAACAAAAATAAGAGGAATTGAAAAAACTATGTAAAACATTGTTTATAGAGTCTCATAGTCTCAAGCGAAGACAAGTACCGACGTCTTGTGGATTCTTGAGACTGAAGGTAGGATACACTATTTCTCCCTTTTTCTTTGGTGGAGTTTTTGAACGTTCCGCATTAATAGTTTCCCTGCTAGCCTTTTCCTTTTTGTCCAATTTTTCATCCTTTTTCTTTTTGATGTTGTGCACCACTGTACCAACAAATATGCAATATTAGAGAAATGTACAAAAATCTTTTCACAGACCATGTTTAAAGATGAAAAAAAAGGAAATGGGCGAGTGTGATTGATAAAAACAATGCTGAATAGTAAATTAAAAAAAAAAAAAGCTGGAGAGAAATATGACTACAAGATAATGTTTTCAATTTGAATTACTTTATCCAAACTGTGAAACAAATATCTTGAATTTCTTTCATTCTGCAAACAAAATCATTAAGGTAAACATGAAAAAGTAAATCTTAAATATAATATCAAGCTATGATTCTGATAAAGAACAAATAAAAAATTGATAGGCATTCCAATTTCCAAATCAATCACAGCAAATAAAAAACAATTAAGTCACAAAAAAGGCCTAGTACATCTATTATGCAGACATGATCGGTTTTGCTCTCATCATGAGCACATGAAAAATTGGAATGAAAAAGAAAAGCTTAAACCATTAAAAAAAGGTATTTTGAATGACTATTCCGGATTTCAATAAATTTCAACAAATATAAAAGTGAGTTGGTCAATATTTGCAGAGGCATAGAAATCAAATGAGCGGTTGAATACTCATAAAGAAAGGCATAATTACAGAACTGACTGTGTAAATACAATGGTGTCAGAGAAATTAGCAATTTTGTGAACAAGCTAGTTGGTTGAAAAGAGTATTATTCTCAGGCTATATGGGGTGATATTTAAGGGGGTATTTGCAATCTCTGAATGACATATAAATATGATATGATGTGATGACACTGGTGCTGCATGCCAAAATGGTATAAGAGAAGGTAATAAATGTAGATTAATATTAAAACAAAGTACATGCATTGATAAAACACTGTTTTGATCTTGCTAGATATAAATGATAGCCTTTAAAAACATGCAGCCGTTGTATTTATATACTCAATGCGTATTGAGGTGATATTGTGAGACATGGTTGATAAAACGTTTTGTGGTATTTACATATCTTAGTGACCATAAATATCAATATAGGAATTGGAAGAAATATGAAATTTTTAGAGAACATTTTCAGAACAATCATAGGTTCAGTGAAAGCAGCTTACTCAGGCAAATACACACTGCAACTATCTCATTTTTTTGTCATTTGCTTGCTCTAAAACAAAAAAAATGTGAAAATTAACAAGTATTAGAGAAAGACATAATATTCTCCAAAGCGTTTTCTGTCTCCACAAGACAAAAATATTTTTTTCTTATTGAAAAGGTGACTGGAATACTCAGGGTGAGGGTCTTTGTATTCATCTCATGCAATAAAGAAAAGAGCACATCTTTTCTTTGGTAATCTCACCGTCCACAATTTGTGCTTTACTGCTTGTAGGGCCAGTGAACGTGGCCCATTTCCCATCTAAAGGGGAGCCAAGCTTACTGCTCGACTTGCCCCCTTGGCCAGCATTAAGTTTTGCTTTGGTGCCAACTATTACAGAGGATCTGCCTGCTTGGTTGGGACCTCTAGCCTCTGACATATATGCAGCTAGGCGTTTTGGTGGATCTGTATACAATGTGGATCCATCAAGCAGAATTGGTACATATTATACATCAATGAGCTTTTATTAAGTAAAGTGTTGTCATGAGTAATGCGCTGTTTTTTTTTTTTATTTTATTACCTCATTTTTCTTATTTTGTTTATGAGAAAAAGAGAACTTTTGTCAGTGTGCTACTGTCACTTTTCATGTCATTATATTTTAAGATCCATACTTGTTTTCTTCCAACTTACAGATAATTTTAAGTAACACAAAAAATTTACTCCAAGATGTAATAAAAACTTAAACCCTTGATATAACTGGTCAGGAACCCTCAAGAGAGTAAAATGCATAAAACTGTAAAAGATGAAAACTTGTAAGGCAAGTCCAAAAAATATTTAATTTACAATGAGAAAAGGGAAAAATATTGGTTACTTAAAAAAACAAATTCCTTTTACTTCAACATCATGAACATTTGCTGTAAGTATGAAGGAGCACTCCTATTGTGACCAATAATAAAAATGAGTATAATTTAACACAAGAATCTGCAACTCCAGATCTAATATCTATTTTATATCTTTAGGGCATCAGATAATCTAATTGAAAGTGCACTACAATCAGAATTTACAAGTTCCAGTATGAAATCCTGTAATGAGCTACCTGGTAGTTGAATATATAATCTACCAAGCCTTGCCTTTGGTCGAAAGAACCTAAAAATCTCTGGGACTATAAATATTCCAATGCTACTACACTTGGTTACTCCTTTTCTGCACACAGTATATTTGGCCCTGATTAGCAAACTGCATGAAGAGGGCCAAATTAAAAAAAAACGACAAAACAAATCAACTGGTAATGATTGAGGCTTTATAAGGATTTTGATGACATAAAAGTTTTCATTTTGAGTAGAGATCATTTATAACAAGCAAACATATATTTTTCAGCTACATATTTGGGTATTTAATATTTTTCTTCTTAAAGAATGACCATGAAACATGCAACGACAATAACAACAATAACAACAACAACAACAACTAAAAAATATCCTATAAACAATAAACTTTTTGCAAAATATGTTAAGATATATTACAATCATTTTGATCAATATGTCATGTCAATATTGACACAAAAATATCTACACAAAAATCAAATAACAATATTTAATCAAAGATTTAAAGGGAGCAACAGGTTATATGCCTTACCTTTAGGAAAACTCATATCAAGAGCAACATCATAAGCCTCAGCAATGACTTGAATCGGTTCAGTATGCACAACTCCCATAATGTTGTCTGCATCAGATATCTAAAATTTTATTTGAAAAAAAAAATCCTCCTTTAATCATTGAAGCATAACCACACAGCTATATACCTTAATAACAGTAAACATCTAGTGTTTCGAAGCGATATCCTTTGCATTTTACATCCTCTTTGGGCCCAACATAATTATTACCCAAATTCCTCTTTATGGTATTTACTAGATTGCTATTTTATTTATTTGTTTGATACAGACTATCTACAACAAGGAGATTTTTTTTCAGGGAACATAATTTGCATCAAAGCAAAATAAAATTTTACCTTATTGCATTATTTTTTTTTTGTTGCAGATGCCGTTAAATGCAAAATAGTAATTGCTTTTCCTTCTCATTTCCTAACTTAAAAAGTGTTACTAAGAATTATAGAATTGACCTACAGACTTTCCTTTTAAAAGTAAGAAGTTATGTACCAATTTATGAAAGAAAAAAAAACTAACATATTGTAATTAACTAGCTTCCATCCTTTAAAAAATATACAAGCTTATTTAAGAGAATTTCCATACAATAGTTTCCAGTGCTTCTTGTACTTATTTTCTCATTTTAATCTATGATGGTCTATTTGTAACCATGCCTTTTCCCAACCCTTTGAGAACTTTCTATTAAAACTTACAGCTGCATGATCTTAACTGGTTTCCACAGCATCCATATGGTTTTTAAAACTACAAAAAAAAATGTGAAAACATACCTTACAATATTTTTTTAAGAAATGTAAAAACCCTTCCAAAGGTGGTGCATGGACAGTCATCTGAATGATTTTCATCAGATACAAATCAGTCCCTCCCAAGTTTTGATTATCCCCACCAGGAGAAAGAGTTTAGTTTCTCAACTGACATATACCCACTCAAGCCTTAGGTAGAGCTCACCTCCATCCGTATCATTTTCTTGCTGGTCTGAACAGCTTTCATAGCCCGGAAGTATGCCTGAAGTGGGTACTCAGAGAGAGGCTCCACAACTCCACTATCTGCAGCTACTGTGAAGTCATCACCCAAGTTTTCCAAACCGCTGAGTTTCCATGCTACAGGCAATTGAGTACTATTTCGCAGATAAATTGTCTTTGTGTCTTTCCTGCATGTAAGTCAAACAAAATAGTCAAATTCTGTAGAAAATATGACAATAGGGTATAAGGAAAGAAAAAATGCTTTACATTATTTTCCCAAACATGTTTATAGAAAAAAATATATGACAACCAATCCAATCACATTTAAATACATTGGTTTGAGCTTTTGAAGGGCAAAATTCTAAAAATCATCACAATCCTTGGACAATATTTGATGTTTTAAAACTGTATGATGAAGAGGAAATTATCTACTTGCCAATATTGTTGCTTTACATAATATATTATATGTCATCCCAATTTTTAGCACAATTTGCATGACATTAAGGACTTTCTTTAACCTGTTTGGTTTAAACTGAAATACAAAAAAAAGTCAAATTAGTTTAATTCTTAAATTTTTCTTATCTTCATATTTCAAAAGACCTATGACTGTTGACAAAGATAACCTTATTGGTTTTTAAACAACCAGGACAAAAAACATTTTGTTATTAACACACACACACACATTTTTTTTTTTTTTAAAATAAGAAAGGTTCAACATCAATGAAGAACATAATTTTTATTTTTGTTTTTATAGTTTTTATGAGTGAACAGATAGCCACCTGCCCATCTTTTTGACAGATGTTATCAGCTACTGACCTGTGAAGTAAGACTTTGTCAAAATGCAATTGCTTCTTGTCCAGCTCTAGCTCAGGTCGGAATCCATCACAGCACACTTTAAAAACAATGGGCTCAGGGTTTTCCCGCACACAACACACAATTGCATCCTCAAAGTGGCCAGGAGCTGATAAGTTAATGACCCAAAAAGGTATACAAAAGTAGTCTCTTACATAAAAATCTCTCTATGTGATGCTTTAGTTCCTATATATATCAATCTTAGGCTTTAGAGAACATAAGATGCATCAAGAGTTTCTTACAGAAAAACCATCCAGGCTTGTTTTGAACAAGAGATGACTATAATTATAAATCGCCCATATCAGGGCCTATTTTATTGCTTGTAAATAGAATATTTTTATCAGAGAATACTAAATTTGTAGTTCTTTTCTCTCTTTTTTGAAAAGTAATAATGATTGCACATTGACAAAATGCCAAATGAAATTCCAATAAGTTTGATTTACTGAGCCTGCCTCAAACAAATTATTTTACTTATTTACATTTCCTTTAATTAAAGAATTAACTTAATTAAAAAAATTTGAGTTTTGTTTTTGTTTTGTTTTAAAAATAGCATGGAAGAATAAAAAGGGCCAGAAAAACAATAGATAAGGAAGATTTTGATCATTCTTTTTAAATGTTATATTTCTAGGCGATTTTTTTCAACCTCCCCGTAAATAAAGAGTCTAAAATAAGTACTAAAATTAAAGACAAGATCTTCTGGGAATATCTATAAGAGTTAGCTTAACTTCATTTGATCCACTATAAATAAGTGCAATCAGCTTCTTCATTGCTTGATGGTGTAAAATAAGCAACCTGGACTTGAGCAAGCAAACTTCAGTTTAAAATATAAGGTCTAAAAACCATTTTTATGATTACTTAGAGCTGTATAAATTTATTTTTAAGATAGTGCTTAAAATGGTATTAACACCCTTATAATTCGTTTTTATATCTATCCTCATCAGACTGTTAAATTGATTGAATTGAGACAATCTTGATAGGTTTATATGCAAAAGAACAATGCAACAACAACAACAAAAAAATTAAAAAGTTATTTTAGATTGCCGTAGGAAATGTGATGAGATCAACTATTGGCCTTTCTGATCCATGGAACTATAAAAAGGATGGAAACTACAATCTCTCAATTTTTTTACACTTGGGGAATCTGTGCCAGCCAGAAGAACCAATAATGCAGGGAAAGTGGGGAACAGTCATCTTACTGAGTATAGCAGTATTCCTCTGAACAGAACCTCTACCTCTTCTTTCTATTTTACTGCTACTTTTACCACTACTTGTACTGCTAAAACTTCTTCTTCTTCTTCTTCTTCTTCTTCTTCTTCTACGACTACGACTACGACTACGACTACGACTACTACGACGACCCAGCGACTACGACGACCCACCACCCACCACCCACCACCACCACCCACCACCACGACTCACCCACCCAGCTACTCACTCACTACCTACCTACCCACCTACCACCTACGGCTACCTACCACTACCTACTACTACCACCAACTAATTCACCTACCTACCACCTACCACCCACTACGACCTTACCTACGGCTACCTACCTACCTACCTACCAACCTACTACTACCAGCTACTACTACCACTACTACGACTACGACGACGACGACGACTACTACTACTACGACTACGACTACGACTACGACTACGACTACGACTACGACTACGACTACTACTACTACTACTACTACTACTACTACTACTACTACTACTACTACTTGAATTTATCCAAGTTTTAAAAAATTAATGCAACTGAAATCAAAGAATAATGACAAATTTTTTGTAATGCGTTCAAACCCATTGTCGAAATTCCAACAAAAAAATGTTCATTTTTTTCAAAATATTAAAATATTGCTTTTATGAAACGGAACATAAACCACTACTCTTCTCACATTGTTCTTCTTCAACAAAAAGTTGATTCTTTAATTGAGGGAGTGATGAAATTTGCTCTACACTTTTACGATCTGCCTTTCCTTCACTCTTTGACACACTTGGAGTTTTAATCACTGCTTCACTTCCACTTTGACTCAAGTTAACCAATGAGGCAGGCATAGAAATATTTGGTGATTCTTTGCTACTAACAGCAAACTTTGAGGAAGTTTCATTCACTTGTGCCATTTTCCCTTGTACTAACAGTGACTCATCATTAGTTTCATCTTGAACTGGTGACTTCAATATGGTGGCAGCTAATAAAGAATCATAAAGACAAGAGCATCCAAGAATTTATTTTGTGGAATGGTCTGTTTTTTGTCATTTTGTTTTGCATGTGCATAATTTACCTAGTATCACATTTAGCATGTGTTCAAAGTAAATACTACAGATTAAGTTGTAGGCCTGTTCCTTTTTAGCCTGCCTCTGTCTGTCTGTCGGTCTCTCCTGTGTTGTTTCTTTTTTTAGTCCGTAGTTATAAAGTTGTATGCCTGTCTCTGACTAGACCCCCCCCCCTCTCTCTCTCCCTCTCTTTCTTCACAATCTTTCCTTCCTTCTTTTCCTACCTCTCTGTCTCTTAATCTTTGAGTTTTCAAGAATCCATTTTCTCTCAAAGGATTTTAAAATGTTCCTTTCTTCCACATGTTTAAATTTCTACTTGGCAAATAGCATTAAACATACACAATAATTTGAAAATTATCTGCTTTTCTATATATAAGTATAGTTTGTCTATTTCCTTCTTCTCCTTTTCATTTGCTCTCTTATTCTTACTTTTTGGATAGGCCCACACTGACAGCTTCTCTGATTGTCCTGGTTTCAGCAACATGGTCGGAGGCTCCAGGAGGTATGTCTCTCCTTTACTGTCATTTAGGAAACAAAAGCTGATATCTGCCTCCAGTGGGGAGGTGTTCAGTATTGTGAAAGTCTCCATATTCTCTGGATACTTGTTCTCACGGTACCTATTTAGATGATTAAATAATATTCTCCATTGATTTAAATTACCATGAAACTAAAACAAACTGATGTACAAATAAAAGTAAAAAAAAAATAACTTACTTCTATGCACTAAAGCCTCTCAATCAAAATTTTGTTTTTTCAACTTTCACAGGCGAATAGGCTATCACCTGGTAACTGCCTTGAAAATGTTTTCCACATTAAAGGTGTTATTGCAAATGGCGCTATAAATATATCCTAAGAGAACTTGGAGTTCGAATTAACTTGCTTATTTTTTTTTTTAATTGACCTATTTCTCCACAAGCTAAATGCATGCATTGCTTTAACTATGACATTTTTCACAAAAATTAAAGTTAAGCTATGTCAAAACTTAAAGGACACTGATGAGTTCTACATTAAATTCTGTATAATTTTTTTCTCAGGAGCTTAAGCTAATTTCTTCAATGTTACACATCTTACATTTGCATAATAGTCATGAAAATTACACAGGCTAACCAAAGAGAAAGAACCGTTTATGAAAGTGAATTAGCTCACCCAGCACAGACACCAAGTTTAATCGGCTGCCCTATTACTTCTGTTGCAGACCACAAGAATACTTGGCTTTAACTTTGAACATCTATTTTACTTTCCAAACCAACATTTAGTAGTCTAAATCAAGTTTATAGGGAAAGGAAACTACTCTTCTTTTCAACATTTGTTCGGTGCCAATCTAGATCTAGCTGAGCCTTTGTTTGGCTATTGAAAAAAGTTAGATCTTAACTAGATCTAGATCTGGCCTTGAATGAGTAAAAAATTACCAAGTGGATTTTTCAATCTCCCCTTTTTTGTCGTCTGATTATTTTATAAATACAACAGTTTAAAAAAGTACATTTTCTTTTCTTTTCTTTTTCCATCAAAATTAGGTGTATCAGTATTGTTACATTGTGGGAATTTTTTTTTTCAAAATGGGCATGTCCCAAGATAATTCATACAAAAAAAAAATTATAAAAACTTAATTCCCAAACTTACAAGCAGGACAGCTTAGATAGATATCTACTGACACAGCAAATTATTTATACTTTTACATAAATATATTTTTGAAACATAATCTTTTAAATTTACCTAAAAAAAGGCCAGTGGCTCAGAGCATTTTTTTCTGAATGGAGCCAGTGCTGAGTGAGTTGAAATTCTTTAAACAGTAAAATAATATTTTTATATTTCTTCTAAATGAGAAGATAAGAACCTATTGTTATAATAAATAATAATAATAAAAAAAAAATAATAATATAGCACCCAAACTCAAGGAGGAGTAGGCTCAGAGAACTTTACATTAAAAGCCATAAGGTAAGTTACAAGTGTATTTTGTATAATTCTATCTAAAGAAAAAATCTGAAGAACTTTCTATATGTTGTATATGAATACTTAGCACAGACAGAAGTAATAAAATAGCATTATAAACATTTGAAAGATTTAATGACTGAAACCGGCTTCACCTAAAAAAAACATTTCCCAAGAACAGACCAAGTGTAATGCCCCTAGAAAGAGGGGATTACATTTTAACAAAATGTTTAATTACATAATAAAAAGGAAATCAGAAAGCCATATTTTAAGAGATGATAGAGCGAAAAAGTAAATTTTCTTTTTGAACAAACTGACTGACTTTATTTCTTTAAGATAATTCGGAAGCAAGTTCTATACCTTGTGGGCAGAAGGAGAAAAAGCTTCAAACATAATTTTTAGGTTTTTTTTTGATGAATTGATAATCAGTTTGGTTCACTTGAAGATCGTAGTGAATGTTTCGAGTTGTAAATAGATAGAAAATTTTGCAAATAGCAGGGAGGATTCCCATCTAAAGATTTATTACTTGTTAAAATTTTATCCATCATTATTTTTCGACACATAACCAGTGTTGTGCCTCCATGGCCCATTTCACGTTTCTTGCAAATTAACCTTGCAGTGCTGTTTTGGGCAATTTGAAGCTTTTTCAACATTTCTTTCGTGGTGCCAAAGAAGAGTAAATTGCAATAATCAAGTTTTGATAAGACTAATGTACTGGCAATCAATTCAGTGATTTCAGTTGGCAACAAATGTCTAATTTTGTTAATATTATGTATCTCAAAATATACTTTCTTAGTCATTCGATTTACAGTAGATAACATGGAAAGGTAAGAATCAAAGGAAATTCCTACATTTTTACTGTTTTTGAAATCTCGATGGAGTTATTTCCTATATTTAAACAAGTTCCATCTTGTTTTCATTAGGAGGATGTTTATTCCTATTCATCTTATTGCTACAGAAGTCACGCTTTGCTGCATTTTTCCAAATAGATTTTTCATGTTCTTAGGCACACATGGTCTGTATATCTGATTGTTGTAAGCATAAAAAATAACGTATAATAGACGATATTGTTTAATTTTTTTCAAACGAGTAATGTAGCTATTATTAAGCATACTTTCAGGAATTCATTTTGTGTAAGACAGTGGGTCAAGTATCAAGTGTATTACAATGCACTCACTTCTCTCTGGACTTGCCAACCAGCAAAGGGCCAAAGTGGAAAGTTTCTTGCATGAGAATATATTTCTTGTGGACAATTTCATCACTTCGACGATTTTTTTTACGACTTGGAAAGACAATCCTGCATCAATAAATTAAAAATTTTATGTTAAACTTTCCATAAAAAGGTCATTGAAAATGTGTCTTAAAAGCTCATATATTCATGTAACCTAATACATAACAAATAAGCAATATGTGTTTTGAAGAAGATACTGTTTGGGCCATCATCTACACATGTTGGCTCTTCTATATATAAAAAAAAACCTTCATAGAGCAAGGTATGAAAAATCTTACCAGGGGCAAGGTATCCAACAATCTTTGAGTGCCAGTGCAGACAAAAATGCCTAAAAGGTATTGCTATATTTCTTCATATAAAGGGATTTTCCATTGTTTGACATGGCTTATATATTTGGTCCTTTTGAAAATTTTACCTAAAACAACTTCTAAAACAACAACAAAAGATTTGTGAAACAGGAGTGCTAACCAGCACCAGATTTGTGATGTACATCACAAAAGCCACATAATTCTGATAAACATCATGTAAAGTAGGTTCCTTAAAAAAAGAGATATACACTATCCATTCGCTTTCTTTTCAGTATCAATGCAGTGAATAATTGAACATAGTCATTATACATTGAATATTAACATTTGTTATTGTACGAGTAAAAGCACTGTGTGCATTTGCATTGTAGTCATTAAAATATATATGTCTTCATTAATTTGTAGAGAACATGCAAGATGTCTACAGAAAAAAGAGTAAAAAACATTTTGTTGTCAAAACCCAGACTAAAGTAAAATTACTGGTATAATATATGGCAATATCCCCAGCTTGATGGAAAGCTCTATCCCTATATCATTTCTGTAACCAATTTAAAAAAAAATTAGGTATTAAAGTATTAATAGCTACAGAATCTCTTGCTAGATGTTCTCTACACTGTATGTATCTACAATACCTGACATATTTTTTCAAATCGCGAAGAGGTATATAACCTGAAAAAGCATTATGTGCAGATTCCAGAATTAAGTTTTTTTCAAGTTGAAAGATTGTTTGATACTCAAATTTCAAACTAAAATTCTTTTTGGTCGTGAATATATTATATTAAGATGCTGGGTTTTTTCCAAAGCCCTATAACATCCAGCCACCACAATGCCTGAAGTTACCTTGGTTCTTTACTAATGGTGGGAAAGGCACACACACCACGACAAAACATCTGGTAGCGTCGCCTCGTCCCTACAATCTCAAAATTTAGTGTCTGGTCAAATTGGCCAAGATCATCAGAGCTAAAGCGAAGCTTCAGAGTGACTTCTCCACCTGCTGGCACAGTCCATCTGAAAATGGTCAGCCTGAAATCATAACAGAAAAAAAAATATATGAGAGACATATGGTCTTGAAATTAGCATTATGAGTTAATATTTTAAATACAGTAAATTCAACAACTTAAAAGTAGTAATAATATAAAGCATTACTTTCAGAGAGAATAAATTCATTTTTATATGATGTCAACCAATCTTTGATAATGAAGGGTTTATTTTAAAAAATAAAAATTTGGGTTGCGTGGTTTAGAAATCAATTCATTGAGACTAGATGGAAAAAAATAAAGGGACTTAATTAACACAAAAATGTTAAATAAATAAAAAAAAATATGTTACACATTTTTCTATAAGGTGGGTAAGGACTTGCAGAATTAGGATTCTAGAGTTAAGAGAGACGTGCTTGATTTCACGATACAAAAAGAAATAGTTATGAAATCTTGCAATTTTGATATACATAAAGCTGGATGAAAATGGCAATGATCTGCATAGTGAAAAAAATATTGATTTATTAAGTGGAAATCATATAATGTATTTTTGCACCCAAACCATGCAATTTGAAAACGTGTTTGATGTTTTTTTCATTGATCTAAGGAATGTAAACTTTACATGAGCAGACTATTTAGGTCCTCAAATCTAATTTTAAAAAGAATGTTTTCAAGACCAAGAATAGATACACCAAATTTAATAATTCCCAAAAGCACATGATAATCAAGAAAATTTTAACCTGATACCTTTGTAAAGGTGAATAAAAATTCAATAGTATTTCTAAAAAATGTAAAGATCTCAAAGAAAATTCTGAACAAGTTAATAAATTATGCATTTTGAAATTTAAAAAAAAATATCATAAGCAACTATTATAGCAACGGTGATGCTGTTAATTGAAATTAGCCAAGACGAAGAACCAGAGATGGGGTATAAATAGTAGTTGTATAAGAAACAGCAGCAGTAAAAGTTGTGGTGGTGGTAGTAGAAGTAGTTGTAGTAGCAGCAGCAGCAGCAGCAGCAGTAGTAGTAGTAGTGGTAGTAGTACTAGTAGCAGTCCCCGACCATTACTTTGTATGTTACATTTTGAATAAATAGCAAATGAATATCTTATTTTGATAGGAAACATTAATGTATTACACACCCACGCCCTTTTGTGCTGATTCTTAAGAATTAAAAAAAAAAAAAAAAAAATTCAGTTCAGTTGGAAGATATAGTAAGAAAATGGTTTATCATACTTGCTTTAAAAATTGATTAAATAAAACAATTCATAAAAGTTTGTAAAGAATGACTCATGCAAGGCTGATTCACGATAACTAAGGTGAAATTCATCTTATAAGAAAGAAAAAAGAAAATTTTATCATGAATGTCTTTTTTTCTTATTTCCTTTGGAGTACCATTCAAGCCGATGTTGCAAAATAAATGTGATGATTAACAATTACTTTTGCCATATGATTTGGTTTTTAAGCAAGCACAGTTAAGAAAGACTTTTGTTAAAGAAAATATTATAATGCACCTTCAAAAATTAGGAAATTAAATTTGAATTTGTAATAAGCAAAAAGAAATTTTTCTCTGTTGTTTTACTATTTGACAGCCTTTGTTTAATGCGTTTACTCCTTGCTAAACTGGATGAAATCAACTGATTTTGAACGCATCAAACTTGATGATTGTACATAAAAGTTAAATAAGTACTATTACATGCAAAAATATTCTCCATCCACTCCTTGGCTGCAATATTTCTCATGAGGTACTCTGATAATTTATTAAGTGACTCTACACAATTTTTAATCAAGCTTGAATTAACAGTTTTGACCAATAGCTTCCTTCTCAACTGTAATACTGTATAGCTTTAAACTTCGATCTTGGCACTTTCTTAATATAAACAAAGAAATCTAACATAGGAAAAACCAACAACCAAAACCCCTAACGCATGCCCTTTATCATGACCAGCATAACATCATTTACAAGCAGTGACTCTAAAATTCTGAGAAAGAATGCTCAGTCCTGCTTAATATTAGTTTAATTTGAAATTTGCATTCTATTCACTATTTGTGGCTAATCTTTTAGGTAAAGCTAACTGATTTGTAGGTATAATATATTTTATCACATTTCAATTCTTGTGCACAAATACATAACATGCTACTAAAAGTTTTATGATCAGTTCTTGGGTTAATTTAGGTTAAGATATAAATTATTGAATAGTCTGTAACGTTAAAAAAAAATCAAGTAAGACACATATACATGTACACCCATGTTTTTTCATAATTGAAATAGAAGGATAGAAGAAAAAAAATTATCGTTAAAAATAGATTGAAAAACGCGAATATTAGAGAGAGAGAGAGAGAGAGAGAGAGAGAGAGAGAGAGAGAGAGAGAGAGAGAGAGAGAGAGAGAGAGAGAGAGACAGACAGACAGAATAGATTGATAGATAGATACATAGATAGATAGATAGACAGAGAGAGAGAGAGAGAGAGAGAGAGAGAGAAAGATAGAAGTAAATAGATTGATAGATAGATAGATACATAGATAGACAGACCCAGAGAGAGAGAAGAGAAAGAAAGAGAGAGAGAGAGAGAGAGAGAGAGAGAGAGAGAGAGAGAGTGAGAGAAAGAAATTTATTCATTTATTACAACCCAAATTAATATTATTGAATCTGCTTTCCCATCTGTATTTACTTGCAGAGTTTTAATTTTTTTTACATCCTAATCGTGTTACTCATGTCTTTGTAAAATTCCATAAACATTGAAGAGAGACTGCAGGTATGGTAAGTTTTAACTTTCAATGTGCGTCAGACTGTTTCAATTAAAATTTCTTTAAAATTTTGTTAAATATTAAAGGACTTCACCACAATCCACTGAACAAAGGAAATGAACGAAAATAGAGGACAAGACTGTTTTATACAGAATGATTATCTTTATAGATTACTCTGTTGTTTTTTTTACTTCTGAGAATAAAAAAAAAGTATCTTGCATTTATCATTTAACTTGCAGTCCTCAAGTCTGCCATTCCTTAAGAATTTTCAAGCATTGTCCTGCTCAACGTTTATGTAAAGTGTTGATCTAAACATGCTATACAGCTTGAAACAAGTTACATTACACTGGTTAGGCAATTTTATTGACATTAATAGAAGTAAGTGACTAAAGCAAGGCACAAAATAATAAATTTGTTACAGACAACACACTGGCTTGATCTGACGACTTGTTTTGGACATTTATGAAATATGGTGATCAAAACATGCCACAAATTACAGGAGTCAAGTGTCATCACACACTGGCTCAACCTGGCAAGAAAATTATTCACTTACGGCTTGGCAGGGGCTTTCTCCTCAATGATGGACTGTACACCTAGCCTGCTGCTGTTAAAGCAAAGATAAATCACAAGTAGTTCTAAATTATTTTACCATTCCCTGTTTCTCTTTCACTTCCAAAGGATACAAACATGCAGGTAACGTATGAAAAGAAGAAAGAAAAAAGAGGAAAGATCTTACATTGTTATAAGTAGCTTACACTTAATTAGAAAAAAAAAACATCCAGCTTTTTGCACTCGAAAGAATTGCATATGAATGGAATAGAAAGATAGTCCAGGAAAAATGTATAAACATTCTTGAAGAGATGTGATGCAAAAATAAAAGAGTTTATGAACAGAACATTGATTTTACCAGCTTCCAACAAAACACATTGCAATTACATAGCCACAGACTCATTCAGCAAGCAAAATTGCAGTATTTTACTGATACATTAAAATTCATAAGTGAATTGTGTGACACCTTTAAACCCAACTGTAAAACTCTATGTACATTTGGATGAAATTTTAAAAAAATTTCCTTCAAGATAAAAAAAACCCCTGAAACATAATAGGAAAAAAAGACTAAGAGAAAATCATTTTTTACTGAAAGTTAATCTCTGAATTTCAGTATTCAGTTTAAGTAAATCAAATAGTAAGAAAAAGAAAGGATATTGCTGAAGTACCTCTCCATTTTTTTAAATTCTTAAATTGCATGAAGAGAAAAGAAGGAAAGAAACAACTAAGAGTTGATTGAAAATTTTGTATCAATCAACACATCTCAAAAGCAACCAACTTAAAATGATATTGATATTTTGCCATACAGAATTTTGGTGTTACATTTGTTATTCATAATCAATGTGTAAGTTCTTAGTACTCTAGCATGTCTCTAGATATCTACTACTACGCATACCTTGCTCCTTCCCTTGAGGATGCTCTTGTGGTTGGCCTAACCACAAGAAAGGGGAATTGAAGGTCAAGTTGAGAATTGTCTTTATAAGTTTATATCTTTCAGTTTTTTTGGGAGGCTTAAGTTGATGTTCGTTTTAAAGCCAATACTTCTTTTTAAAGGTAAAATAATAACTGTGACAAAAATAATATTAATGCAGCTACGTAAAGAAATTGCTAAAAAATTTCATAAGAGATGACGTCCTGTACAAACTACTGCAACAAGCATTAACATATTTTGCTACTTTTTGTGTTGAAAGCTTGAAAATATTTTATAAAGTATAATTTATGAGTTGTACTGGGATGGACCTTAAAATTTCCATATTAAAAGGTATTGATTTTTTTTTAATGTAACTTTTCTGACCTTGTAAATGCTAAGAATTGCAAGAAATCATCAAAGTTTTCTGGAAAGTATACAACTTTTTGAGTCTTCAGCCACTATGAAAAAGTGGAGAGAGTCAATTTTTTAAATATTTCAGGTCCAATTTTCAAATCGAATACTTTTCCATAGTCAAAGAACATGTCTGAATAGAGAACAGCAACAGAAAGTAAATAAAATTATGAATCAGATCATAATTAATTAAATAAAAAACAACAGGAGAATATATTTAAAATAAAACTGGTATCAAGATCAGCTGAAAATTGTATGAAATATCACAAACTTCTACAAGAATTGCCATATTTACAAATTATGTTAGCTTTGTTCCTTACCTCATTGTGTCCCCGTCTGAGACAGGAGTTGTTTGCCCTGGAGGAGGAGAAGACACCACTGCAGAGTTACGCCTTGGCATCCTTTTCCGTTCTGCACTCCGCTTTCTGTCTGCTTTACCATCTGTGCTACTGCGTCCTTTCTCTGCCCCCAAAGGTGTGTTTGCTCCTTTGGTTCCCTTACCCTTTGTAGGAGTGGGTTGCTCATCTTTAATCTTGTCTGGTGTACCAGCATTTTCTTCCTCGCCATCACCTTCTTTTGCCTTATCTTCTTGTCCAATATTTCTGCAGAGTAACGAAAAAAAAATAATAAGAGAACACTGGGGTATAAGTCATTTTTAATTGTGCGGATGAGTGAAAACATTCCTGATGACTTTTCTTGGAAAGGAGGAGGAAGCTGGGTCCTGGCTTTGAATCAAGGTAATGAACTGTGTGAATCGCCAACTTGCCATTTTCTTGTAGAATGTGCTCTCATGGCTTCATTGTATGTTGCTGATTAAGCAGCAAAACTGTTATAAAATTAGACTATTTACTCTCTATCTCAGCATTATAGAGTAAAACAATCATGGATTTAGCAAGGAATTATTATTGAACAAAAATCTTAATAGGGAGGCTTTTTAACCCCAGACCCTCTTGTATATAAAAACACAAGTAAGATATATAATCTCTTATTTGTCACAAAATTTTCAAGTGAAAAAAAGAGAGGATTGATTTACAAATTCACACCACCTCTTGATTGTGTACATATGTAGCTAGTAGACATTAAGACAAGAATATATAGAGTGTGTGTTTAATTTTTTCAGGCAAAGATGAAGCCAGCATATGCCAGAGGTAACAGTGGCAGGCTTGCCAGCTCCAAGGCAGTTATCGGACCTAATAACTTGGGCTCTTTTCTCTCACTTTCAGTAACCACTGCAGACTAGTGGTGTGGGAGGAATTGACCTGGTATACATTACTGAACTGCGTTTCATGTCTGAGATGAGCCACACAACCCCTTTGAGCACTGGATAATTTTCTGTGTGTAGAGTTGAAGGCTATTTGACTGCTCTTGCTCTGTATCACTATATTGCATTCCAATGAAGTGAATTAAGAAATGTCTATTATAGCACAGTGCAGCTATTAAATTCCATTCTTGTGAGTGCAACTTAGCTCCATTAAAAGATAAAACAAAGATTTCACAAAGGCAGAGAAACAGACACATAGAGAGAAGAAACAGTGACAAAGCGTACTAATGAGAGGAAAAAAATATGTTGACTCATTGGAGAAAGTTGTGAAAAGATAAAAAAAAAAGTTTTCTAAAATTTAGAGTCTAAGCATAGCAAATGCAGGCAAAAAATATCAAATCTTACGGATCATCAGGCGAGGATGCCACAAACACATATCTGCCTCCAAGTTCACCCATTTGTGGTGGCCGTCTCCTGACAGGGTAAGGCATAACACCAAATCCAGCAGGAGGTGGGATAGGGGGACCCTGAGGACCCATACCCAAGCCATCCAGAACCTCCAGAATAGAAAGAAGAATTGATGTGATTTAGACCCTGGTCGAATTTGAAGTCCTTAAGGACACTTATAACAATTATAATATGTCAAAGTTCAGATGATATCTTCTCTGCGGTAGACAAAAATTATGTTCTAAAAGTTACTTAGTGGCGGCTTTTTCCCAAAACACCTGACAATCCATTCCCTTTGCATAACTATCATTTTAAAGTACTGTAAACTCCGATTTGAATACCATATTACGTGTGTTTTAAATGTGATAATTAATTCTTCCACATTTCAAGTATACAGGCATACTTTTGAAATCAGCAAATTATATTTTTTCAGGATTTTTCGTAACAAGATTGTTTGAAAAAAATAACACCAAATAGAATCAGCAAATATCTGTTGAAAGAAAAATTAACATCACTTTATACTTTCTGGTTGCTAAGATGGCTTTAATTTTAGATTATTAACAAAAGCAAACCATAGACAAATTTGTTGTAGAATACAAGAATATAATCAAGGGCTGCACAACACAATAAAACTGTAAAAGAAGGAAAGAATAAACAAAAGGAAAAAAAATTCTGCGCTGTCTTTGCAAATTTCTCTTTGTGAAATTGTAAATCTATATAGATCTAGGTGTGTCTGATTTAAAATAGTTTGATGACAAAATACTGACAGCGGATTGATTCCCTCCAAATCTGTAAAATTTCTATGAGCTCCAACTTGTATTTTAAAAAGAACAGCAACATTTCCATACAGTTGAATTAAAAAAACCAGTAAGAAGTTGCTTAATTTTCATGTAGTTGTAATAATGTATTACAGCATTATTTACTTCAACAGAGTAGCAAAGACATTGATGTTAAAAACAAACTACAAAAGCATAACTTTCATACAATATCACAATATAAAGAAGCAGCAAAAAAAAAAAATACAAAATACAAAATACAAAATACTAATAAATATGCACACCATGTTGAAACACAATAAGAATGTGCACATTGTCTTACATCCTTTGGTGAAGGAAGTTTTTCTGCAAACAGCATCATTTCAGCATACGTCATGTTTGCATAGAGTATGGCCTCTTGCGTCCTGTTTTTCTCCTAAAACAAGCAATGTGACATTGAAATACAATACTCTCTCTCTCTCTCTCTCTCTCTCTCTCTCTCTCTCTCTCTCTCTCTCTCTGTCTCTCTGTCTCTCTGTCTCTCTCTCTCTCTCTCTCTCTCTCTCTCTCTGTCTTTCTGCTGCCTGCTTTATTTCACTCTTGAGTTTTTTACTGGCAATTAATATTTCTGTTCCTTTTTCTTGATAGTTAATTTCATTTTTCTTTTTTGCTAACTACTCTGTGTTAATTACAAGTCTTTCTGAGCTTAATAACGTTTTTTTTTTATATCTTTTAGTAAAAACAGTGTCCAGGATAATTAATATTGCAAAACTAAATTCTTACACACACACACACAAAACTTTAAAATGAATGTAAAAAAATAATGTTCAGAGGATAGAATTGATTACAGCTGGATAAGTGGTTCAATAGACACCTTAAGATCCAGAAGTTTTGGAGGGCAAAATTCTTCTTGATTATGCATGCAACTGATTTTAGATGCAGACTGTAATTATGATGTGCATCTGACATGTACTTCTACAGAATTCCCTGAATAGTCTCATATGCAATGCCAAGATTGTAACCTCTGAAATTAACTCTCATTAGTAACTCAAATATAAATGAGGAATGTAGAATTTGGAATTTTACACTCCCTTTTAACTTTAGAAAAAAGTTGACAGTTGAACTAGTGAAAAAGGCAAAGTTCCTTTGATTATTATGATCATGTCAACATTCTGAGCCTAATTTATTACACAAATGTAATTTATACATCCTGTAGAGGCCATAAATTTTTCTGCATTCTGTTATAATATGATGCACCAAGTCATGGATGAGTTTGATCAAGTAAGATTTGGAATAATCTAACCACCCGGAACTAGTTGTAAAAAGCTAAAATTGAATCCTGTAGTTGTGGTGTATAAGTCTAATATCATGCTGCGTTAAAGGTGAGAGGACAGACTGTGGCTACAGTTGCTGACGTTACCTAAATGAACAAGTAGAGGTGGATTCCAGAGAGTGCACATTTTTTATATCAAAATGTTTGCTGATGATTTATAATTTATTCTCCTAAAAGCAAAAAATTTGACTGGAAGTAAAAAACTTCTCAATTATCTGCACAATCCTCTTGAATGAAGGAGTTCGCCATCTTTTCCTAAAAATTCTTCACAATTTTCAACCCAAAACCCCAGCCTATTCACAGAAATTTGAAAAGGCGGAATTCAATTTTGTCATTAAAAATGTAATGACAGTCACCATATTTACAAAGCATAAGCTGCATGTAAGCAAATTTCCACTTGAGTCCAAAAGATTAAAAAAACATATTTAGAGAAATAATCTTTTGAGTAAACCTAAGTTTCCAATGTATATCCCAGTTGTGAATCTATAAATCAAATTCTGAAATGTTGTTTGGAGCTGAATGTATAATTCAAGTAGAAAATAAGATTTAAATATGTTTCAGTTTTTACTGAGAAGCTGCATTGAACCTGGTTGTTTCAGTTAGGTATTTTATTCCTGCTATATTGATATAAAATTTAGGAATTAAGGTTCAAATTTTATGCGCAAAAAAAGGCTTTTAGCTTATAGACATTTTTAAGACTGCTTAAATATTGTAATAGTGTTGATTTTTTTCTTTCTCACAAAAATTATTTATGATCCTACTGCATTAATACCAAATAATTAGCTTCACTTTTACTTTATTCAGAAATCAGTAAAAAAAAAAAAAACAGCTTTGAATGAGAAATGGAATCAAAAAAAACTGTAATCATGGAAAGATAGTCACTCACAGAATAACTTGAATGGTTTTTGTTCTGTGGATGCAAAGCATTTTTCAGGTGCCTCTCAATATTTGGTTTGTTACCACTTGTCACTTGTTAAGGATTATTCTACTGGGCACTTGGCACATTTATTACCTTGATCATAGCTGAAGATGTGCTCTGACTACTGGTTGGCATTGACATTGCCTTCTTTTGCATAGTTTTTCTTTGATTTTAATGATTTCTCAGAGTCACTCAGGCTATGGAAGGTAAGCAACAACAGATAAAGCTTACATAAGCCAACTTTGGAAATTTTTGACTGCCAAAGATATGATATCTATAATCAAATGAAATGACTTACCAGCTGACATCATGAGTTCATAAATTTGCACCTTAACAGAGGCTATAATCAATATCTTAGCTATAGATGCTTCCCTTGATTATTTTCCCATACTCATAAAATATCAAACAGAGTAGGACCAGCTCCAAATGTTTCTGGAATCACAAGATGGCCATGCAATGTCCTGAATAGCAATGTCTTGCAACCATTCCAAATGAGCCCTATCCTTCATGTCAAATTAAAAGGTGTTAACGCTAAGCACAATAGTTTTCAATAGGTAAAGCTTCATAAAATTATCAGATTTTTCTGAAGAATGATCATTTTTTTCTTCTTTTTTTTAGTATTAACCACTTTGTGATATGTAATGTACCTCTTACGTCCGTTTTTCGTAACAAGATACCTACACCTACATGACGCTTAGACATGCACATACAATGTACTTCATGTTTTATAATGCGCAAAAGAAGCTCTAAATGCAAAGAAATTTAAAATCTAATTTCATAATTGAATTCAGCAACGCTGAAAATGTATGAATCAATCTACTCTTCACACCAAACTATGCCCCATCATGGTGATTCAAAATACCTCTATCTCAAAGGGGTTAAGAAAGAGAGAAATTTAGGTTTTTGAATATTGTTTTTTCAATTTCAAATTCTGACGACTGACTGAAATCTATAAAGGATTGAAAGCAAAATAAAGGACTTGTAGTCATTGGACACAACTATTATTATTGGTCTGTTGTAAAGCACTACGATTTCTGGTCTGTTGTAAATCACTACGATTTCCAAGAAATCTAATAAAAATGTTTTATGAGTTAATCCTGTTATGATTGAGATAAAAAGAAACAAAAAAAAACCAAAACACACAGGTCTCTCTATTTTATAGAAAGTGTTAAATTACAACAGTCAAATTTTTTTCGTTATAAAATTTTAAAAGCATTGATGTTAGAGGTGGATCAGGTTGATTTTTGTCAAATTTTTTATGATGACAAGCATAAGGAGCTGTCAAAGAATCCTTTGTTCCAAGGTGAAAAAGACTACTGATGACACAGCCTTAAAACTTTGATACTTTTTACTAAACACAATAAAGGTTGAAAGTAAAAGACCAAAAACTATATGCAGATAACTGGATATGATAATATACCAAAAACATTGCATTTTTTTATGGATTCAAAGATTTTAACACATATTTGTCTTATTATAAATGTCACTTTGCGTGAAAAAGTTCCATCTTCACAAAAAAAACCTGACTTTGTTGCCAATCAAAGAAATTCTGTGAAGATAAATGCTTTGAAGAAAAAAAGAAAATTTAGGTGACTTGAGTCTTCAGTAAATCAACTTTGAAAAAATGCCAAAAGACATATCAGAAATGTTATTTTCATTTCTAAAATTTTATTCATATTTTCTCTAAAATTTTTATTTTTTGGTTGGGTTATGGAGTGGAACTGTGTCATATGAAAATCGATGTTCGGTGTAAACTTTTAAATAGAAACACCTGTAAAGAGAAGTAATCGAAGATGTGTGAATAAAATTAAAACAAACATTGGTGAAAATGCCATAAAAATTAATACAAATAGAAGAAAAAGCATCAAATTAAAATTAAGGAAAACAACAAAATTCATAAGAATTTACAAATGACAGAATAAAAAAGCTAACATATACATATACACTCATTACAACATGAATCAAAAATAAAGCTCACCTCCTCAAGCGTAGGAAGAGCCTCAGTGTCTTGGATCTTTTTCATTGGCACAAAAGTTTTATCAGAGCAATCAATGATAATATTGGGGACACCTACTTCATCCTTCTTCTCTTCCTCTGCTCCATCTACCATCTCTGCATCCTCACCCTCCTGAGCAGCCTTAACAAGAGAGAAAATATCATCAAATATTGGGAATTGAAGGAAATGAAAAAAACGTAGACATTTCTGAGAGAAGGAAAAGAATAGCTCAATAACCCTAGCAGAGAGATGCTGTAAAAAATAAAAACATTGAAATAAGAGAGAGAAGAAAGGAGAGTGGAATATGATTTTGCACAAACCTCTTTTGCTGCTTTTTCTGCCATCTCTCTCTCCAAACGGATTCGTTCTTGTTCCCTCATCTTTTCTTTATCATGTTTCTCTGATCATTGTATAAAGATAGAAAAAAAAAAAGCAATTGGAGAAAAATCACATATAGAATTTGGCTACAACTATTTAAAAAAAAATGAATATTGCATGAAATTTTACAGGGTAGTGAATTCTGACCAATTTTAGACGATAAAAACCCAACCTTTGATTCCACAAAGCTTTTGAACGGACAATTCAAGGGTAAAAATGTTAAACCATTTTGACTATTACTATTCTAAGCATGAATCTTAACTCTTTAACTGTGCATATGCTGCAAAGGTCTGAAAGATAACATGGAGAAGAACAGATCTGAACAACATAATGTCAGTCTGGTTCTTCTCCCACACTCATAAAAGTCAAATGAGATATGTATGTGTAAAGAAAGAGAGAAGGAAGGGTGAGAAAGGAGGGGAGGAGAGGTGCTGAATTCAGTAATAACTTACGCATTTTGTGTATAAGAATATTTGATAAGAAAAAGTGTGACCAAATTGTTCTTACACTAATGATAGTCAGGATATGAGTAGGGACAAAGTGGTGGGGTGAGGGTCTTACTGGTAGTGACACAAATTTGATATCATCAAAGAAACCAATCCACTCAGGGTGAAGAGATATAGTCATATCCTGATTTGATCTGTGATTATCGGTATAAAATGAGATCAAAGTGATACAAAGAATCAGGGTAAGAAAGACAAAGGAAGTGGATTTACGAGTTGGATGCCTGGCTGTGGGTTGGAATATTCTTATTCTAATACTGCAATCTGGAATATGCGACATAGATGTTCACTTCAAAATTTGCATATTGATACAATGTAGATGTAATAGGAGTGAGGGCAACTAAAGCTTTTGGTGGATCAACGCTTGCCTTCTGTGCCTTCTGCGTAAAGTTTAAAACCTTTGTGACTGATCCTTGCAACTTCATAACATAATTATGTATTTTGTCAAATCATATAAAATTAAGCTTTCTCATCCCAACAGAGATCATTATGTCCTTTTATTAATAGATAGTTGCTATACATTAACAGTGACTGTCAGTTTTTTTCTTTGTTTGTTTTTTTTTTTAGTTTGATTGTGCTGAAAAAAAACCAAAACAAAACAAACTGCAAGCTGAGGGTTAAATCAAACAGGAAAAATTGAATTCTTTCTTTAACTTTGTAGATAAATGACTCTTTTTTTTTAATTAAATTCTAAAAGAAATTTAATCTAGTCTTCATAGTCAACAGATCATATAAAAAAATATATTAAGAATATTTTGTCAAATAAAAAAACCCATGAAGAAATATGAGAAACTTTATGAATAAACTTATCTTACCTTCCCCAGCAGAAGTATCAGATTCTTCAAGGAACCCAAACAAGGATATTTATGGGTCAGCATATCACTCACTTACACAGTTCTAAAGAAATTTAAATCTCATTTACATAAATCTCAACTAACTTTTAAAGTGCATATTGGATTAACCAATGAAAAAAAAACACCTCAAAATTGTGCATTACAAAGCAAATAACACAATCTGAACATATTATTAATCTCATTCAGCTTAGTTCTAGTTTTCATGGAAAAATTCTATTTTTTGTAAAGCTTTATCATACCAGATGAGGAGAAAATCAAGAAAATAACATGAAAGAGATTGAGAGAGAGAGAGAGAGAGAGAGAGAGAGAGAGAGAGAGAGAGAGAGAGAGAGAGAGAGAGAGAGCTTGAGGTATAAATAAAAATAGAAAGAGATTATTTATGTGTGTGTGAACAGAGACAGTGAGAGAAACGGAAAGACTACTCACCTTTGCCTTTGCCTTTCTTGCCTGATGCTGGGTGATCTTTTTGGTCTTCATCTGATCGCTCAGATGGTGTGGACGGACGGCGGGGCTGCAGCGAAGAGCGGTCCCAGAACTCAAGAAGCTCTTGAATGTCTTTAGTAGATGCTTCAAAAGTGCGGAATCTATGAATCAATCAGCCAGAGTTTACAACAGTAAAAATCTACAGTCACAGACAAGGTTTTTTAAATAATATCATGGGAACTGTGCTTAATTTTTTTTTTATGAAAATCAAGGAGTAAGGATGACAGGTGTCAGTAGGTATGCAAATCATAACTATCAATGTAACTAGCAAGGCCTTAAAATAAAAAAAAAAGCAGTAAATAAAAAAATTAAAGTCTTAAAAGGCAAAATAAAATTAAAACACAGAAGATGACTCCACCTTTGTATCAGGAGAAGTTCTGCCTCTTTAACTGGATCTCTAACTTCCTCCACAGGTATCATCTCAACGACATCTTTAACTTTGCCCTTTTTATCTTTCTTTTTCCTATAGAATAAACGATGAGAAAAATCAATGCAAATCAAACCATGTAAGCTCATGTTCTAGTAACTATTATAAGTCAGAATTTAGGAAATTTTGTGAAATTTTCACCAAAGGAAAGATTTACTGCCCTAACAATCAACACATTTGCATTTGACAAAGTTACATAAACTTGATTTATTTGGGATGCAAATATAGAACAAATGAATTTATAGCCCTCTTGTTTATCCAATGTTAGGGTATCTTTATTTGTGACTTTTTTTTTAAAACAAACAATAATAAAGCAATGAAAAACAAGAAAGAGTTTGGCCTGTGATAAAATAATAGATTGATACTCCATTTACTGTTATGATGATCTATTTCAGAGAATGTTATTTGGTAGATTGGTAAAGCAAAACTAACTGAATCTTAGCAAAATATACTCCTCCCCGTTACACTTTACTTCTTTTGATTTAAATTCTTTCAAAAATTTCCAAGTTACATGGTTCTGATTCATTCACCCAGCATTGTTTTGCAGAAACCAAACCAGTTTGTTTAAACCTTACCCTCACTCACTTCTGACTACAATACGTTATTACTTTAATCATTAAAAAAATAAAAAGGACTGTTTCTTGGGTGTGAGGCCCCAGTGTTTGCCAACCAAAAGAACAGACACTTTAATGATTTAAATGCTAGCATTACAATTAGGGATAGATAAGTAGTGAATAAGTAAAAGTCAAATTAAGTCCTGTTCCAAAGGTATTTAGTCATAAGATAAGTTATGCAGTGCAAGTATAAATCTGTTAACTGTTGAAATTAAAATAATTTTAGATACCTTCCCTCCTCAGGCTGAGTGTCTGACTTCTCTGTGGCATGTGACTCTGGCCGATCAGAGCCTGGCCCCTTCTCACCCTCATGACCTTTAGGTCCACCTTGAGACTTTGGTGTGCGGTCGGAACCCTGACCCTGAGTCTTGCCGCCCGTCTGCGTCTTTTTGTCTTTTTCTTTAGAATCAGGTACAGCTGGTGTTTTGCCCTTCCTGCCTTTTCTTGATTTTCTACAAATTAAATAGAGAAAGATGATTGTAAAAATTTTATTGGTACTATTCATACAAAGGCATTAAAATGTACATGTTTTCCTTACAATAATTAAAACAACTCTGTGATCAATTTAGAATCTTAGGAACTGGAAAATTTCATCACTTGGCAAAAAAATTTTCTTTCAGTAGAGATCTAAATATTCCATTTTTTTTTTTCATTTTTTTTTTCAAATACAGTCAGAGATGCTACTTTTATGACATTCTATTAAGGCCGGATTCATAATTTGTTAAATACTATTTAACTTTTCTTTTTCATTTTTGAAATGGACATGACATTGAATAATTTGAAACTTGTTTACAACTGTTCCCATCTAACCTAACTTTTTGATTGTTTGTTTCTTCATAACTTGGATGGGCAAGATAATTTTCTTCTACAGAACTTACATTTCTTCCTCTTTTCTTCTCTCCTCTTCTTCTCTCGCTTCTCTTTCGATTCTTTCTCTTTCTGCTTTTTCTTCTTGCTCTCTGCAGTAAATAAATGGCAAGATATTCATAAGAATATCATGTTCTTAACAATTTTCAAACAAAAACATAAAATTGAATGAGCTTAAGAATATGCAGAAAAAACATAAAATAATAACCATAACTGAATTCACAGGTTCTTTTCCATACTCAAAGCTAACATTAAATTATAAACACTTTTTAAATATACAGAATATTAAAAACATTAAAAAGCATTATGCTAACAAACATAAATAATGCAAACAAAAATCAAAGGGCACATTCGTTGAATGCACTTTACAAGTCCTAAAATAATGCTCATCTGCAGCATCATAAAGAAGATTTTAAAAAGTTAAAAATAATTCCCTTCCCTCCAAACAGACACACACTAAAAAGCTCCATCTGACCTCTTGATTCTCTCTTTTTTAATAACGAGTCTCTTGTAGTCAACCCTGGCTTTCTCCTGGTCTGTGAGAGCATCATATTCATCCTCATCCATTTCCTCTAACCAAAGGGCCTCCTCATCCTCACGGCGCTTGGCTTCTTTAGCTGTAAATAAAATAAGAGAATCTGATCCAACACAAAGAAAAACAATGCGCTGATATATCCATCGAGATCAATGACTTTGTTGAAGACAAGAACTGATTTAAAAATAATACATCAAAATGAGGAATAACAAAATTTGAATTTGTGCGTCTTGTACTGTGGCATCAGTTAATAACAAATTGAGGAAAGGCCAACATTTGCAAATTTATTGGAGATTCAGATTTTTTTGCAATTACTTGCTAAAAAAGTAATACTTAAGATCTTCAAAACTCAACAAAGGATACAGAAGAACCGAAAAAACATTCAGAGCAGAAAAAAAATTGAAATGAAAAATCTTTTTAAAAGTTTAATAATCCAATAACCTTTCTCCTCCTGAGCCTTCTTTTCTTGTTCTTTGAGCACATTATAGTCAAGCTTCAAGGTGCAAAAGAAGATAAAGCGTCTGTTGTTAAGTGCTTTGAGGATGGCGTTGGCCGCAGTGGCCATAGTTTGTGAGAAAAGTGTCTCCAGACCATCAAATATGACACCTCGGTGGCAATCATTTAGCTATATCAGAAAAAGAATATAAGCGTAAATTTCTTATTGTTTTTTTTCTGTAATCGCCCAACACAAATATTAAGTAATGAAAGACACATTATGAAAATCTAATTTTCATACCCCTATGCAGTTCTTTTCATGGCCTAGCATAGTACCTTACATTCTGTACCCCTGGAGAAGCTCATCTCGATGAAAATAAGTTACACATTTAGTATAGCTTTTTAAAATAAACTTACTAAGATCAAAAACAAGAATGACAGGTTCTTCTTGCACATGCATTCCTGCCTCATAAGCCATCTTTATTATTTCTAACGTTAAATTCCCTCCTACTATGTCTTTAAAAATCTATATCTTTTTTCTTTGGCTCCGGATAAAAGCCTCTACTTTTTCTCTTCTTTATTTCTACTGATTCCATGTCAGTCCCATAACCTATTTCAATCCAAGAGCAAATTTTGTGCCTCTTACTATCCTTTCTTATGTCCTACACTTTACAAATGTTTCATCTAACCCTCTGTCTCATCTCCTGAAATATAAGGCCTGCTAAATTTCTATGTTACTGCTAGAAATTCGTGACATTGTTTCCTCTATTTTTATATATTTACTTAGGAGAAACATCATCGAGTAAATTTTTTAAAGCATCCAAAGTTGACACTTCAAGCTTTGTGGAAGTATTCTCTGTAGTTTGTCATTCTTAGCAGTCTACATTGCAGAGAAAGGAGATAAGTATAGTTTTGGAGTGTTTTTGACAGACCTTAATAACTCCTTAGTAATATACGTTGCAGTCTATACTGTTCTCCATTGCAACTTTGCAACTAGCTTTGGTCTCTCTTTGATAGAACCAATACATCAGTTTGTGAATTTCAAAGAAACAGGTAAGTCATTGATGGTCAGATGCTCATCAAAAGATATCTGCAAAGAGTCATTGTCTCTGGCACATTTCACTACCCTATCAAATGTAATGTTCACAAGTTTCCTTCACAGAGCATAAATGTGTTGTGCAAATATACTACAAAGTTTTGGCGAATGTGTGTCTAGCAAGTTGTTATCAACATTAACTTGATGATACACATAGGATATCAGGCACACTTTTTGTCTATATTTTTGCTCTACATCTAAAATTTCTCTTATGACAATTGCGTAAACTTTATTTAAATATTATATACGAGAGTAATGTGCTCCATTATCTAAGACAAACAAAAAGAATAAAAAAATAAACGACCATATATCATAATCAGAAATGCATGAGAAAGAATTTGAATGCTTTTTCACAATTCAAACAAATTTTATATTTCATAGCTAAAACTTGGTATACTTCAAACAAAGCTCCCACATAAGAAAACCAAATAAACAAATGTGACATAGTGGTATTGATACTACCATTACTTCCAGATAACATGTGTGAGGTTTCAGGCAAATCAGTCAATTCAATTAATTTGAATTAATTATTTTAATATATAAATTATTAAAGTCGTTATAAAACACATCTTAAAAATACATGTACGGTAGAAAAATTAATAGAGGTAGGAGAAAAGTAAAAACAGCAGAATTTAAAAAACAGAGCAAGCTTTTAACCGATACCAAAAGTACCAGATATATACATAATTGTATCTGGTCATGAGGTAACAAATTATTTAATGATTCAAGAGGCGAATTTAGTGCTGATAAAAAATATACCACAAGGACAGTTGGCTTTCCCATTAAGGTGTCATTAATAACCAGTGACCAAAGTTACCTAAGTCACTTGCATAGGGCCCACCAGGGCAACTAAATGGCACTCAGCATATTAATGCCTCTGAACAGTCATTTTATACTGTGTTTCCCACTTATTGGCCACACCCTTTTATCATGCTCACCTGTAATCTTTCTGCCAGAATTTCCACAAGCAGATCCTCGGGAAGCACACAAGAGATCAACCCTTCCTCCCCACCTATGCCGGTACTGATGCTCAAGCGACGAGCAATTGGACCAGTCAAAGGGGGAGGGCTACTGGGCACCTGAAAAGGTGACAGATTCATTTCAGCACCATAAGAATAATCCTCTCTTCCAATCTTCAACTTGAATTGATTTAAATTAGTAGTAAAAGAATTTATGTACTTTTGCATAATGATTTATTCTTTTGCTTCAAAGCATCAATTGCACTTAAGAAAAAAATGAAAGTTAAGAAAATATAGATTTCAAGTTAATAATATTATGTCAAAAATGTTCTTAAATTTCACACAACTTTAGAAAACTCTATGACACTGTAAAGGACCAATTTTCTCCATAATTATTTACAAAATTTTCTTGACACAAATCGGAAAAGGGAGAGAGAGAAAGAGCAAGATATGGAAAGACACAGAGAGAGAGAGAGAGAGAGAGAGAGAGAGAGAGAGAAGGAGATAGAGAAATAAGGAAATAGTGAACGAGTGAGTGAAAAGGGAGATAGAGACAGACAGACAAATAAGCAATGACAGAGAGATAGAACTAGAATATTACACAAAAAAAAATCAAACAAATTACCTGGCTTCCGGTAGGGCCCTCAGAAGCTGCATTCACTGCTGTGGTCTTCCCACCAGGAGGTGCTTTATCCTTGGCCTTCTGGTCCACAGCTGTACTTGTCTTACGATCTCTAGCTGCAGCTCCTCCAGCAGTTGTGGCTTTAAGCAATGATTCAAGGTACGTGGAAAATTATTTTAAATACAGTTTACCTACGATAAAAACATACTTTTTATGCAGTATATTATTTGAACATAATGCTTTGAAAATTTCCTCTCAGACTTACTCAGGAAAAAGGAAGTAACTTTTCTATAGCTTTTTTAACTTATTTATGCAAATACTACCTCAAAATTTGATTTGGAATCACACCAATTATACTACATTCCTAGAAAGTCAATTGATAAAACTTTGCAAAGCTTTTTCATTCCTGCACATTTATATGCTTTTCGCTTCAATTTTTTATACACCAGTAAGATTAATTGGCAAAGGTCTCAGATCATGCAAGTATCCCTTATTTTTGTAAACTCTTATATATTTCACACATACTTCTAATTTTTTTAATTACTGTGATATTAAACAAAAATATTCTGAGCAAGAGCACCTTACAAATTTACTGATGAAGTATAGTTGATTGATTATTGAATCAGAACACTTGCACAGTTTATAAGTTGCACATAACTGAGATCAATAAAAATACAATTAAAAAAAACAACAAAACAGTTTACATGTATTTTCTACAAAAAGGTATCAAAATGTTTGGATTTGAGCACTTGTGAGCATTTAAAATACCTTGAGTATGTGCTTGGACAGCATCTATACTGAGGCCTCCTGCCTTTACTTCTTGTCCTTCCATTTCGCGCAGTTCCTCACATTTGCGGCGAGCTGCCTCAGCACACAACTCCCTAGCACGTAGACCTGCTGGTGAGCTTCCATTAGTGATAGCATCACAAACTACACCATCCAGGGTCAAAAGAGCGGCCTCATATGTTTTGGCCAGGGAAACTGCTGTGCTGGTTTTGCCTGATTTTCAGAATAAAAAATGAGGAACATGAACTCATCAACTCTAGAGATCCAGTGCTGTCTGTAGTTTTCTCATGCAAGTTTTATCCTGGATAGTAAATTTCCTGCACTCTTTTCATCTTGCTGTTTAATTATACTGATTTAAAAACAGTATTCTGGCTGCAGAGAATTTTGATGGACTCAAGCAGAAAGAAAAAGAAATAACATTGTGTTGATAGCTGACAAGCCTGATTATCTGAGATAAATTGTGCTTTTATGAAATACATTTCTGCAATTAGATCCCATTCATATGTCCTATTAATTGAAAATTGAATGATGATAGTACAAACCTGACATAGGTGCACCATTTATAACAATAGCAATGCCTCTTCTGTTGCGGGCAGCCTTGCCCTCAGGTGTCAGGTCAATGCCGAGATGGCGAGCAATAGCTGCGGAAACGGGTGTGATCTCTAGCTCTCCAACACCTGGTCCACTGGTAACAGATTCTTTCATCTTCTCTGTTGAAATAGAACAACAAAAAATGTTATAAGCAGAAATTGTATGCTGTTCCTGTAAAGCTGCAAAACATTTAAAAAATGTATTATAATAATAGATTCATTTCCATAGAAGAAGTCAAGATGAATATGAACAATAACATATTCAAAACAAGGACATTCTATGATCTTATTGCCAGATAGTTATTGCTTTCTTTTTAACTTATATATGATTGATTCACTTTATTTTCTACTTTTTCAAAAAAAAACATGGTAAACATATGTATAAAAAGATATGAATGTGTTTGTTTGATTTATAAGGGTAAAAAGATTGACTGACCCTCCAGAAGATCTTCTCTCTTGATTGGATCATCTACAGGAACTGTGGCATCTGTAGGGGCTAGGCCACCAGCGGCTTGATCGGCAGGAGTAGCTGTTCTTGATGGAGCAGTCGTAAGAATGGCAGGAGTGGAGTCCCCTTTGGTAGCATACTCTGGATCCTCTGCCAACAGTTCAGCCTCTTTTTCTTTGTTTGAATCAAAAATAAAAATGAATACCAGTTTTAATATACCTTGCAAAATACCATTACATTTGTTTTATCGATGAGGGAGGTATTCAGCAAGAGCATTCATTTTTTTAAAAAAGCAGATTGATGCCATTAGATCAAGGAGATATGAGAATGAACATCAATCAGTTCCAGAAAGGCCAAGAAAGTGAGAAGAGTTGAATTCATAACAACTACTGAAATCACTAATTGGGGATCCAAACTTCATCATTAGGGAAAGATAGTATTCAAATTTTCAAAAAAAAACCAAAAAGAACCAATTTGATAACCTTCTCTTTCTTTCTCATCCCTTTCTCTTTTCTCTGCCTCAGCTGCTGCTTCAGCTTCAGCCTTTGCCTTTTCTTCTTCTTCCAACTTCTTAAGTTGTTCTGGAGAAAGAGAACCAAAACAAAATAAGATATCTACACAAGCTTATAAAAAATATTGTGTGAGTTTTAACAAAACCTTTGCAGTTTCTTGGCAAGAAGTTGATTTATAAGGGGAATGAAAAATGCAATATGCACGTCAAATTTCCAAGAAAATTACCTTCATAAAAATCAAGCAATTCATGAGGAAGTTTCTCATTCACTCCTCTGGGTGGAAGAAGAAGAGTGTTGTACTCATCGTAACCTCGCATCAAACGTAGCACCTAGAAAGATAGGAATATTTAACCTGTCTATGATCAATCTTATGTCAGAAATAGGAAAAACAAACAGCTCTAAAAAAATTTACATGACAACTAAGTAAAAATGTCTGAAATCAAATATAACACAATTTTTAAATTTCCACCATCAAAAAATGGTTAGAATGAAATCTTATACACTATCTCTATATCATATCTTGAAATGATTCCTTATTACAATATTCAAAAGTAAAAAAAGAAACACTTTAGTTTTAGCAAGATCATTTGGATTAAGTATTCAAGATTTAAAGAAAACATTGCTAGCACATATCTTGTAAAGTATAATCATGGACCTCAGATAAGAGTAACCTCTGAATGATATGAAAATTTAAAAAAAATTAAGTATTTCATTTCCCTATATATTATGTGATATAAGGAAATTGTTTGCCATCCCATATTCATAATTTTGCAAGTGGTTTATTTCTAGCTAAATTGGAATAACCAGATTTTTTCTCTTGCATTCTGTCCAAAGATGAGCTATGAGAAAAAAAAAATGAGCGATGTTTTATTTAAAAGAAGAAACTGCTCTTAGCAAATGGCAGCTTCATACTTGAATTAAAATGCATATTGAGTCTTTACATTTGAAAAGTTAGGCTAACAAAACAAGCCAAGTAGGTAAACTTAACTCAGTGGTGTATTGGTTGAAATTTTGTCAAATGATAACTTAGCAACTGAGTACAGAACTGAAAAAAAAGAAGATGGCATTTTTTAAACTCAGTACAGATAAAGAGAAATCCTCACAACTCAACAAGTCAGAATTTGTTTTTACCTTCTCCTCCTCCAGGTACTGGTTATCAAACTCCAAGCTGTAAAACTCTATGGGGAAGGTGGTGGGATTGCGCACCACTATCTCTTGATCATCCCCTGCACTGTGGGGCAGGATGGGACCAAATTCCACAAGACTTCGTTCAAACTCAAGTCTTGGTTCCAATCCCTGGCCATGACACAACAGCAGAAGACGCTGGCTGGACTGACCAATGCGAATTGGTAATCTGCTCTCATAGAATTTCTGCAAATTCAATGTAGGTGAAATAAATGTATAAAGAAATTTCCTTCAGGAACATTTTTTGAGTGAATGTGCTATTACTGAGGCCCTAAACATTGTGATTGCAGCTGAACTATTATTATTTTGCTATACATCAAAATTTGTGAAATCTTGTGTCTTTGATGAACAAAGAATACCCAATTGCCACAAACAATTAGCTTTCTTAAATCATATAATATTCAGAAGGTAGTGTCTTTTATAATAACAAAAATCAGTAAGTTAGAAATGCTCCTGAAAAATAGAAATTTGAAATTGTCAAAGAAGCGTACAAGCAGAAAGGACATAAGCTGACATGACAGCTTACAAACGCAATGAGATTTTTTGAAGAACCACTGATACAAATATACTAGATGTTCAGGCTAAGAAGAGCTTTGTTAGGCTTTTAGAATTAAAATCGTTAACTCTGGCCATTCCTTTCAAAACTGCTGCTTCGATGTTTTGAAAATATATCTATCTCACAAAAAAGACCAAAATTTATTTACATTACATTGACATTTATCTTTAGCTAAATATTTTGGATAAACCTTGAAACCAAAAGGAAGTAAAACCCTGTGTTAATTATTCAAATCCTATAAAGATTTCCTTTGAGTCTAGATGATAAGAAAGAAAGAAGACTAAACCTCTTCAGTGGGCATAAATTTGACTTGAACATTAATTCTCTGTCCAGGCATTAGCACCCCTGTTGGTGGCAGCACTTCAAAGATCCGTGGCTTCTTCTTGGCCTGTCTTATCTTCCGCCGAAGGTGCATGGGGACATGTTTTTCCATCTGAAGAGCCACATGGAAAGAAATGAAAACTATCAGCTGCAGCACATTTTGAAAGCTTTTTTTTTTAAAAGTTTCTTTTTTAATGAAGAGGGATCTCAGGTTTAAAAGCCTCTTTAATATGGTGCTAAAAAGACCTTGATAGCTGATTTATGATTCTTAACTGTATTCTGCCAAAGGCATAAGATTCAGGCAAGGGGGTAAAAATTTTATAGATAAAACTGTAAATAGGATAGCTAATGAAACAATAAAAAATATTTGTTATCTTACATACAGAGAAAAAGATTATTGAATCTTGATCTAATAAATAGTGCATGAAAAGTGAACGGAATACAAAGTGTCTAATTTTCTTTCATTGACAGTAAAAACAAAAAAAAATTAAAATCAATAGCCTTGCCACAATCTTAGTTTTAATATCTAAGTGTGATATGTCAGCTATAATCTTCATTTATGTAGGTCCATTGTGTAGGCACACAGTAACAAAAGCACAACGAAACTTAAACAGTGACCTAAAATGAGGTCATGGGTTTTTATCTAGTAAACCCTCTCTAATGAAACACCAACTAAAAAATTAATGATCTTACTTGTTTAGAATTGTCTAATGGTGTGCTATCCCATTCACACTTGACCATTTGATGGTTATGGAGCTGGACAGTGACTACTTTGCACTCGCCACATTTTACCTCACCAAACTCAAGCACATCATCTGATACTTCCATGTCGGGCATAGTCACATGGGCTCGGAGGCGTAAAACTAGCAATGGCCCATTTACAATCTAAAAGGTGAGAATAATGAAAAGTTTAAAAAAATCCTTCCTTGTATTATGAATAACTGTAGGTAGGTACAAAGATAAAAGAAATCCCCTTTTGCATAGTGAGACGCTTAAATTATTTTCCACAAAAATAAAATATTTCACAAATAGTTTTTGAGAATTTTTTTTTTTAATCACATTCTCAAGAGTAAAATCAATATTAGGTTCAGTTCAATACTCTGCAAAGAATAATAATTCTGAATATTTTAAAACAAAATAATTTACTTTGGAAAATTTGTACTTTACACTTATTTGACATCCCATTGAATAAATAATCTTTGTTGAATACAAAATTTAAGTTACATCTGAAAAAAATAATCTAACAACATTATCTGACAAGGTGTTAAAATTCAGTCTTTGCATCTTCTGATACAATAACTATGAAACTTTTGCAAGAACTAATCTGATCCCGGGTTTTTACTGCTCTAGCATATCTCTATATTTAATAGAATTAATATATTCAAAATAGAAAATCTAGCAAGCTCTTACAAACTTTTGTCCTCCAACACAATGTAGATTATGTCCAGACTCACGCAATGGACAAGGAGCAAAGCCCTGATATCTCCAGGGATTTTTTCGTTCAGCCTAAAATAATATCATCATTTTTTGTTTGATGTGCTGCAAAATGCTTGAGAGGATCCTTTAAACGAAAGATCACAGAAAAATCACTTGAAAAAATTCACTCACATTGATAGGTACAACAACCTCCACAGCTCCAAGTTGCAAATTGGCTGCTCGTGGATCAAAGCTGACCACAAAGTCCATTGTCTCATTATCAGGTGCTCCTGGCAGGTTTTTGACACGATCTATCTCAAGGTGAAATCCAGAGAGGTGCACAGACTGACGCTCGAGACGGAAAGACACAGGGAAATATCCCGTGTTTGTGGCACGTACAACATGGGTGCGCACTGTTCCCAGCACCACATAACCAAAGTCTAACAAGTAGTCAGGTAAAATGGGCCTGAAATGCAAAGTAAAAATAAAGTAGATACTCCTCAAAGATTGATAGAACTTAAAGTCTTATTGAAAGCAAAGAAATGAAACCCAGCCTCTATTATAAATACATGAATCAAGAAATAAGACATAAGCATTTGATTAGTTTAATGGCTCTCTTATAGGATAATTTAAAAATTTTTTTTTCATCTACCGCGCCTTATATATATATATATACCGGTAATGATATTTATAGCAAAAAATTGCCTGTTCAATCATACTTAGGTTTGATGGCTCCAAAAGAGTCATTTGTGATCACAGTAAGGTTGGAGGTAGCTGGCTGGAGAGTATTCTGGCCTTGTGTTGGCAGTAAATTGTCTCCCCTATCGTCAATTGATGACATTGCATATGATCTGGCTGACTCATTGATACGCTCGAGGGCAAAGTCTCTGACAGTCAGACGTTCAATCTCCAACTGCAACTCTTGTTCTGTTGGCTCCCTCTCCTGAATAAAAATTCTTATTTACAGTTCACTGATCTCAATAAAATGTAAGATTAAAAAAAAATAAGAAAAAGAGATCTTTAAAAAACTGATATGCTACAAAAAAAAAGAAAATAATTGGAAAGAGAGGGGATACCAGGCAAAGTGATGACCAAATTATGAAAATAATAGTTTATCGGTTTTTTAATAGTTTTTTTTTAATTCAAGTTCCATGAGCACAGAAAACCTAATACATTTAATATTATTGTTATTATTATTATTATTATAAAGTAAAACAATCAATTAAAGTTTTGTTAATTAACTTGTATAACTAGGACAATAAATTTGAAAATGAATTTAAAATGACAAGAAAACATGACCAGCGATAAAGTTAGTCCATGAATTTCATTACAGTGCAAGGTAATGGAAAAGATAAATTTTGAGACTGAAGCGTAATTCTATGAAACATAAATGTGTAGTGATGCCATGAAATGAGATGTTTTGCTGCGGAGAAATTTTTGGGTAAATGCAATTTTCCTAATGAAAGTTAAAAACTTCAGTTTTTTATACTGTTCTTATTTCTAACTTTCAATTGTATCAGAAGTAAAAGCCCTTTAAATATTAAGAATTCAAGCCTTCTTGAAGAAAATGGTATTTCCACAAGTAGTCGTCTGTCACAAAATGTCTCATATTGTGGCATCACTACACAATTGAAAATAAAACTGAATCTACAATCTATCATGTACACTCTGATTTTGTTCATTGCATAATTTGGAAAAACCAAATTTCTTTATACATCTTCTGTGGTATTTTGAAACTGAAAATTTGATGTCTAATTCCTCTCAAACCTCCAAACTTTTCAGAATCAAAACAAAGTTACTGAGCTTTGATGATTGCATGTTTTTATTTTTTTTTCTATCTATTTTCTATTAATTTGTGTTAACCTTTTCACAAAAGTATCATGGACATTTGTTTAAAATAGAGATCTTTTCATTTAGGACTTCCTTTTTCTTGTCACATTAAAGAATATACAACTTTTGTATTTTAAACACTATGAGTCATATAGTTGAAAAACATGGGGGGTTTTTTATTTGTTTTTTATATAAATTTCCAAAAAAAAAAAAAAGATATGCCATGACTATCTATTTGCTTTCTTTGAACTTAAATTGAAGATGCCATTTAAGCTGGATACAAAAATATTTCACTGATTAAAGAAAAGAATTTCTCCTAAAATACATCTTTGAAGAAGAGCAACCAATAGAAGCAATTATTACACTATAATCAATATGCTCAAAAGCATCATACATCACATTGCTTGAAAGTTGGAAATACCAAAATAATATTTTTAATGTTCATTTGGATTGATAAATGAGTTAGATAAAACAAATAATTGATTAAGCAATTCAATTTAAAAAAGTGCTTAATTGATCTTTATACAAGAAATCTCCAGAGATCTAGAAATAACTCAATAAAACATAACATGGCAAAACTAAGAAACAATCATGAATTTTCAAAAAGAAGATTAAAAAAACAAAACAAAAAAAAAACATACAGCTGAGCATCACGAATTCTGGAATCAGGAATATAAGCTAAGAAAATTCAAAGTGGGTAAAATCTTAACCTAAAGTTTGCTCTAAAGTACAATAAATTGGAATGAGCAAAATAAAAAGAGTATTGTCACTTTTTTTCTCTTCTTTGGAAATTGAGGAATCAGTAATGCAAGCTTAGAAAATTCAAACAAGATGAAAAGCTTCACATGAACTTTACTTTGAAGTACAATAACTTGCAACGAGCAAATTAAAACTATGTATTGCCACTTTCTTTCTCTTCTTATTTCTAAACTAGAAGAAATAATCTTTTTCTCAAGTTCAGAAAAAAAAATTCCACCGCATAACATCTGAGCAAGGCAAACCTATCTTAGGTTTGTCTTAAAATCAGTCCTGATGGTTTGCGTGTCATTAAAAATAATATCAATCTATAATTTAATAATGTGGAATGGTAATTTGATATTATACTCCAGGTGTAGAAGACCGCTAACTCACTTAAAATCTTAAAGTTTCAAAGCAGTAGTAGAAGGCAAAAATGGTGAAAAAATATCAATTTGCAACACAAGCACAAATAAGAGCCTGTGAAGATGATTCAAATCCTCCATGAATGATACAAAAAGGATAAGAGACCAAAGAGCTTATAAATTTCTAGTAGCCATTAAAAGAGTATATTGCAACAGAAATTCAAAGTGTGTACCCACATTCCATGCCAATCTCCATGCTTCTCAAATTTCTATTCTTGTATTTTTCTATCTCTGGTCAATAAAGTAAAATCAATAAATAAACAACGAAAATGGTTAGGTGTTCCTTTCATATAATCGCAAAGCCAAATCTCCAAAGAACATCGTTTACAAAGAATCAGACTAATCACTCTGTGCTAAAAGACACTGATGGCCTTGTAATGTAAACTATCCAAACATAAAAGAAAGATCAGCAAAATATGGAAATTTGTTCAGTCTGAAGACAAAACTTAAGAAATCCTTAGATTGGATGAAGAAATACGCAAGACTCTAGGGCAAAATGTTTAGATAAACTCAAGCTGATATATCAAACTTCAGAGCATATCCTGAATTCTATCAAAGCAGCCTCTCGACAATGTTAATTTACCTGAAATCTGAGAACTTGCATAGCTATCAAACAAAGCAAATTGTCTAAGGCACATGCTTGGTATTTGCCCAAACTCCAAATTATGATCAATAAAGAAAAAAAAACACCAAAGAAAAGGCCTGTGGAAAGGTTTAAATGACTTGAAAGGTTCAACAAACAATGAAATATTACTACTAAACAAATCATCCTACGTCCATAGTTACATATCAAATATATATCTTGAATCAATAAAAGGGAAAATAATGCACGATGACTTGATGCCACATATTTCAATAAATCATTAGCTTCTGACATTTAAAACAAATTTGTCAAACAAAGAAAAGATTCTGTAATTAATAGATGAGACAGCCAAAAAAAGTTCTCATTAAAACTAAAACAGAATGTGAAGTTGTTGACAAAAAAGATTGCATTTGTTTAAGCTATTGTGATATCAGCTAGCTAAAGCAGAAAAAAAATATAAATCTCTCTTCAGAAAATGAATCCAGACCACCAGCAACAACACACAAAAAAACAAAAACAAAAAACAATGAATAAAAAAAAAAGGTAGCAGAGAGACACCTGGAAGTGTTGAGATTTAAAGTGTCGTCTGTCTCCTTTAAATTCTCAGTACTTGCTACAAAGCAGTAATTGAATTATTATATTTTGATCTTATAAAATAATCACGAAAGGTCCAAAACTTAAATCATACTCTCTCTTTAATCATCATGTTTCATCAGGCTTTGGCATTCTAGCTTGGACTTTGTTACCAAAAAAGACAACTTAGCTAAGTAGATAAATGAATTTAGAATTAAGTTTAAATTTAATTTCATTCTCATCTCAAGAGATAGTGGATTCTCACAAAGAGTTAAGATGCTTTCGATTTTTGCCTACACTGAAGAATTTGAAAGAGCTCAAAAGCACTGATGCTATTTCTAATGGAAAAAAATTATTCTAGATCAAAGTCGTGTTAAGGACATCTTCTAAAAGCTTTTGTTTATTGGATAGGATTCCTAACTTTTATTATCCTGCAATATCTTCTCAAAAATATTTGTGGTGTAAAGCTAATTTTAAATATCTATTACTGCAATGGATCCATTGAATAAATTTGCCATGAAATACTTACTCACCAATTTTTATCTTAAAAATATCTTTTAACATCTAACATATTTATGTACACAATGCTACTGATATACCATAAAATCACAACTTTAAATCACTTTAAATCGTCCTTTTAATGTATAACAAAGATGATTGGTTACAAGACATCTAAATGAAATTCAAATGGGAGAAGCAAACATGAACTGAGGAGACTGTCAAGGCTGAGAAAAACATCAATAAATCAAAACAAAAAATGAAAAATTCTGACATCAAAAGCGTCGCTTCAACCTTTATCTTCTTGTCTTGATGCACTGCAACAAGTTCATTAAAGGTGACCATCTTAGATTCCTTTGTTGTTACCGCTGTTATACTCTTTAATGAGGCAATTGCAGTTGGAGGAAGTTTCTCTTCTTTTGCAGCCTTTGAAATTTGGTATTTATGTATAGATTAAACCAGCAAAAATATTCCTTGAAGTTTTCAAAAGTGAAAGAAAATATTGTATGCATATACCTAGTATTTTTCTTTGAAAAAAAAAAAAAGCTTGCAGAAATCGGTTGCAAAAGTTTTTGCTTGCTAGGTGTAGGTGTGTTTTGGGGTTTAAGAAAGGAAAAGAGACATAAAAGAGGTGGAGGAGGGAAGAAGAGAGACAGAAAAACATAAATAGACATGCAAACAAAAAGAAAAAAAGACAGACTGAAAGACAAAGGCAGAGAAAGAGAAATAGAGAGAGAGACACAGTCAAAACTTTAATTTATACAAGGACATTCATTTCACCAAAACAATTGGCTGTGTAGGTTGATTGCAACCACAGTTGTACAGCCATTTGTAATCACTCTTGTAATGATGCCCCTGATCTATGAGAGACTTGTATGATATTTTCATGCTAGAGACCACTTTTAGCGTAAGGGACGATTATTAATTATAAACAATCACTAGATCAATCTTAAATCTATAAAAAAAGGTGCATGTGCAGCATACCATTTCCCATAAGTGGGCGGGACTGATTCCTAGGAATATCACCAATTCAAGAGCTGACGATCAGAACTATCAAGAGATGTTGAAACTCTAATTGAGACATGAATTTAGTATAAAAATATGTCAGAACATGAGCTTGCATTAATCTTTAGCCTGATATCTGTTCAAAGAGTTATCAATTTGCAATACTTCCACAAATGTTTGGAACATTGAAAGCACAAACATATAAGAAATGAGTCGAGTTGAAGTATGTACAAACACATTTTCCAACAAAATCTCTGAGAAGAGCTGAGCACCTACCTGAGCTGGTTCAGCGTTAGCTCCAGTCTCAACATCTGCTACTGGCTCCTCAACTTCTACTCCGTTCTCATCTACGTTCACAAGCTTCATGAGCTCCTCCTCTACCTCCCCATTCCCATTTGCTCCAGCCTTTAAGGCTGCTAGATGCTGCTGTTTCCGCAACATCACTGCTAGGTTGGATCGTGCTTCTTGTTCCAATGAACTGTAAAGTCCCTCACTGTCTGGCAATCTTGGCAGATCCAGTGAGACTCTTGGAAACACACCTAGAGAAAAAACAAAATAAACTCATATTTGAGATACAATGACATTTTAGCCCCCTTATTAGTCATTTTATTCATTTTCATTGTTGTAGACTGTTTCTCTTCCTACATTACCTGAAAACAAAATTACACCATAATTTACAGGGAAAACAAGCCTTTAAAACAATCAGGAAGAAACAAATGACATCTTTGGGTAGTTTACAAGCTTATGTCAAAGAAATAAAAATGATGTTAGATAAAGAAGAGGATATTTTAGAGTTTCCATCCCCAAGTATGTATCAAACAAAAGTTTATTAGAGAGCATATTATTTTTACTTACACAGAAAACAAATACAATATGATTTTCATTTTCTCATTTTCCTCATTTAAAACTAAACTGCTGATGTTTCACAAAAACAGGAAGCAAATTATGAAAACTCTAAAGCGAAAGTTGAAAATGAACTCACACATGAGTTGAAAAAATAAAACTAATCCCAAAAAGAGCGCCTTTACATTGATTCATTAAAATTTTGAATTTTTTACTTAGTAATCTTTTCAAACATGTTTTATTTATACAACACAATAGCCTTCTAATTCATATTTGACTGCTTGCCAAAATCATTAAATACACAGCTCATTTCTTCTCTCACCTTCTCCTGAGAGATTGATGGAGTCAGGTTCAAAGTGCGCCACCTGAATCTGAAACGTTTTTCGGAAATTGTCTGGCATGCCTGGAAGGAACTTCAACTCTATCTCCTGCTTTCCAAACGGCTCAATATAACCCTAGATAAAAATTTTTAAAAATGGGGATAAAAAGAAAATAATTAAACTTTTTTCAGAAATGAATTTTAGTTAACATTAGAGGACTTTTTATTAGAAACGTTGAGTCCTGTTACACAAATAAAGAAATATCAAATTTTTAAAGTTTACAATCATTGGAGTACCATCTCTTCAACTATCAATTTAGCAAATACAAAACAACTAAGAACAAGTTAAGCGATGTTTGATTTTCAACTCAGCAGCATTTTAATAATTTTATATCAATGAAATATTTTACAAATTTCCTCTTAAAAAATTCATGCAGTTGCTTACTGAGTGAGGTACCATTACTGGTTGGCCCGGCAGAGGACGCTTCTGCAATGCAGGATCCATATTTATGGCAGAAAACTGAAAGCCTACTTTGCCTGAGTTGTTCAAAGTAATGGATGATGTGGCTACCTGATCATACATCTATGTGTGAAATAAGGAAGGCAAAAGAAACATTCATTGTTTTATAAATAGAACAAAACTGACAAAAAGTTGTTTGTGCAATATAGAGTGCAACTGTCATGAGTCAAAAAAAAAGGCATGCAAAAACAAAGAGAATTACAAATTACATAAAAAGGTGACTAAAAATCTAAATCCACTACTAAAAATGGTTTACTCAAGAATTGTTCACTATGCCTACCATCTTCTCACAATATTAAGCTTGCAGGCTTGGAAACATTTAAGCTATTAAATAAAAATTTTCTGTCAAGTCCATACATGGATCAAATGTATGCATGTCACTTTTGAAAGAAATAGGGCAACAAGCAAATCATGAAATATCAATCTTTGGTAACAAAAATAATTGTACTGTCAGGTGAGTTTTAAAGCCCTTTCTTTGTTAAAAACTTCAAAAGCTTATGAGCTCTAAATATACATACATTCTTAAAACTGTAATGAACTAAAATTGGTAGTGTAAGAATAGCTAATTACAAATTATAATTCTGCAATCTAAAATGCTCCTCTTCATTTTCCTCCTAAATTTGCAACTACTATTTCAGGCTTACCACTTTGCCATAATCAATTTCCTTGGTGTTGAATGAATATTCCACCAAGGAGGCCTCCCCTGTCATTTTCAGTTCATACGTCGGGCCACCTTCAACCTCACAAATGGCCTTGACCTCACCCCAAATATCAGCATGGCCATAGAAAGTGAAGGTCACCTGTTCCGTATCACCTGGTTGCAAACATCCATAGAGGGGCAAAATGTCGAAGACCTGAAAGAATTTAATAACATAGTGAGGGAGTACTTACAAATTTACTGTTCATATTTGAAGAGAGATAACAAAGATCAAAAAGATAAACAACTGAAAACAGATCATTAAGATTGTACACTCAGAAAAACAGCACTTTGAGAATCATTGCTAAAAACAGAGGAATATTATTGTTTGAATTCTCCACAGACCTGCACATTAGCACAATCTGTCATTCACAGATATAAAGTCTAAAAGAAAATAGGCACACAACTTTATAATCACCGGAGAAAATGAAATTACAAAACTATTATCAATTCAACAAATGAACGATTCACTTTGTAAGCTTCGCCAGTATTATTATAAATTATTCACAGATATGCAAACCAGAATTATTGAGTGCCTTATTCTTCAAGTAAAATAAACATTGACTTTGCTTTGATTTAGAAGACAAAGAAACCAAAAATAAATGAAATTTTTCCACAACCTGAATGACTCTCTTGTATTTAGATATGCTGTTAATAGGTAAACTGTAACTTATAAATAAACTCAATTGAACTAGGCCACAGCTATGCCCAAAGAGGAAAATAAAAGAATTCAGTTTTCATCTAACACATACAATTCTATCATCAAGCCAGTTTTCCACAGTGCTCATTTCATATGTTGCTCATAATTATTTTAAATATTAATCTCACTTCTTCTACTCCTATCTTTGGTGCCTCATCTTCGTCTGCCTCTAGAAGAGCTGTCAAAACTCTGTTAGATTTAAGTGCCTCCTCTTCTTCCTCCCGCAGGGAGAGGCGAGAACCCAAATTGGATACAGAGCGATCTGCCTGCTTCTCTTTTTCTTTTTCTTCGTTGTCAGATTTTTCCTCCTCATCCAACTGACCCTGAAAGTATTATTTTAATGATTTAATTACTTTTCCATTCTGTGATCTTATATACAAATTAGTGCTAAATAAATCCAAACATCCTGAAGATGTATGGAGTTTTAGACAAAAAACACATAATTAACTTAAAAGTTTTGTTGCTAGACATCAATAAACTTTTTTCCATAAGAGTATTAGTATATTGAAGAGTTCAGAGTCTCCAAAACCTTTAAATTTTAAGGGCAATGAATATTTAAAGATTTACTATGATTCTTTTAAATGTTAGCTAAATATTCTAATATTCAAAGTGCACCTATCACCTGGAAAAGTATAGTTTAAAGATTTGTTTGCTCAGAGGCATGTTTGAAATACAAAGTACTTAAAGTCCGACTAAGCCCTTTTATAGATAACTTATACCAAATCAATGACTGCACTGAACTATTTGATTCTTAAATTTCTTCTTGTAATACTTTTTCAGGCACATTGACATCTACAGGGCTCTCTGGTCTGGAATGTTCGCCTTTCACTTTGTTGTCATCACTTTCCCCTTTCTTCAAATTCTCATGGACTGGATTCTGAGGAGGAGTCATGAAGATACAGACCAAGACTTATCAAGCATAAATGATTTTCATTCAAGAAACATAAAAAAAATATTGAAATAGAATTTTATAACACTTATATAGAAGTTTGCTTACTTTTAGGACTGCCTAGCCTGTGACGAAACTTTGAAGACTTTGATATCTCTTCATAAAATATATATTTTGAAAATATTTCCTGACATTTAAAAGCAAGGGAACTCTTGTTTAAATAAGCTAACAAAGACATTAAGATGTTATACACAGTTCCATACTTTGATCAATATCATTATATAAACTCGAACACTTCAAAGAGGCTGAACTAGACATTTTTCATCATAAAAATCAACATTCATTTCCTGCCTTAACAGAGAGCTTTTATAAAGATGACAATTGTTACTTCCTCATTTTTATTGATGAATTTTTGTATTCTTTTGTCACTTTTTGTTTCTACTTTTACATAAAAGAAGAGATAGAGAGAACTTAATTCACCTCTTCAGTATCCTCTCTGTCACCTCCATCCTCTTCCTCTTCTCCACCTCCATCCTCGTCCTCTTCTCCCTCGTTTTCCTCTCTGCCATCAAGTTCATCCTTCCCTTCATGTTCTGCTTCCTCCTCAACTGCCATGATCAGATCCTCTTCCTCCTCTTCCTCTTCTTCTTCTTCTTCCTCAACTTTTTCCTCAATGAAGGCCTGGACTCTAGGACGAGGCATTCTTTTTACAGCAGTAGGCACATTTCCGACAAGGAAAGACCACTTGTACCGAACCTGACAAAAAGGTGTATGAAAAAATTTAATAAACATTATTAAAGGTGTTGATTAAAACAAACATCATATTAAAAAAAAACACAAACAGTTTGATCAAAATAACGATTATTTCAAAAGAGAAAAATGAAAAAAACAAAACAAAACCCATCTTGTATGATGCTTTACTTCTGATAAATGCATGTATCTTTATTTGCTTTGCTGATCATCTGATATAGTCCTTTCACTACAATGTGTATGTATGTATACATATATATATATATATATATATATATAGACAAGGAAAGACCACTTGTACCGAACCTGACAAAAAGGTGTATGAAAAAATTTAATAAACATTATTAAAGGTGTTGATTAAAACAAACATCATATTAAAAAAAACACAAACAGTTTGATTAAAATAACGATTATTTCAAAAGAGAAAAATGAAAAAAACAAAACAAAACCCATCTTGTATGATGCTTTACTTCTGATAAATGCATGTATCTTTATTTGCTTTGCTGATCATCTGATATAGTCCTTTCACTACAATGTGAATGTATGTATACATGTATATATATATATATATATAGATAGATATAGATATATAAGATCTTACTTATAAGATCTAACACCAGTGTCGCATGAAGAGAATTTAAGGTAAGATCTTCTATATCTGTGAAAAGCTCCCACAGTTATTCCAACTTATTTTCAAACTATATATATATATATATTTATAGTGAGGGATAATAGTTACTCCTTACTTGTTCAAAATTTGCTATCAGAAGTAAAGCATCATACAGCAGGGTTATTTTTTTTTTATTTTTCTCTTTCCCTATAATGATTAATCACTTGTGTACCAACAATATATGGTGTAATTTTAAATTAAGGTTGATAGGGAGAATGGATATAATGGAATTGAATAACTGTCACATTCACATCAAGCATATTTTTCAACAAAATAGGTAGGGGTAGGCATGTGAGAAGGCAAAAAAACAAAACAAAACAAAAACTGATAATATAACAATAATTATCCCATTCCTCATAACAAAATACTGAAACTATGCATGTTAGCAAAATGGCTTGTCATAAATATATACAAAATAAGCAGAATAATTTTTTTTTGGTCGAGAGGTAATATATATGTAAATTCATTTCTTTACAGCTTAAACCTATATGTATTTCTTGATTAATATCTTAATATCTAGTGTTTGGCTTTCAGATTTGATATCACTATGCTTCGGGAAAATCTTGATATGGATATAGCAATGAAAAATTTTTCATCATTTCAAATTCTTGAAAAACAAGAATGTTGGTCTTTTACAAATGATCTCATTGTGAGGTCATCTGCATACAAATCATAGTTAATCTGTTCTGAAAGAAAATAATGCATCTGCCTTATGATTGAGAATGTACAAGTATTGCATAAAAACATAAGCCATGACAATTTTTCATAAATCCATTATATAATAATGCACTGAAGGCACATGAAAGTGGCTCTTATAAAGTATGCATCTTTCTAAAATTATGCACAATCATAACTATCCTACTTAATGTCATCGACTAAAGTTTATTAATTGGATAACATTGCTACCTCCATGGGACTGTTATTGGTAATGTTGATATAACGGGTAACCTCAGTGTCATTGAGAATACAGCCAAAGTCCACCACAGATTTTTCAAACTCCAGATTGGGAAAGTAGACCTCTCCTCTTAATGCCACATAGTCCTTTAAAGAATTAGAGAGATAAACAAAAAATTCTTAAGGACAACAATAAAAGGTGTCAAGCATAACAGAAAGAGAAGACCTAAATGTAAACAATATCACCTTTGGATCAAAATCAGTGATAAAAAATTCTGTTTGTACAACAAAGTAAGGCTTGATTCCTAAGATATGAAGCTACAATAAAAAATTAAACTTGCAAGTATCTTGACAACTGAATTGTTCTGCTTCCAACTTATGGAAACCTAGGAAAAAAAACCCAGAAATGAAACTGTGAAAAGTTAATTTTTCATAGGAGTCAGGTTTGGTTTGATAAACAAAATTAAATCTCTTTGATAAAAATTTTACCTACATTATACTGAATCTATTTTTAGTTTTAGGGACCAAGGGGAAAAAAGTGGGTTTATATTTTAAAAAGGTCCGATCTCTTTCACTGTATGCATTTAAAGATTGAGCAGGGAGAACTGTTCATATTGTTCTCAATATTTCAATTTGTTTTGAACTGCAGTGCAACGAGTGTTGGCTGTTACAGAGTTTTGTCCTCAGATTAAAAAAAAAATTACCACTTAAAAGTAATTCATATAATATGTATAGACAACAATTTTTACAATATGTTTTAACAAGTTAAAGGAACGCAAGCAGTTGCCATGTAGTTGATTTCTACATTTCCTGAACTTTCTTTCAGTAAGAGACAAAAATACTTTTTTTTATTATCGCATAAAATACTAATAAATAGGCCCAGTCTTTTCAGTTGAAATTGATAACAAGATTTACTCACAATGTGAGGATGCTCCTTGTAAGTTATGTGCAAAACCTCATCAATAGTGCGAATGTGGCAGTCATCTTTGAATTTTGGATCAAATTCAATGACCAGGTAATAGACATCTCCAGATGCTAAACAGACTTCCTGGAAATCACAAATGAAAGGAGGAAATAGAGAAATGTGAGAGGCAATGTAGGCCAACAAAGCTTATTGAGAATAAGAACACATATTTGCTATGAGAATAACTTGAAGTGAAAGACAAGTAACATAATAATTCTAAAACTTTTGAGACCTGAGTTGAGCTTCATCACTATCTCAAAGTACTAGGCTGATTATGTAACAGTTAACAATATTTTAACAACAATAATTTTGCCTGATATTACTCAGAAGTCATGTGCAGTGCCAAGTCCATTTGATGAAGATCACATTTTGCAATCAAAAAGAAGATTAATTTATCCACTACTAATTTACAATTCAGCTTGATAAAATTGCAATTAAAATTAATGTCAATGTTTCAATGTGACAAGTATCACCTTTCATAAAAAGAAAAAACATATAAATTAAACACTCCTTCCACTTTTGCCTAAGCATGTCAATTTATAGGTACATTACATACGTAATAGTAGCATTTAAAAATTATTTTAACTCATCTTTAGAAAAATCCACCTAGCCCTATGAATCGCAATTATCAGATGGTATTGAAATGGTTTAGAAGCATATTCATTTATTCCCCCTTATAATGCATATAATGCTGGGTACTTCTTTTTTGCCTTTCATTTATTTTGACATTGATTATGTGTAAAAAAATAAAAACCGTTTCATAGAGTTTCTCCTCTCCAATAACCATGCTGAAAGGATAAGCAAGCTTGAGACCAACAGTCAAAGGTAAACTAGACACATTGTTCATTACAAGCTGTTTTTGTTCCACATGGAGCTCGTCTCCTGGTTCCTAATCATTGAAAAGTGATGAAAAACACAGTCTATAGAAAAATGAAGCATTAGAAAGTGCATTGTGTAAAACAGGGAGTAATACATGTCAACAACAAAATGATACTTCAATCAACACTTTTTTTTTTTAACCTTTATGTAATAAGAGGTATAAAATCTTATTTTGAAAATGATCCTATACATTGTCATCAGTAAAAACATAGATACTAAAAGTTAACTGATCATAAAATTTGCTTTACAAAGGCAGTCAAAATGTAAAATAGAACAATTATTGAACTTTAATCACACAAGATTAGCCTCTGCATCAAATAAGTCCCAAATGAGGTATAACTTTAAGTTTAAGTAGGTATTATATCTGTTTACTTCAAATATATCTAAAGGATTTAAATTCTGGATGAAAAATTAAACATACTCGTATGTGGCATTGTGAAATTTATTTAACTATATTTTTAAAGGTTAACAGATAAGTATTTAATAATTCATATTGACGGAAAATACCTTGTCAACTCTAAAGAAAGCACATTTAGTTGAGAAATTGAGAAGAGGTTCCACAAATTCTGCCTTCACGTTCACACTTATGATAGGCGTTTTGCCACCCGAACGTCCTATGATGGCATGGCACACGATGGTTTCTTCCACAAGGCGAGGTCTTTCAAGAAGAAACCAAATTTGGACAAGGTGGAGACAGAAATGCTTGTGTAGAGTACAGTTTTTATATCTGTTGTTTTTTAGGACATGTTATTTGCAGAATGTGCACAAGAAAAAATTCAATTGCAAGTGAACTTTAAATATCTTACATTACTACAACATGAATGTGAGAAAGACAAGTGTATTTTTTCAAACAAACACAAGTCTCTGTTTTAAAAGATTCACCTTTCTTGTCATCAATCTGTTTGCTGTTAGCGAAAGAGAAACTTTAATTATTTCAAACAAAGAAAAGCCCCTTTCTTTGACTAAAGAATATTTTGTTGCTCTCACCATTGAACAACCTATTCATATGGATCATAAAATTTTTCCTAATTTAAACTGATTTTTGAAAAACATCTAGTCTGTTGATACCTACCCGTCTACAAGTCCTTCAATATTGAAATCAACAGACTCCCCTGGCTGTAGCTCCATCCTGTTTGGAGTTAGCTGAAATATGGGCTCAGAAATGGCTACTGTTTGGGATAGGCTCTGAAAATAGATGGAAGAAGCAAGCAAAAAGAGAAATTTTGATGCTTGGTCTTGCTTTCTTGTAGTAGTAATTCATTGCATTAACCAGGCTACTCAAACCATTTCAAATGAAGAAATTACCCTATTAAAGTTTAGTTCCATTTACTCATTGGAGCCATCAAAAAAACTATATTCTGTCTATGTATTTCACCAACATCCATTCAAATGAATGCTTCATGGCTGCAGCCTATCAGTTTGAAGTCTGAACATGTCTCTGACATCGATGTTTCTGCAGAAGCTTGTCTTTTTATCACAGGAAGCCAAATAAAGTTTTGTGACAAAATTAAAATTCTGAACTTTGTATTTCAGAAGTGCAACCAGCCCCTGGATTTATTTGAAGTGATACAAAAAAGCTTGTCTGTGCAGAGGATTTGTTTTTCCTCTTTTTTGTTTGAGTTTACATTTGAACAAAGAGAATCAGTCTTCAATTTTAAAAAATTACAGCAGTTGCGAATAAAGCTTATGAGGTAGTAGTACTTGTAAATATACCAGCAGCAGCAGAAGCAGGACCAGTAGCAGCCACAGAAGAAACAGCAGCAGTAGTAGTTGCAGCAGCAGCAGCAGCAGTAGTGGTGGTAATAGAAGTAGTAGTAGTAGTAGTAGTAGTAGTAGTAATAGTAATAGTAGTTATAGTTGTGATGGTGGTGTTAGGAGTATGCTGATTAAGTTTATTTTGATCATTCCTAAAAATGTTATTCACATTATTATTTTCATTGTTACTATTTTCATAATTGTAATCATTATTATAGTTAAACCCTATATCCTCACTATTCTCTTGTTGCGCATATTTTTGGTACAAATCTCATCTGAAACGTTTTTTTTAGCTTCTCTACCAACTATCTAATAAACTGATATTTTTTAGTTTGTCTTTCCTAATTCCATTTAAAATTTGATGTAATATCTGTATAACCAAATGATGGATTTTTAGAAAGATTAGCTCATTAAAAAATTGAAATATGTCCTGCATTTGTAGGAAATTTTATATCCATCATCTTTTTGATTAGTTGGCACAACTAAAATAATAAAAAGTAGTTTTATTTTCCAAAGCCACTCATTATTGTAACAGCAATTAAGACATCACAGATTTAGCACAATTACGACAATTAAGAATTCATTGAATAGAGATCATTTTTGAATAAACTTACTATGTAGTATAACATGCAGTCAACTTTATTTAAAAAAAAAAAGTACAACTGACAATGAGGATAAACTACTTAACTGCATCGGTATAAGTCTTTAGCTTAGGATTCTTTGGTCTCTAATACAATTACAAAAGTTAACTTTGCTTCGGTGAGAATTAAAAATATAACTGTGATGTTATCAACAAAGCTGTTGTGACGCCACTCATCCAAGCATACAGAAAATTAATGGTGAGCATGTGGTTTGATTGGACAGACAGAATTCCTCACGTCTCTTTAGATCTGAGGTGTAATTTTTTCTGCCAATTTACTTGACTTGTACATTCCATACAGGAATCGTCCTGCTATTTGATATGTAATACCAAAATTTTAAATGCATGAAAAATGTATTAAGATAAAAGCTTCACCAATATGAGGAAGCAAAACCGGACAGTCAGGAAAGAGATGGGGACATTAAACAGATTGAGATACTCTTCATTTGCTGCTTCACTCTATTCTGATAATACCAATGAACCTTATCACTGTCCTCTATCTGCACATTTTCCTAGGCCTCATTTAGATATAGCTCAAGGAGCTTAAAAAGAGGACCATACCTTTGATCTCATATTTAACTGAGAACCAGATGTCAATGTTTCAGAGCTAGGAAAATTGATAAAGAAAAATGCTCCTCATCACTAAAGAAAAGATAAGAAATCATGAAGATTGCACCTGACTCGGTGGAAGTCCCAAGGATAATATTAACAATAATATAGAACTGGCGAAAACATTGTTAAGGCGAGAGAACGGAAAAGAAATGAAATGATCTGCATTTCCCCCCAAAAGGTCTGCTTAGAGGAGAGGTTAAGATAATTTTTCACTTAAACATAAAATTTGTCCACTTTGAAAAATAATCATATAGAAGCAAAATAATAAGTTCTGAGTTTGATCTCACACAAGCTAAGACCAAACAAATATGAGTGTGCAGGAAATACTGTAACAGATCACTACCACACCTTCTTTCTTAAAATTTAATCTCAGCATGCATGGAGGAAAAAACTCCTTGAATATAACCATCAAGATATTAAAAACTACAGAAAAAAGCTTGAAATGATCATAATTAACTGAAAGTACTGATTGTCATCATTTTGAAAAGTCTTGTCTTCAAATCATCCCTTTGCTTCCACACCATGTAAAGAGAAGTCAAGACAGCTGGATGGGCTAGGTGTGCATTATGAACATAATATTATGCTGGTGAAACTAATGATTTGTTACACGAATTGCCTGCCTGTAAATCTCCATTAAAGCAATCTTACTGTGTTCAGTTATCCTTGATAAATAATAAAATGTAAGTTTTCCGACTATGGTCTTAAGTTTAATCATATGTAGCTACAGTGTGAGTGAAGTTGCCAAATCCTGTAACAACAAACTTTTAACCCAGCACGAATAAAGAATGGACAAGCATTTGGTGCAGAGTAGAGATGAAATTCCAAGAAATCTTTTGCAAATTGTTTTTAAATCAACTATTTCCAAAATTGTTAATAGATATGCTTCAAATTCACACTTAACTTTTTCTGGGCCCATTTTAACATTCTATATATTTTGAACCATTGAACGTACAGAATTGTTCTTTTTTCAAAACCTTGTTTCACTGTTCATCTAATTATTTTCCAACAAGGAAGAATGCATTGGAAAAGGGTGAAAATTTACCCCACAAATTTTGAAGAAACTGAATCACAGCAGAGGCAGGTAAAATGATCTTTTGTGACACCCAAGTTAAAAAGACAAAACCCTTCAGGCTGCACTTGTCTTCTGCCTGGCTCATCTAAAATGCAGCTCTTAGAGCATATTGAATGGGTATAAGACTGGGCTAAAGACTTGTGTTCTGTTGCATAAAGAGTTTTTTACTTTAAATATGATAAATGAATGACATTCAGATATTGCAGGCTGGGGGGCAATCTTCTTAAAAAGAGAAGGGAACAAGAAACTGTGACCACTGAAAGTGAGAGCTCTTTCTTAGAGAGGTGGCATTAAATTCTGTTAGAGAAGTAACATTACATCTTCAGATGTAAATTCCACTGTGCAAGAAGTTTTAAATAATACCATCGACAAAACATTAACAAAAACTGTTTAAAACTCATTAGCTAAACACCTTTCTCTTTGTGTCCACGCTACTCTTCAGCTTATCTTTCTTTGCTTTTGACAAAGGGATATAACCGTCAGTGAGCCAGACAAGCTGCTGCAGACGGCGCCCTCTGTTGGTTAATGTGAAGTGTTTGGAAAGCTGGCGATTGCTGGATTTAGAAAAAAATAACATTCAGAAAGTAAAAAAAAATATTATTGCAATGATATTTCATTATTACAGCAATGACAGTTACAAAGATAAGTTGCACTTTCTTCAATGCAAATAATCGTCTTATAAATCTTAAAGTAAGTGCATCATACTTAATTTTTGACACAAAGCAGAAGAGAAACTAAATTAAAAAAATATTTATTCGTTCAAAATTCATCTGCTTAATATAATTTCAGCACAATTTCAAATCCAAAAACTTAATATCTAATTATGAATGATCCCAATCAACTTCACACATTCAAACATTTGCAATAATTTCCCTAGTTGCTTTCAATCACCTGAAATTTGGTCCCAGGTCTAGAACTGATCCAAGAGGTGGATCAGCCACTATAGTTGTACCTTTGCCATATGCTTGCAATGGAATCAGGCGTGTCTGGCTTTCCAGGAAATTGATCTGGAGCTTATCCTGAAACCTGAAACAGGCCCCCGATAAAAAAAATAAAGAATAATTGTATTCAAAAACAGTTATAAATGTCAAAACAAAAACTCTTTTAAACAAAAAAACAAACAAACTAGTCAGTTGCCAAATGGTATTCTATATTGATGTCGTGAGCAATTACAAGTGTTCACTAAGCTTCCATTTCTCATTTCCTCTCATAACTTGCATTACAAAAAAAAAGACTGAAAAATTTTGAATAAAGAATTCAGTTAAAAAAACAAAACAAATTCAAGTTGTTATCTTTTTAGTCTTCTCTTAAATTCAAAGATTTTTTTTGTTTATTAGCAGAATGAGACTGACATAAAAAATATTGTTCAAGTATTCTATTTACCTGACACAGTCATCCAGATTGGCCGTCACAGTGAGAGTGATGGAATTCTCAGCATGAATCACACCTTCACATGGACTCACTCTAAATACTGTGTTGGGCCTCAGCTGTTAAATAAATCATACACAACTCATGTCAAAAATATATGAAAATTTTCTACGTTTATGTCAATGGCATAACCCTATACCATTAATAATTGCTAGAAGACTTGCCCTAGAACCTACCATTGTTTCGTATTTTGAGTTCAAGCTTTTTTATCAGTAATGAGATTTTGGGCTTAACTTGATTAATTCTGATTTAGTTTTGTTGTATAAAAAGGTAGCAATATCACTTTGTCAAGGTTTTTCTGATCTGATTAGCTGTAGAATTTTTCTGTACTCAATACTGTAATGAAGAAAAGCGAAAGTATATCTGATGCATACAATTCCTCACTACATTATTGAGACATTCATGGCGATTAGATAAAAGTTGTTGGCCACGTTCTTTTGTTTAAAATGAATTATCTATATAAAAAAAGAAATATTAGAGTTACGGTTATTTTACCATTCTTGAAGGTAAGGCAGAAAAACACTCACTTAGATGTCAACTTCTCCACAAGTTGAAATTGAACTTGAAGTTGCTTTTTTCAGATTGCCTCACATTTTTAAGGTTTATGCTAACATTTAATGACAGACAAGCTTTTCAGATTAACTCATTGTATTTCTTACCATATGAGCTGTAAACTTTGCTGGGATGAAGGACTCATTTGAAAGGACAATAGTTTTCTCTAGGTCTGTGAGCACTGGAATATCACCCCAGTTCAGGGAGAGTGGACAAACATTGACCACTGGACCCTCACCGACACACATTACATGGACAGCCTGAGTTCACCAGACAAGGTAAAGCATTTAGGATTTGTAATTACATTTATGGGTTGAAAAAGAGCAGTAAATGTTGAAGAATTGAAAAGGAAGACAGATCTAAACCAATCAAGCTGTGGTCAAAGATTGTGACAAAAGCCTTTTTTGGGGTCATTTTAAATTAAATGTATAGAATTATTTATTTCTATCAGTATTTTGAAATCTGAAAAAGAAAACAACAGCAAAAAAATGAATAGTGATTTTAACAGCGAAAATAACTATGTTGAATATACAGGGTAACAGAAACTTCAGATAAGGATATAACTATAAAAAAAAAGCTATTTTCATTTAGGTAATCTTTGTAATACCTTGGGCAAACTTTCTTTAAATGTAAATAATTTCCAATAAAAGAAACAAAATTTATAACTCACAAATAGGAGCGTAAGAAAGCAATATTTATTTACTTATCATTTTAAGAAGAAATAATTGTTTGATCGTTTTGATTGAACTGTATTGAATGAGATACATCTCCACCAGCATATAAGTGGCATCCTGAATCTCACCTCCTGAACTTTCACTGACACTCAACATGATAGATCAATGGGTATTTTCTAGCTTATTCTACTAACAGTTTACGTATCTATGTTTCATTCTACTCTTCCTCCCACACATATTCTACTGCTAATTTTCTCCTAGCCTCTAACATTGGATCTACCCTTTAAAATACAGAGTTACTGCATATTTTACAAATATTTTAATTTACTCACAATGGGATGATTCTGACTGCCAAAAATGCTAACAAGACATGGAACTTCCTGATCCTCAAGAGCATTAGCCTTGATCAGCAAAGGAACATCTGTCACTGAGTGAGGAGCAAGAATACCCTGGAAAAAAAAACACAACTAAAGACCTTTATAAATCTGATCAGACCCAGATCTAATACAGTAGATATTAAAGATGACACTCTCAAGTAAAGATGTGTGAGTCTATGGTAAAGTCAAACTATAGTTGATTCCTTGTATAAGTAGTTGCCTTAAAAAAATGACTATAAAAAAAAACCAAAGATTGAGCAAATCACAAGTGTAATATGGGTGCATTTTTACATAAATCAGCCATCACTATTTTTTTAAACTTCTATGCCAATGGAAAGTAAAAAAATCAAGAGGCTGTTAAGGAATCTCTGAACAGTAAAGAATAATTAAAATAACTATGATATACAGAATATAGTTGAATGCCTTGTAGAGCAAAGAAAAAAACTGCACCTACAGGTACATCAAATAATTAGCATTCAAAACTACAGAGAATTCTTCTCTTTACAAAAGACATGTTGAAAATATGTGACCTTGGGTTCTGGACTCTGATATGATATTGGTGGCATGTCACTAGAGATGTCTTCTTGAGGGACAATCTCATATTTGGCTGCTAAGTCAGTGTCATTATGCAAACGGATGCGGTGCTCATAGGGGTGGCGCAGGAAACAGCGTCCATAATTTAGAACAGGTGTGAGGTTGCTGATGTCTGGCACCATAGCTCTAATTAAAAAAAAAAAGAAGTTTAATAAATCAGTTGATTTAGAATCAAAATCTCACAATGTGAAACACTTTACAATGTTTTATCATATATTAGACAGAAAAATAAGAATTGGAAAGAGGGCTGAATAGCAGTTTTGAGAAAAAACTTAGAAGAAATATAAAATTAATATTAGGAAAGTTGTTACTTATAACTGGTGCTTGTCTAAAAAAAAAAAAAAAATAGCACAGTCATATTTATTATTCTTTTAAGTTGTTACTTATAACTGGTGCTTGTCTCAAAAAAAAAAAAAAAACTAGCACTGTCATATTAATTATTCTTTTGCAATGATGTTTTATAGTAGTGCTTTCAGAATGGACGGCTCCAAAAGAATCAGCCATAATTGAGAGCAAATTGATGAGTCAATTCAAGTCTGGCCACTCTGAATTGATCAAAAGTTGAAGACATGGATCTCCTCTAGCTGAGGTGTGCAAATCAACAAATTGGATGAGATTGCCAACCAGATAAAAAAAGCTTCTGATCTCCTCTCTTTTCATCAAGATTACTCCTCCCTTGCCCCACTGCAAGACAGTTCTTTGGCTAAGGTGAAGCCACAAACTTTTCCCTGTGACAACTTGCCATATATAAATAACATACTAATTCTTGATCTTGGGCTTTGAAAAGAGAGGGAAAGTTCTGTTACAAGAGTTATAAATAGTTTTATTAGTTTAATTCATAGGAAAATAACTGTAAAAGAATATTCGAGGGTATAATGTGAAATCAAAATGTCACTAAACACAAGATGGTGTAAAGTAGACTTACCTGGCTGAGATGGGTAGGGCCATGATTTCCTCACCAACACGCTCAACATCAACCACCATAGCCAGATCATACTTCTTTGCAGTATTGGGTACCAGATTTACTGTCACCTGAAACGAAAAAAATCAATGAAAATTTTAGAGCCCAAGAATGTGAAGACAAGGATTAATTTAAATGATTTAACCTCTAATGTGGCCTGTGCAATGTAAATAAACCTTATTTTATGTTTTAGCCCATGAAAACTATACTACATGAAACTAAAACTGAAAAGATGAGACCCAAAATCATCCACAGATGTTGTTTAAATCAAATGCAAGTTGTTGAACATATCCTTGTGCAGGAACAAAACATGTGGTTTAAAGGAGTGGATCTGCAGGCGAAGACATATTTTACAGTAAATATAGGTAGATCAATGTTTTCACATATGCCTCTCTACCTTTGAATTAATATTCATTCACAGGTTTGAACAAGAAATGTGTCTTCATCTGTAATAGACGATATCCCTAATAAATTTCAGTGACAGTTACCTTCCTTGAACTACTGGCATGAGCCTGGAACTAAGCTTAATAGTTAGTTTTCAATGTAGAAATTACTGTTCAGAGACAGAAAATAATAAATTTTATATCTTATCACCAAGCAATTAATAAGTAACGTAGATCGAGACATTATAAAAGCATAAACAGGTGAAATTTTTATCTAAAAAAATTCAGTGTAATACAAGAAAGGTTCCATGGCTACAGTGCAAAACTGAGGTGAAATCGCATGCCGGGTAAGATTTCTTGACTGTTATCAGTAAACTTTCTCTCTCTCTATCCATCCCTCTCCCTCTCTCTTTCTCCTTTCTTTCTCTCTCCTCTCGTCTCTCTCTCTCTATATATCTCCGTCTCTCTTTTTCCTTTCTTTCTCTCTCTCTTCTCTCTCTTTCTCCAACTCTTTTTTTTCTCTCTTACTCTCACTTTTTTCCTTTCTCTTCCTCTTTCTCTTTTTCTCCCTTTTTCTCTCTCCTCTCTCTCCCTCTTTTTCTCTGTCTCCTCCCTTTTCCCCTCTTTGTCGTCCTCGCTCTTTCTCCCACTCTATCCTTTTCTATTTTTTTTTCTCTCTTACTCTCTCTTCTCTATCTCTCTTTCTTCCTTTCGCTCTCTCTCTCCCTCACCATCTTTTTTCTCGCCTCTCTCTTTCTCTGCATGTCTCTGCCTCAAATGAAAGTAAATTTGGTTTATTAAATGTATAAAATGTTATGAATTTCAGTTTACAGGTGATATCGTTCATTTCTTCAAAATTTCGTCAGCACCTTGAGACTTTTGCAAAGCAATATTAAGACATTAGTGTGGAGAGAGAGAGAGAGAGAGAGAGAGAGAGAGAGAGAGAGAGAGAGAGAGAGAGAGAGAGAGAGAGAGAGAGAGAGAGAGAGAGAGAGAGAGAGAGAGAGAGAGAGAGAGAGAGAGATAGAGAGAGAGAGAGAGAGAGAGAGAGAGAGAGAGAGAGAGAGAGAGAGAGAGAGAGAGAGAGAGAGAGAGAGAGAGAGAGAGAGAGAGAGAGAGAGAGAGAGAGAGAGAGAGAGAGAGAGAGAGAGAGAGAGAGAGAGAGAGAGAGAGAGAGAGAGAGAGAGAGAGAGAGAGAGAGAGAGAGAGAGAGAGAGAGAGAGAGAGAGAGAGAGAGAGAGAGAGAGAGAGAGAGAGAGAGAGAGAGAGAGAGAGAGAGAGAGAGAGAGAGAGAGAGAGAGAGAGAGAGAGAGAGAGAGAGAGAGAGAGAGAGAGAGAGAGAGAGAGAGAGAGAGAGAGAGAGAGAGAGAGAGAGAGAGAGAGAGAGAGAGAGAGAGAGAGAGAGAGAGAGAGAGAGAGAGAGAGAGAGAGAGAGAGAGAGAGAGAGAGAGAGAGAGAGAGAGAGAGAGAGAGAGAGAGAGAGAGAGAGAGAGAGAGAGAGAGAGAGAGAGAGAGAGAGAGAGAGAGAGAGAGAGAGAGAGAGAGAGAGAGAGAGAGAGAGAGAGAGAGAGAGAGAGAGAGAGAGAGAGAGAGAGAGAGAGAGAGAGAGAGAGAGAGAGAGAGAGAGAGAGAGAGAGAGAGAGAGAGAGAGAGAGAGAGAGAGAGAGAGAGAGAGAGAGAGAGAGAGAGAGAGAGAGAGAGAGAGAGAGAGAGAGAGAGAGAGAGAGAGAGAGAGAGAGAGAGAGAGAGAGAGAGAGAGAGAGAGAGAGAGAGAGAGAGAGAGAGAGAGAGAGAGAGAGAGAGAGAGAGAGAGAGAGAGAGAGAGAGAGAGAGAGAGAGAGAGAGAGAGAGAGAGAGAGAGAGAGAGAGAGAGAGAGAGAGAGAGAGAGAGAGAGAGAGAGAGAGAGAGAGAGAGAGAGAGAGAGAGAGACATGCACACAATTGGGATATTGTGGCTAGACTGAGGCTAAATTAACTGGCTTTGTTGCTAAGGCTGAACAGGAAACTTCCAGTCTCTTCTTTCTGTGTATTGGGTACTGAAGTACAACCTGCTGTGGAACCAAACTAGAAAATGACTTGGAACAATTTTTCTCTTAAGTTTTAATGAGCTTTTGACATAGATCTAAATGTAGACTAGATCATTGCATCTGGGAGTCTTGCAAAGAATTATATGGAAATTTAAGACTAGACCGGGTTTTCAAAGTAATATTTATTTAATATGCATATTTAGTTTGCAAGTGCAAAATGCAAGCAAAATTCAGCTTCAGTTGTCAGTTTTCAATGTAGAACAAAGCGTATAAATCCTTAAACAATGGACTAGGCCTATGTATCCCTTTAATCTAAGACTGCCAGTTAATCAAGGCACGTAACTCTTGCATTAGGAACACCATCTATTAAGCTTCTTTTGCCTTTAGCTATGCCACGGGCTAGGCACTTGACCTGCTTAAAATGAAATTTACTGCACAAAATGTTTTTTGTTCATTCTGAAGTAAGATTTGATTATAAATAATAGTCACATTATTAAAATATTTCATAATTTTAATATCCTCAATGGTGGCAACAGGCAAAGACATATTATCATAATTCAAGATCCAAAGTCCAGTCTGAACCAATCAAGATTTGACATCAAGACCATTTAATGATCACTTCTTAAACCTATTAGTCACATTTTCCTTTTCAGCATAGCATATTAATAATTTGCAATTGATAAACTGGAGAGAACGAAAAGTTATGGTTGTCTGATAGCAAAACAAAATCTAAACATCCTTTTGGACAGGCTGAAGAAGGTATTCATAATATCTCACACGAACCTTTATCTCGCTTTGTGGAGGGATGACACCATTTGCAGGTACAATCTCAAACTCTTGAGGGTCATGGACTGGCTGCAGACCTAGCTCCAGAGGAGCATCAGTAATATCATGAGTGCAACACACACTCTTGTTCAGGCCATCACCTGGCACCCGCAAGTGGAAAATCATAGGCACCAGACTGGTATTCACTAGATTGCAGGTCTAAGGATGTAAAAAATTAAAGTTTTACAATACAATAGGACTCTCTGATGACCAGCAATTTTTATGCCATCTGAAGAGACTTTTTAGCCAAAGCTGATGTTTGAATATTGACACAATATTAGATCATATATTTTCAAAATTCTGGATTTTTGGGGGGGCTTTGTTGAAAATGACCGAGAATAATGAAACTGTAAACAATTGCTCAAATGAAAAGCAGTATGCAATTTAAAAAAAATATATAAGAAAGTGGACAAGAAAAAATCAATCATGATATTACTTTTGCTTCAATTTCTTTACATTTTTCTATCTGAATAAAATTACAAACCTGGGAGCTAAGGAAGCCAAAGGGGACTGTTCCAAACTTCAGCTTAGCAACATCAAAATTGAAGGTTGGTCCAACCACTTTACCACTGCAAAATTAAGGGACAGAATAAATTTTCTTATAACTCTAGATAGGTTGTGAAGATATTAAGGGATATATTATCGTGTAGAAGACATCCTGACTTTGAAAGCTGACTCAGTCGTAAATAAGTATAAGAAACAATACCTGTGAAGTTACAAAACCATTGATTTTTTTAAGGAAAACTTTCATGATTATAATGAAATATTTTTTTTTTAAATACAAAAACATGTACTTTGTCTTGATTGTAGCACAAATGCAAATATTGAACTGAATGCAATATATATCTAGAAATTTTTTTCTCATAATGGAAATATGCAATAAGTAATAATAAGTGTTTCATGAAATTTACCTTTGAAAATAGTTCAACCTTACTTAAGTACACGTAACAGTGGATTTTATCCCAAGCTAAGAAAAAAAAACAATAAGAGCTCACATGTGAGGATTTATTGTTTTATACTTTTTTGGTAGAAGCACAAGAGGAGAACTTTTCCTTTGAAAGTCAATCCCATTCCCATAGTGATAAAAAAGAAACATACTACTAACTCTTCACCCAACTGTAGAAAAGCAAAAAGTATGGCATCTACCTGAAATTAATCTTGCACTGCTGTGGCTGACCATCCACTTGGAAGGCAAATACCTCACTGAAATCTCCAAGGTACGGGCTACTAAAGGCCACCTCAATGGCCTGATGACCTCCAGGCATAACAATACCCTCCGCAGGATTAAAGGCAAAACATGGTCCAAATATGCTTTGATTGGGAACAACACTGTATTGAAAAAAATGAAACAAATAATGATTTCAAACTGCAAAGGCTTTTCGGAATAGATGTAAATTTATTTTAGACGAAGTGAAAAACATTAATTCAAAGCCAAAAAAAATAAAAGCTATTTGCAAAGATTTAGCACTAATTGTTAGCTATGAACAAAATTCAATTGCATGCTTGAAAAGCTTACCTATAGATGGCATCAATGTCTCCTTTGTTTGCAATGACAATCTCATATGTGTGCCTTGAGCCTATAAAAATGTTTCCCATATCAAGGTGCTCGAATGAGAAATCGACCTTCGGCCCAATGCCTTCACCTCTAATGCGTAAAGGCAGGCGACTTTCTCTTCCTGTGATATCACAGTAGGCAGTGCGAGTGTAGGACGTTGCCTCCCTTGGCTTGAAGACAACACAGATCTCAAAAGTTGAGTTTGGCCAAATATCTCCTTCCACTGGCTCAACACTTACAACATCATCATCAAATAGCAATGGGTCATTCTCTACTGCCTGTAGGGTTCAGAATTCAAATAGGAGATAAAAATTAGAGAAGAAATAATAAGAAGAAGGAACATAACTAAAACAATACAGATTTTTACATTCATTGCTCTAGAGAGGAAAACTTAGGCTTCATTATATTTATTTTTTGTTGCTGGAAATTTACCTCTAAGGGTTTGTCGTAACTCACATTTCATATTCAGTTGCTAGAATTTAAAAATGAACTAGCACCCATTTTATGCCCTTAACTCTTTCGGCCTGCCTGAAAAATAATCCAGTATGATCTGAGACTGCAGTGTGCCACTCATGCTTACAGATAAACATACCTTGTACTTGTAAACCTTCAAAAATACTCAACTGTAAAATTTATCAGGATGTTTTTTCTATGATGCTCCCATGCTTCTCTCACAGCCTTTTAATGCTCCATAAACTGAGCAGAAATGATCAAGTTGCTTTGTCTCAAAATGCATATCATATGTGTCTTTCAGTATGAGCTTTTCTTAACAGAGCACACTCCAGTTAATATAAGATAGTAGTAGTATTTTAAACACATGAAGTCAAATATGTCATAATCAATCTAATTTACACTCATGGTATAATTACATGATTCTCATCAATATTATATTGCAAATATTGCTCTTGTTTCGTACATGTAAGAGTAGCATGATGTTATGTTGAGAATCAAAGGCCTGTTGTAAACTACTAAATATTTTATATTCTTTGAACCTTTCAACAAGGATGTTCAGTTTAGGAAACTATGGACCTAGACCTAGACCCTTCAGGATTGGAACTCATTTGGATTTAGTGGTTGTTTACTTAAAGAACTTTTAAGCAATCTCAAGACAAAGAATATTATTGTAACATAAATGAAAATTAAAGACAGAGACTGAATTACAACTCCATTATTTTGTCTCAGGACAGAAAGTAAAACAGTAATAACAATGGACAGCCTCAATTGTGTTTGTGACAGAAAGTGCAGGGAAGATTGGCTTGCACCTAGTAATCTACCTAGCTGGCATTACACTGGTTGATTGAGGATTGTGTTGATTCCTCTTTTGGTTAAATAGAGTTGGATGAAACTCAAAGTCCACAGTTTATTTCATCATTACATCAAATCCTGGTTGTTAACAGAAAAAATATGTAATAAAAGGAAATAGTGAACTTTAATGAAGAGATCTGCTGCACATCAGAGTAATTATCAACAAGTATATCCACTGATCTAAAAAAGAGATTTTGCAAGGTAGATTTTCCAGTTACTTTTCAGATTGGAAGGAATGACAGCATTAGTCCCTACAAACTCTTAAGATCAAAATTTATTGAAATATGAATTCACATAGGAAAATATACACTAACCCGCTTTCTGTTCTGAAATGTCCTTGACAATATTGACAGCTTGTCTCTTAGTGTTGGATCAGCTACGCATTCATCTAGAAACCTGTCTGTGTCGCTGTTTTCTTCTCTGTCCAGTTCAATCTGCTGCCTAATGACAAATACAAAGTAAGGAAGAGAGATAGAAATAATTTTCATAATCCACACTTTCTTATTTCTTGTGAAGTTGAGAATAATCTAAGATAATGCTTTTGCAATTACATACAAAATGTATAACATTTAAATGTCTTCAACAAAACCTCTAAGAGTTATGCAAACACTAAAATGCAGTACAAAAATAATCTGCTCATTTTTTATAAAATGATAGTTTTTCATGCTCATTCATATGACACATTTTTAAATAAGAAATCCTTAGTCCTTTCCTCTGTATGTATATATATATATATATATATATATATATATATATATATATATATATATATCCCTGTCTCTCCATCTTTTGGTGTTTTCCTGTTTTATGAATAGGGAATTTTATAATATAGAAAGGTTGTCATGGATCAAAATGCCAATTAATTCACCTTAATCAAAATTAACAATAGCTTACAATAGCCTTTGTTGATCCTCATCATCCTGAGTAGCAAATTGAGTCCAGCGGAAGTGAGCAATGAAGTCACTGCGATTTGTGATGACCACTGTTCGTTGATTTGCCATGGAGATATAAGTGTTTTCCACACGAATGGAGTTTTTGTCTAGGCGCACATTGGCATCTTGAGCTCCACCATACAAGGAGATAAAAACTTCCTCGCCTAAATGTACAAGAGAGTGAATGTTATCAAATTAACATGAATCTTTAATTGCCAATTATATTGTGTGCTTTCAAGTGCAAAGAAAATATTCGGCTATGAATTATAAAATGTTAAACCCTTCGTAATGCATTGTGCTTTAATTCAATGTATAGACTTCCTCACCCTTTATAGATTTTGGATAGCAGATCGACTTTGATCTATATTCAAATTGGTTTTTTTTAGCCGTATAATGTTTGTATGTCAAGCCTAAGAACTAAGTCTTGTTTATTGAACACAGCCCACACTAATAGGACAGTGTCCTTCAGCTTGTGTGGTCTAGATTCTTCTGGAGTCTTCAGCTTGTGTGGTCTAGATTCTTCTGGAGTCTTCATCTTAGTTCTAGCATAGTAATGATCTTGTTACTTTTTGTTTACCTTTGTTCCTGATTGGTTGCTATTTTATAGCGCATTACTCATCAGTACCAAGAATATTTTCGTATGAACTATGTTATTCCTTTTCTAAATACTTCGATAAGATTTAGTATAAATAAGAGTCAAATTTGAGTCCAGTCAGGCTACCAAAAGTGAGTTTCAGAGTCAACTTTTTGTGAGCAGTGAGTCAACGTACAGTGATTATTGAGTCGACTTCTTGATTAAACAGTTGGCAATTGTTACCAGCGGACTTCAGATTTATTTTCTACGAGTCGAGTGATTGGCTGTATATTTTCATACCCCTAGACAAACAGATCCCCCAAAATCTGTTACACCCTTCTTTCTTAAATGAGTTATGTCTCTGAACTTTAAAATGTCACAACAACTGAAAATAAAAAGACAAACGTAAGTAAAAGAAAAATATTTTATTCCTTTCTTCATTTCCTTATTATCTCCTTTCCATCCTAATTCTTCAAATTATTAAGTTACTTGTTTCTCAGCCTATCCTTTCCTTTCTAATTTCTTTATAGTTTCCTATTTTTATTGCTTTTTTATACGGTCTGTGCCTTGTTCTCTATTTTTCTTGCAGCCCATTGATTCTCCAAGAGTAAAATGTTTTAGCCAATAGGATATGGAGATTATCAGTCAACTGTGGAAAAATTGCATTTTTCTGTTTTTACAAACATAAATATTATTGATTTATTTCAAGTTAAAATTCACCCATAAGGAGGATGGAAAAAATGGAAAAAATAGACACCATTATTCCTTACCTGTGTCATAAGTGAGACACATTTCTCCTTTGTGGTCTCCAGCACTCGAGGGCTTGAACTCTATTGTCACCTGCATGCTTTCCTTCATGGCAAGAGTACCAATGTCAGGTGTCACAGTAAATGGACTGAAAAAAATTGTTACATTTTTTGATGAGTCATTGTTGTAATAAATTTTCACAATGCTGTACAGCTTGCTCTTTCAATATAAAACATGCTTTTTAAAGTTAAAAAAAAAAATTATTTTATTCACTTTGTAGGAATAAGCCATTTGGCTTTCTCTTTATTTTATGGACTTTTTTTTAATAATGTATAAATATATCCACAAAAATAAGGAGTTATTTAAGGAAATGTTTTATTCTTGAGAAAGCCGTGACATCTTTTTGGCTATGTAAGAGGAAAGGACCTTTAGGCAAAAACTTACGCTTTAGCTTTGAGATTGAACTTTGCCTCCTGACTACCAATGTTCCGAACCAGGAGTGTTTTGGTGTTAGCATATTTTACTGGGCTAGTTGGGAAAACAATTTCATCTGGAAAATCAAGAATGCCACGAGCTCCTATAGCACGAACTGGGACAACAAACTTCTCACGTTCTGTGATGCAAATCAATTCATGTTTGTAATCCTGATGAAGAAGAAAAAGGGTTGTTGCCAATTAATATTTAAAAAAAAAATGAAGTACAAAATCTGCATATCAAATAGCTATAAAATTGTACAGCTCACTTTTAATAGGTGGCTACTAAAACTTTAAAAATTTAAGCTATAAAACCTAAATATCGCATGCAGTAAAAAAGATACAAGATAAAGAAAAAATATTTTAAAAACACCTTTCGCTCATCTGGCATGAACTGGACTTTGAAAGTTGTGGGTAAACCTGGTCCAACTTTATGGCCAACATCATTGGGGCTTATTATTTTGAAGTATGGAGAATTTTCCTGTGTAACTTTCACAAGTCGAGGAACCTTGGTATAAAGATAGAAGAAAACAAAATCTTTTGTCATAAAAATCTGTGGGAAAAATGCAATGATTCCAAATTTTAATAAATGAACACATCAGCAAAGTCTATTTTGCAAAAATTAAATAAAAAAACAAAAAAAAAACAGTACCATCACAGCCTGAGGAAAAAGAGCATCTTCATAATTTTAAGCAACTATAAAAAATATATTTGGTATTTATGAAGCTTACCTTGTCATTGTTTCTTAGTATCAAAGGAACCTCATACACCTCAAAAGGGTTGAAATTTTGAAAGTAAACCTCAGATGGAAATGGCTGGAACATGGGCTCATCAATGTTTACTTTAGAAAACTGAGGAGTATGAAAATACAGGGTGAAAAGAAAAGAAAAGTTCTACAAGTCATTTTTTGCCTTTTTTAGGTCAATAAAATGACTAAGAGCTAATGTTCATACTTTAGAGGTAACCATGGACATCTCATTGGTAACTAAACTTGAATGAGCTCACTTTATCTCGTAGATGTTACTCGATCTAGGAATACAAATTAATTTTTCAAAGTATGTGTTATTAATTATAAATGCTTCATTCACATATCATTAAAAAATACCATAGAGCCTAAGAACTACTTTAAAACATGAAATGTCAAAGTGCTAAATACATCCAAATATAAAGTAAATAAAAGGGAAGGAGCAGCAGGCTGTACATACTAACCTTTTGCAGAGAGGTGTCACCCATGTCCAGCAGTTCCGTCTTCTTTGGAACTTTCATAATGTGTGTATTAGCAAGTTTTTGCTCTGTGCTTAGAGACATGTCAAAGAGAAACTTGCTTGGTGTCATCTGGAGTTTAATGACAAAAAGTATAGAGTATTTAGACAAAAATATGATGGCAATCTACTGTAATTTTTGTTCAATTTTGATTATTATAAATAACTCTTGGACCATATATTTGAGCCAGACACAAAATATCTAATCAAAGAAAAGGTAAAGAAATCTATTGGTACAATTAAAAAACCCATAAATTAAACTTAACACAATGGCTTAAAATTTTAAATAGCCATTTAAAGTTTTTGCTTAATTTCATCAGTAATCGCAGTCTTTGTTCAAATTTTCCCAATTTCATTAGATTATGTTCACTCTGGTGCAGCCAGGAATTGTATAGTCCATCTCCTGTTTTGAAAGTTTAGTGTCTAGCATTAGATTTTAAAAACACACAAAAGAAGACGGAAAATAAAAACATTCATAAACTAATGATTCACCTTGTGATGGTCTGGTTCATCCTGTTTCACAAGCTTTGGATTGCGTGGAGCAATCACTTTTGTCCTGTAATTTTGAGCATCAGGACCAAGGGCCTCAAGGGTCCCAGTGGTCCCCACCACTTCGCCAAATGGGCCCAGTGGCATTGTGCTGGTACATAGATCGAAAAGAAAAACGAAGAAAATTTGAGATGAAATGCCCAGTGAAAGCACAGATCAAACTTGATCAATGAAAATGTACAAATATGTACAAATTTCCTTGATTGATGAATTCAAAATCTTTTACCATGAATGAATCATCTTTCACTAATAAAGAATAGATCTGGACTCTAATAAGAAAACAATGGCTGAGGCAAGAACTCATTGTAAAATATAATTTCCTAGTTTACCGAGTTATGATAAATGTACGTACAATGAAAATCATTTGTAGCCCATCAAGTTAGTCAAATAATTGAGGATTAAATGAACTTTTAGTTATTTCTTAAGTCTTTCTGATACATGGCATTTTCACATCACGACAATCCTATATCTGGTCTCAGGTATGTTCAGACTTTCTGAAATTTTAGCAATCTTAAAAGTTTGACGGATTATTTTTAATGCTCTGACGTAATTTCCCTGAAAGTGCTGAGCCTTTTGAGGCATGCATTGTAAAACTTCCATCTCTTATTGATAACTCCCTCATGTATTACATGAAAATGTTTAGAACCAAAAGGAGTTTGTTAATAAAAGGAAAGAGCTCGTTTATCATGGAATATAATTGTTGTTCTTTCTCTTGCATTAGTGTCACTGTCACTATCAGAACTAGAGAGCATTCTAGATCTATCACTGACAGAACTAGAGAGACTTCTAACTCACTTTTATTATCACTAAAATACGTAAACATTTTCAAAGCCTCAGAAGCAGTGTAGTGTCTAGATCTATGGTTCTGATCATTCGCTATTGTAGACCTTCGAAAATTTTTTACCAATGAAAACAATTAGATTCAGTCATTTGTCTTCCTCACAACAGAAAGAAACATTAGACATCAGCAAAAATAACCAAAATTTCGGTAAATTATTGTATCTTCCAACAGTTTCAAATAGCCTGGGTTAGATTTGAGTTAAAACTAGAAAAGGAACAGTGGTCTAGATGCCAGTTCTGAAATGCAATGCATACTATCTTATAAAGCAAACAGTAAATAAATCTTACTCATGGTGGATATGATTGATAGAGATTATTTTTTTGTTTTTTAAGGGGCCAATATGTAATCTAAGTAGAAGCAAATATCCCAATATCTATTGCATGTGATGCTCTTATTGCAAAGGTTTTAGTGGTATCATAAGTTTTTGGTATATCACTATTATGTTCAATAAACCTCTAGTTTGATACTAAAGAATGGCTGAAACTCCATCTCATCCAGTAGAAGCTCTGGGATTAATTTTTTGCATCCATAAGGATTATTTAGATTGTTTACTAGAGTATGTCATTATTTTTAACTTGTTAAAAAATCCATCATAATTAAAAGTATAATTATGTATTAAAGCCTCTAGACTTGCTTTACAACGTGGTAAATAGCTTTGAAAAGTATATTCCTTTTAGAAAAATTATCTAATGATTCAGATTTGAGATAGTTTACTCATTATTTATGTTGCTCTTGTTATATCATGTTGATGAAGTATTGATGTATTTAGCAAGCCATAAAAACCATAACATGGCTTCATTTTTCATATCAAGTATCAGTAGGGCATGTTGGAAAAGAAAAAAATCAAATACAACATGAGTCATTTAAGTCATTTACAGACTGTTCGCATATTCTTTTAAAAATTGATGAAATAAAATTATGCACATAATACTGATCTTTATGAAATATTAATATTCCTTGCAAATCAGTAGATCAAAATTAAATGGAATTAAAGATTGATGAATATGGTTGTTCTTTTTATGATTAAACAATGAAAAGTCCACTTTTATTTAAAGAATTATCAGCACTTTTATATAAATCTCTCAAAGCACGGACCATAACAAGATCTTTTTACAATGTTTTTTCTGTCTTGAGTTATATTGTCAACAATCTCTCCCCTCTCTCTAGAGGCCTAGATCTCTATATTTATGTTAGCGCTTAAGGTTTTTAAAACTTTAATAGAGTAAAGATGAGAGCTGGTATATTAGATCTAGAGTATTATTTGTAGAGTGACTATAGAAGTAGAAACTTAGGTCTTGTTATAAGCCTGTTAGTGTTGTTTTAAGTGATTACGGCACTTTCTGGCTTTAATCGCTTTAGCTTGTAAATTTTTTGAAGATATATAACAATTCTATTGCATAAAATTATAGCCTTACCGTAAAGTATTAGTATAAGTGAAAAATTAGATATTTTTCTTAAGTCAAAGTATAGCCCTCAACATAGAGTTTGGGGCGCCATATTGACTCTGTTACCATGGGCGCATCAGTCTGAAGTAAAATATGTTTTGATTGGTTGTTAATACGCAAAGGCACTAATCAGAGCAGACTTTACATATTAATGCTATTATAACATTTCCGTTCTTAAAAAAAGTGAAGACGCTTTTGTATTTTTTCACCACATTACACTCACTTTTTTGTTTAAGTTTCTTTCAATTTTTTTTGTGAATAAACCAAATTATAGAACTTAATACTAATTATATCATGCCGTTAACTATTTATAAGCCAGAAATTCGTTTCTGTTTGTATGGTACACAATCAAGTTTTGTGTAAATTCCTATTTTCCCTATTTTGTCTTCACCGAAAACACGTTTTCCAACAAATTCTTTTGCTTTTTAGGTTAAATAACAACAAAACAAAACAGAAGCAAAGCAAAACAGCAGCAGCAATATCAACAACAAGAACAACAGCAAAAATAAAACCCACTAGAAATAAAAGTTTTTAGAACTTACCGCATCCTTCTTTTTTGTGAAAGACTAAAACATATTTAACAACAACATTGTTAGTGTATCAGGATCTATTATTATTTGGAAAGGCTCGCTATGGCAACAAATGAAAAGCTTCAATTATCATGGTATATACTGTACACATCATTCTAAGAATTTTTTTTTCATTTTTAACTGATGTCATAATAACGGTACGTAAAGGTCTTGTAAACAATTTTATATTTCATTGAGTTAAGAGTCTGCTTACACTACATGTATATAATTTCACAGTTGTCAGATCTGGGCTGGTCTGTAATACTAAAGAAAATCTAAACTGTCTCTTGTTACAGCCCTTTTTTTGCTTATTTCCAGATTAGTAATGGGAATCAGGCTCACACTCACACATGGGTAATCGCCTGTAAATAATCCCTATGCCTACATGCGTAACAAGCAGTCGCATATTTCAGCATTAAATTTTTGCATGGTATATAAATTAATAGTTTTTTGCTGTCCATCGATTTCCAACTTGCAACTAGAAGACCTTGACATTTATGTTGAACCTTTTACGATAAACGAGTAACTGCTTTATCTGTTCTGAAAAGGAAAAAAAAAACATACCCCACAAAGAATGAGTCTTCTGATGCTGTGCGCTTAACCTAGATGGCTCTACAAAGTGTTATAAATGTTTCAGCCACAAATTGCTCAAAAGTGATCAACATCATGTCCAAGTTGAAATCACATTAGACTAATGTCACTCAGACTGCATAGAATATATTATCAGAAGGCCAAACCTGTCTAAGTACCGAACAATCGAGACCATTCTGAAATGCTCTCACTTCATACTCGGCATAGTCGTAACGTCATGGGACAAAAGAAACTAAGTTGAGCATCACATCATCTTGTCCGAAAGAGTAATGGTGAGCCTTGGGTCCAGAGCCATAGGAGTGCTCTCAGAAAATGCAGACACTCTGCTGGAAAAGACAAATGAGTAAATTGAAAAGCTGACGGAGATTTACTGTAAAGGTAGACAATAATATGAAAATAGAAATTGTGTTTTCAAAAAGGTAGTATGCAAAATAAAATGTCTTATGAGTGATCGCGTTTCAATAATAAAATCTTTAACCCCCTCCCCCCCCCCCAAAAAAAAAAAAAAAAAAAAAAAAATGCCAGAGTTTAGGGAAGAAACTGTAGGAGAAGATGAGCACACATACTTTCTTTTTTGCAGTGCTCATTATCTTCTATGGTTATTACTTGCTGCCGACACTAGCATCAAAGAGATAACTAAAAAAAAAAAAAAAAAAAACCAAGTTAACAGACATAGAGAAAAGCTTTGGAGGGACAAAAAAATCAAGGGACATTTGTCAGATTTACTAACGCAGGTGAATACTGTGTTCAAAGGATTCTTAGGAAAGGGCAGCGGCTGACATATTTGGACCTTCAGGAGATAACGAGAATGGGTATCGTTCACAGTGGCTTACCTACATTGAAAGCAGCAAAGTTTTGCTCTTTTATATCAAACAGGTTCAAGAATATGTTTGAAAACGCATCTGCACTTGTTTTTCACCAAGACTAAACCGTCCAGTTTTTAGAGAACTTTGCTTCCAACCAAAATTTGAAACTAAAGAGTGTCTTGATAAATGTCCAAAATGAGAAAATAATGGATATCGTAAGAGCTCTTCACCTCACGTTACTGGAGACTTATGAACAGCCAAAAGCCTCACAATGAGTTTTCTGGTTATGTGAAGAGGATGCAAACATTTTTAGATTTGGCAGACCCATACTCTCCACCCGTTATTTCTTCCATATTACACTGACCATCTACAACACTTTCAACAAGATCTGTTTGGGAGAGTGGGCGTTTTAAGGCGTCAGCTTTGCGACTTCATTTACGAAGCTGTTTTGGCTGGCAGCTTACCCGAGAATGCTCTTAAGGTACTAAAGCTAATGACTTCTTCAATGACCAATCTTGTCGGAGTACGTCGTTTGGTCACTTAGATTTTGATATGTCTAAGATGAAGAGGACATCTCTCTACCCTCGCTCAGCATCAAAGATGTACAAAAACAATTAAAAAAAAAAAAAAGAAAGAAAGAAACATTGATAGAAAAAAAAAGATGTAAGAAGCATTTCGTCTTTAAGAAGAAAACCACAGAATCAAATACTAGGGGGAAAAAAACTTCAAGAAAGGGAGACGCATTAAAAAATTGTAGCTGACGTTTTTGCTGACGGAGGATTATGTACGATAAAAAATGTGGATATTATTATGAAAGGAAAGAAAGTTGAGAAGCTCAGGGCACATTTGAGCTATATGAAAGTTGCCATCAATCAAAAAACTGTTTCATTAACTAAAAATTGAAGTGAACTTTACAAAACATGGTCTGTATCTCTTGGCATTGAGGGGAAGGCTCCACCAAGTAAAAAATTTTGCACAAAGAGTCCGTCAAAAGATTTTTAGTGAGATATTAAGTTCAATTAATACTGGATTTTCTGGAACTTTTTTCAAATTTAAGCAATATTTCACTTGTTTTCATCAACTCAACCTCTAAATGGGAAGAACAACTATTTCAGATCTTTTAAAATGATATATAAACCATATGAGTATCTTTTTTAGAAGCTATACTTCGAGTATTTGAAAAACTTTTATTGCCAATTTTTTACGATTTTGCCCAATTGTCATTTATGTACATTATGTCATTTTCAACACGTTCTATCTTATTAATATTTATCTCTATACCTTTATATAATATATGATTTAAAAGTTTTGTAAAACTGCTTGATGTAATTTAGTAATATGTGGAGCTTACACATTGATTTAACGCAATCAAAATGTCAGATATTTCCCTTTACCTGTTTTAGAAACGAGTTTTTTTTTCTCACTTTCAAATCCAAATTGCTGCATTCATTGATCACCTATCTTTGCAATATTCTTTTGACTTTATATATATATGCATGTATGTAATTAATGCAATCAATATGCTTTTGAGTTTTTAATGTCTAGTTTTGGTTTAGGTGAGATCCCAAAATTGATGTTTTGCATTTGCCGACCAGCCGCTTTCATTTTTTGTAAGTCCAAAAACAAATAAAAAAATTTGTAAATTATTTATTTTTCAACCGATTTTTAGAAACTTTTGTTGTTCTTCATATTTCAACAGAGTCTTTATAGACATATCATTCAATTTCATATCCAAACATACTGAAAATTCAGTTGGAAAACCTATTCATAAACAGGGTGGAGTACAAAATGATAAGAGGCATGACCCACAATCAGATTCACGCACTTGGGTGTTTCTAATAGTGGGAGCAAGTTTGCTAGCCAGTCTTAAAAAAAATTGTTACTGATCTGAGAATGACAATCACGTCTGTCGAGTTGTACAGATAATATATAAGGCCAAGTTCACACCCAACCATCGTCAATACCCCAAGTCTTTGCCATAGGCGAGAAAAATTATGGTCCCTTGACTTTTGACGAGTTGGTTCCCCTGTCCATCACTTCTTTGTTCATCCTACTGGGATTTTTCCTTTTTTTTTTTTTTGCTTCTGTATTTTTTTAAATCAAAGCTTGTAAAGCGTCAAACATTCTGAGCTTTTTTGAGTTTGAGTGATGTTACTTCATGATTTTTGTAATCAATGTTTGCCACAGTGTAAACAAATAGTCAACGTGCTTTTCAAATCCTAAAATTGCTCACCTTTTCTTTGCGGGAGTTAAAAAGACGTCCACTGCAATATGTATTCTTTCAAAATAAACATTTCCTGACCATTATCATTAAATTACATAGTTTCTGTAGTTTTTTTTCTAGAAACTTGATTAAGAGATTTCATTTGTATTTAAGTCCGTCGATATTCGTCTTGATTTCTTATTTGATAAAGGATTTAACGCTTCTCTTATTCTTTCTATCCTTTTATATTCTTTTGTTTTTCTTTATCTCCCTGACTGTTTTTCCAATCAATTTATTTCTCCCCCCCTCTCTCTCTCTCTGTCCCTCTTCCTCCCTCTCTCCCTCCCTCCCTCTCTCTCTCTCTCTCTCTCTCTCTCTCTCTCTCTCTCTCTCTCTCTGTCTCTCTTTCTCTTGCATTCCAAGTCTCTACCTTTCATTCTCTTTTTCTCTATTTTTTTCTTTAACTTCCTATCTATTCAATATGTTAATTCATTATTTTCTCTTATTATCTCTTTCTTTTTTTCCAAATGCTTATTTAGCCAATCATTTATTGAAAAAACATTTTTTTTCTTCTTATTGTATCCACTATTATTCGTGATTTTATTTGCGCACTTTTTATATTTTTTGGGTGAATATTTTTGCATGGTTCATTTTCCGTGGCAGATCTGTCTCATAAGCCTTTATTCCGTTTTATCCCTTTAAAGTTTGTATTCAACTTTAATATGTCAATATCCTTGTTCTTGTGCAACATTTTTGTCCAATGAAGCTTACGTGCTTTGTAATGTTTTGTAAATTTTGGAGCTGCAGTCTATTTACTTTTGTTGTTTTCTTTTCTTTTTTTTTTTCACTTTGCTTCGCATTTATTCACAAATATTAAGTAGCTAAATCGAGCAATGGCGATCGCCGAGTTCGAGGAATGGTGCGAATCAGAAATGCTGAGGTTGGCATACTAGTCACATGATTTAAAGACCTCCACTACATGATTGTGTGATTTGGATCAGCGGAATTAAAATAGCTGCTAACACAAAATTTACGTTCTAGCTTAATACCTTTATGATCTCCTCGTGATATCACAGTCTTGACGGTAGATAAAAAGAAGGAAAGCTTTGAAAATAAACTTTCAAGTACATGTAGTACTTTTCTAACAAAAAAGGCGATTTTAATGTGTCAAAAGGAACATAAAACCAACTGACAGTAGCAGTTTGGGAAATAGCCGTGTCTGCATCGCACCGGACATGCATCATTTAGTATTGGAGATATTTTTTACCATGTGCTACTTTGTTTTGCAATGTATGACAATAAAGATCTACTGCAAAACGAATTTCATTTTGTTTTTGAATGAGAAATAATAATAAAAAAAAGAATTAAAAAAAAAAGCAGGACAACGATCAAAACAATAGTATTTACAAATCATTCACCAGGAACTGAGGAAGTTTTTGAAACTTGAGACAATGAATAAAATGCGTTGTTTGTTTTGCTGATTTTCGTTCGCTTGTAGACACGATAAAAAGGTTTCCCTCTCGGCTGCAGACTTTGAATGTTGATCTATTCGAAATATAAAATTTGAATTGATGTAAGTAAATGGGGATAGCTGTAACCCACACCTTTTTCTGAGTAGGTATGGCGAAAATTAGATATTTAGTTTTAACAGCAAATATTTTCAAATGGTCAGACCTCTTAGAGGAGAGCTCTGTATTTTGGGACATTTCAATTTCCACTGAATAAGGGCACAGTATCTACATTTGTGTACTGTATATAAACGCCGGCAAAGATTCTCTCCCCTAGTCTTCTTTTTCGCCTTAGACCATGCCTATCGAGGCCTTTACCATAATCAGGCAAAATAAACGGTGAACAAACTTTGGCATGTTAAACTAAAGATTTGAGTAAAATTTCTTTTAACTTTTAAGCATGATTAAGACAGAATTATGCTTTTAACGCATTTTTGTTCAGCCCATAGACCCACTCAATAATAAATACTAAACCGTTTGAACTCTACCAAATGGTAAGATGATAAAGCTTACGGCAAAGATTAGCTTATTTCAGCTAATCGGCCTGTTCTTTGGGAAGCCTCGATACCTACGCAAACTCTCTTTTGCCTGTCTCTAACGTATTCTGAACATTTCTGATTGAAAGACATGGTTCATGACTCCTCAGAAAATACTTGAGCTTAACTCCCTGTGGAATCAACTTGCAAATTTAGGTAGAAATTGATGTGTAAAAACTAGTAGTAGTAGTAGTAGTAGTAGTAGCAGCAGTAGTAGTAGAAGTGGTACATTTAGTAGTAGAAGTAGAAGTATGGATTCACACAAAAGACAAACAAATAGATAAAGAGAAATACTGGAGAAGAAAAAGACAGTTAAAAAAGGGATGCTTCAACTTCTTTATTAAATAAAAAGCCAAGACCAATTGCGATGAAATCTTATACAAAGATCTGTAGATCAAGAGTGTAGAAAAGAAATCACAACTACTAAATAACTTAATCATGAAAGCTGAAATAAATGAATTATACAAGCATGATAAGTGCCACTCTGTGCTAGATATTTCAAAAACAGATTAGATGAAAATTTCAAGAATATTTTTAAAAATAATATTATACTTATTAATTCAGACTCAGTGTTATAAATATGTAGATACGTATATATGCAATATTCGGTAAGACGCGGGGACACTCGACAGCATAAATGTAGAGAAACTTAAGCTCAGTCATTCCGAAAAAAGATATTGAGAGAACATATTGTGAGATTAAAAATAACTTTATACTGTGTTTGTTTCAATTGTCCTACCTAAACGACAAAAGTCTTCATATATGGATGGAAATAGTTTGTCCGCATCAAATAATGAAATTATTTATTTCAGGTCAACTAATTAGGCCCCTATTATCCGCGCCCACACAGAGACTACGTTAAGGATTCCATTAAGAATTCGAACTCAGTTTCTCAATCCAGTAACTGTTTTGAAGAGAAAGTAATTTTAAAACATTCTGGTCGTGTTACTGCAATTAGGAATACTTAAGTAGATAGTAAGCCCTCTTGAACTTATGAAGCAATTCGTTTGTTTCGGTTTGTACCAAGGATGTTTTAAAGCATATTTTTCACAATACAAAATGTTTATTTTTATTTCTTGCAGCATCAGAATGAATTGTTATTTTAAAAAAAAGACGTCTCAGTATGAAACAGAAAAGAAAATCATTAATTTCTTATATCTCTTGCAAGCTTATCCCACTGAGACTTGAGGCAGCAAGCGTCTTCGATGCTGGTAGGACATGAGGGAAACTGTATGTACGTGTTATTTTGAACGTTGTAGAGTAGTTCAGGGCTTAGTTGACCAACGTCCATGTCATCAAACAGGAGGAAAATCAGCACTGGCTTTCCGCGACTTGCCGTTTCCTGATTCGCCATCTGAATCTCGTAGTTGCACCAGGAGCTGTCAGCAAGGGAGCTGGTGAGGACCACAACAGTCCGTCTGCATGTGTTGACAGCCCTCACGATGTTCACACCGATCAGTTCACCTGCGGTAAAATGGCGATGGTGGACTAACACTGACAAGCCCCTTTCTTCAAGAGCGTGGCACAAAATATCTGTAACAAACCGCCTGTTCTCTTCAGCATAACAAACAAAGACGTCGTATTCAAATCGATGGTCACTTGACCCCCGGTCCGATCTAAGGTAAATGTATGCCGCGTGATACATGTAACGAAGCTTCCAGCGATACCGGTAGGCTAAGGCGAAGATCAGGAGCAAAATAAAAACAATTGTTATCGCTCCAACTGTCAAAAAGAGGTCTTCCTGTGATCTACATTCACGAGACAGCATGATGAGAACATGCGTGTAACCATCATGGACATTGATGTAAGATGTGTCTGAATAGTGGCATAAGTATGTTTTGTTTGTAAAATTGAAAGCTTGAGATGTAACCATCCATTTTATAAATGGAAAGTTTAGACAGTTGCAGAAAATAGGTGATTGCTCGAGATCCGCTTGAAACGAAGAACCATTCTGCACTCTTCTACTGATCGCATCTCTTGTTTTTACTGATAAATATGAAAGGCTTGTATCAACGGCAATGAAAGCTTGCAGATTGAGCATGTTGGAAATGTCAGGGAAAAAACGATAGATTGGGTTGTGAGAAATTCTTAAAAACTGAAGTTTATCCAAGCCATGAAAGAGATTTTTACCAAGGAATCGAAGCGTGTTGGAAGCCAGATCGAGACTAATTAGTTCAACTAGAGGTTGAAAAACCTTTGTTTGAGGATAATCTTCTAAAAACTCACCCAGCCTGTTCACACTCAAATTAAGTTTTTGCAAAGAGGTAAATGTTTCAAAAAAGATTTCCGAAATAAAATAAATTTTGTTAGCTACCAAATGGCAATTTTTAATCATGTTGAGCCCCAAGATGGGACCTTCCAGAACTGGAAAATAATTTCCCTCCAATACCAAACTTTCTAGGCTGTTGTTAACATCGACTTTAAGCTGAGAAAAAATGTATCGCATACTAGCATACCGCACATTCATAGCATGCAATTTTGGAGGAAGTCGCAGAATAAGTTCTTGAGTCTCATGATTGACTTCATGTTTTTCATAAAGGGAGCAATTGTCTGTCTCCAATGGAGGCGTGCGTGGGTTGAACGGGTAAATCTTGGGTAGCCTATTTGCAGCAAATTGATAATCGTCTACATGCAGAGCTGTCAAGTGGATTAACTTAGGCAGGTCTAAAAGGTACGTGCCGAACACAAAACTGTTTTTGCTTATATCGAGCACCTTTAAATTCTGTATGTGATCCATCACATTTCGATCTACGCATTGCAGTTTGTTCTCTCTAATGTCAAGATACTCGATACTTTGAGGAAAATACTTGATATAACGGCTGGAAAGACATACTCCTAAAGTGTAGAGATTGACGACAAACTGCATGTGCAGTGCTTTCAGTGTTGTTGTATTTTGAAGACCATAGAATACTCGGTCAAAGAACTGAACATTTATATCCTGGTTGAAACTGATATTTAAGGAAACCAAGTTTATCAGAGGCTTAAAAGTACCAGCCTCTATGCGGTGACCTTGGAGACTACAATCGGTGATGCTTAAATACTTGACAGACGTAACATGTCTAAATGTTTCATTCTTCAGCTCAAACAGTTTGCAGTTCCCGAACTTGTAACCATCTAAAGAGAGGTTTTTCAAAAGTGTAAGATTGGCAAAGCCACTTTCAAACACTGCACCTGGAAAACCATCTAAACAAAGCTCCTCCAAACTTGATAGACGGGACAATGCTCTATGCGGATAGCGCAACTTTGATTTGTTAGGTAGTGGGTTGTTCCTTTCGAGCCGCAACTTTCTTAAATTTTTTAAAGGGGCGAACACATTTTCAGAGAACGCATTGCGGATAATTGTTTCGTTCATCACCAGTTTGTTAGCAAACAGATTTAATTCCTTAAGATTGGATAAACCTGCAAACGCCTGGGGGTCAATTTTACAAAGATTATTGCGTTCCAGATTCAATTCCCTGAGCAACTGGTATCTGAAGAAAGCATGGCCTGGCAAAGCTGTAATAAGATTCCGACTTAAATCAAAAACCTGAATTACTGTGGGAAATTCTTCGGTTGGAACGATGAGCCAGTTTCTAGCTGAACAGTTCACATACACGCTATCTATCACCTTGCATGCAACGCAGGTTTTTCGGTCTGGTCCGCTTTGAATATTTTCATCGCGTTCAACACTTTGACTGTAAGACCAAAGGGCCTTTTTGTATGCGCTATATCTTGGCGTTTCAAAGGATTCACCATGGTACTCATCATGGTAACCAATTCGTCTTGGATAATCGGTGACATATTCTTCTTGAGGAATTGCGGTACAGGTAGGAAGTGTCACCCCCAAGTAGATGAAAAATACCTTCACAAACAATATGAAGAGATTCGGGATTGAAGTCCGCATGCTGACCTGAAAATAATAGAAAAAAACAGGTGTTTCGCTTTATAATAGGTGTTGAGTACTTAGAACTATTATGATCTTTATTAGTAAAACATTAGTATGTTTCATTCCATTATTTTTCTCACACAACAATAGAAAGAGGAAAATCCGAAAAATTATCAATTACATCAATCACCTCTTGCAAGAGAGGACAAGCAAGAATTTTACTTCATATTCCGATTTTGAGTACCGGTAGGCTTATACGTGCCGAGACAAACAAGGTTACATTTTTAGGTTGAAATTTACACAATGTCAACAAGTTTCCTCTTTCTTTAACCTAAATTTCTTATTATGTCAAATATAAGGCTACAAACGAACACGTTTGCATTCTTTTTATATTGGTCTGTAGCTACACGAATCTCTAATAAAATTCTAGACCGTAGAACAGGAACTCCAGGCGTTGTGCTATGTCTATCATTTTTTTTCTTTCTTTCTTGCATGGCGCGCTGAACACGATCTCTCTCTCTCTCTCTCTCTCTCTCTCTCTCTCTCTCTCTCTCTCTCTCTCTCTCTCTCTCTCTCTCTCTCTCTCTCTCTCTCTCTCTCTCTCTCTCTCTCTCTCTCTCTCTCTCTCTCTCTCTCTCTCTCTCTCTCTCTCTCTCTCTTATCAACGAGGTCCTCCTGATGTTGCTGCAAAATGAGTTGGTAACTTCATGTACCAGAGAGCCATTGCCAATGAATTCTTTTTGGACCTTCTTGGGCGTTAACATAAAGCCATATATTTACTAAGTTGTCTAAGCCGAATACGTGTAAATTATCTTTTCTTACCGTCATTTAAACTGACATTTACAAAGAATCATGAAAGACACTCGATGGTTGTTATCTAATTTAGCTCCCCAAAGGAATAAAAGAGAGGCGAGTTGGGACTTGTGGCCTCGCTGCATCTCTTCAGATCTCACCAGATCTCTCTGGTGTCACATGGTTTGTGTGTGGGCTGTTTGTAGCACAGCCTCAAAGTCTCTCGAGTTGCGTCCCCAAACCATGTCCGTGTAGGACTCGCACAATTACCGTTTAATAATTTATTATGTTTGCGAGAGATGATAGCAACGCCCTCTAACAGGTAGATCGAAAGCGTTGGGTGAAAACGATGTCTGTACACCTTATACAATATTATTTCAACACAAATTTCCCGTGGAACTCCCGAAAGTCATCGTAGTAGTCTCGGGTCTACACACAGCCTTCTGTTGTTCCAGACTCCAGAGGGCTAGGATCTGCGGCTCGGTCACCAGTTGGGTGACCAGATACCGTGCGAGGTCGCTGGTGGACCGACTGGAGGAGGAGAAGTCGGGAACTTCCCTTCCACCGGAATTAAGTTTTATTCCAAATTTTCTTCAAATCTAATCTAGTTTAAACAAAAAATGCTTCCATTTTCAAAATCAGTGTCTAACTTATTAAACACTTCACCACATTACGCAAGAAGCAAAAAAAAAAAAAAAAAAAAAAAAATAGAATAAGGAGTTAATTCTTTTTTTAATTCAATTTTTTAATATGTAGTTAAAAAAAATACAGACGTATTCTGTCCTCCACACTGTATAGCAAAAAGACTGCGTCATGTTCAAACCACCAATTACATGTACATTGAACCATGTATTCATTGAATAATTTAACCTGTAGCTAGTATCCAAGTAAGCTCTTTTGAGTGAAAATCTCAACCATTCTTCCTGCTTTACAACTTGACGGCTCTCAGGGCTCTGTGTGCTATGCAGTGACATTTCAATCATTGCCTTGAGAGCCTACTGACTGCAACACTTAGCTTTTTACATACGGTATACTAGCATTTCTTTTCAAAATTTTAGGGTAATCCGCCGGGCAGGCCCTTTCTCAAGAATATATGTGCTTTTTAATAGCCAATTTTTTGTTTGTTTTGTTTTTGACCCGATGATCTACTTTTTTTTTACGATTCAGAACAATCAAGATTGCAAGTCACTCAGGGAGGCTTAGTAAATACCTTCGCCATGAACCTCTCTTTTTAGGGAGCGTAGTGGCGTATTTGTATAAGCTATGTTCTCTTTGATTGGCAAGGCGATGGGTGCCGAAGCATCTATAAAACGATGGTTCTAATCCCACCAATTCAAGCATTTTTCGGTCATTGTCACTTAAAAGCCTTATCCTAACTACTGTTGAGCACTATCTAAAATTCTAACTCTTATAATTCTTATTTAGTAGTAGTAGCAGTAGTAGTAGTAGTAGTAGTAGTAGTAGTAGTAGTAGTACCAGTAGCAGCAGCAGCAACAGCAGCAGCAGCAGCAGCAGCAGCAGCAGCAGTAGTAGTAGTAGTAGTAGTAGTAGTAGTAGTAGTAGTAGTAGTAGTAGTAGTAGTAGTAATATTGGTAATCTGTAAAAATTTCTACCCTCACCAATAACAGGCAGTATGGAAAAAAGCAGACCTACAGTCATATCCATGTTGTCGTTGTTGTTGTTGATGTTGTTGTTGTTTTTATCCTTAAAACAACTAGGGTATATAATTAATGTGTTTTGGATCATTAAGAATACAAACTGAAAAGCTCGTAAATTTGCCTTTTACAATATAGATAGTGAACGCGTAATATACACAATGAGACTTTAGATAGCTGCCCGCGGGCTGCCTCTTAATCATTACAAAAGCTTTGGTTACTGAGGAAGAGATAAGTGGAAGAAGAAAGGAAGAAAAGCACCCAAAGATACCGGGGTGGTAGGAAGGGGGAGGACAGATAGACATCTGATAGAGACAGAAAAAAAAAGGTGGGGTGAGATAACAGACCAAAAATTATATGAAGATAAATTTTGATGTAGATCTAGAAATTGATATTCCAAATGCCAATGGCGTAAGGGGAAAAAAAAGAAAAGACAAAGAAAAAGAACTGTAATAATAGAGAAAAATATAAACAAATACAAAAAGAAAGGGAAAAAAAACTACCTGGAACCAAAAGTAGAATAAATATCTTGAGGTATATTTTTATCTATCAAGATTCTACGATCTATAATCAATGTTTACTAAAATAGCTCTGTACCTTTAACGGAAAGTTAATGTCTCTAAGAACATTTGTCAATGCACCTGGCTTCCATAGTGCATCTAGTAAAGTTTGATCTCGATTTCCATCATAAAAAGGTGTAATAAATATAGCTAATTTTCAGTTCTTAATGGGCTGAGTTGAACGTTTTATTGATGACTCCGGTGTAACTAAGTGTTACTAAAGAGGAGTAATATTTTGATTTTTCTCTTCATTACATACCGAATCTCTCAACGCGCAGATCTTTATTTCGTTCTAGGTTTAGGAGTCAAGTCAAGTCAGTCAACTGAAGCGTACCACGGCTCCATATAAACCTAAACCTAAACGACACTGCAGTGCTTTGCAGTGAATGAAACTGAAAGAAGTTTTTGCAGCCTTGCTTTCTAGGAAACTCGGGCCTACATGAGAAGTTCACTGGTAACGTTTGACCGTCATGGCGTCGGGGGTCCAGACTCGACAGAATGATTATGCCAGGGAAAGTTTGCTTCGTTTTAAGAAACATTCGTTTTAAGAAACAAAGAAGTGTGACCTTACACTGAGAAATTAATTATAAGAGTTATGTTTTGCTTTTTTTTTTAATTGAAAGCTAATGTTTCATTGTCGACAAACCATCTGAACTAATCTGGAAAACCATCCTTTATTTTTTTTCCTGAAGCAAAGAACGAAAAAAAGTTTTTCCCCACTGGCTCTAACCCCCCCCCCCCTCTCCCTCCCTCTCTCTCTCTCTCTCTCTCTCTCTCTCTCTCTCTCTCTCTCTCTCTCTCTCTCTCTCCCACACACACACACACGCATATCAATGGTGCAATGTTTGCAGATTGTCATACACAATGCGCCCATACAATTACAAATGGGTCTATGGAGATTATGGTGTTACACAAGGGAGAAAAGAGTGCTTGTGCTTTGAGAAAGAACGCTGCGATTTGCAGCTATTTTTCGATTTGCTTTTATTTGAACACGTTTGTTTATTTAAAATGATTCTATCGCCAGTCAAATCAAGAATCATCCTATAGACTTTGATCGCTGCTCAATAAATCGCCCTGTAAAGCAAAGCAGATTCATGAGTTAAATTGAAGGATTTTTTAAACTACAAAGTTTTCGCTTTTTCAACTGACTTTCATTACACCAAAATCTAACTTTATGATTGATATATTAGACGTTGTATATGAGTGGGGTTTTTTCTTTCTTTTTTGCATACAAGAAAAGCAAGTAGTACGGGGATGAAAGAGGTAGCTTCAGTAATATTCTTTATACAAAGAGAATAAAAATTCAGATGTCAATGTGCATGGGCCAGTCTAATTGTATACGTACACTCTCCCTCCCTTGCCTAAAAGTTAATGTAAAAATACGTGTATGCCACTCGGCATTATGATTTTAATTGTTGCTGTAGTAAACCTTAGGGCAAAAGAGCTTTACATAAATCCTTGATGCGTGTCAACTAAACTTTTTATCTTGCTTGCGCTTCGGAACTGCTTTTTTCTTTAATTTGTGAAAACCAAATCTAGGAAAAGCAACCTTTTTACTGTATTTGAAAACCAAGTAGCCCTTTGAAAACAAAATAAAAGAAAGAGGGATTTTATCACTACACTATTTTACGATGGTCTTTCTGAGAATCTTGCTAGCTAAACACAAAGAACAATAAAGAATGTTTCCAAGTGGTGCATAATAAGAAGCAAGTGTGCAAAACATCAATTCCTGGTTAATTTTGACTCATTTTGAAGAAAAACCTTTTTTTTCATTGGATATTATCTTTATAATACCCAAAAATAAAATGATGACTATGGAAATAAGATTCTTTAATATACGAAAAAGTAAGAAGAAAAAACATGATGGCGTGCATTTTGAAAACGAGAAGATCACTGTAAAAATCAAATTAAACAAAGCAAAAAAAAAGTATATAAAAAGAGAAAAAAAATTCTATAAATTTACATTAACAAAGAAAATTTTAAAACTGATACCTTGACACTGTCACGAAATTTAACATTTACTTTAAAAATCAAATTAAATAACAACGACCAAAATAGATACATGTAATAGGACGTTTCATAAACAAAATATGAGGCTACAATCACACTGAAAATGATACTCCTAAATACGAGGCCTTGACAAAGTCATGAACTACGTGCAATTTTCTGATATATCTCAATTTCTGCGTGGAAAATAGATTCAGCAACCTGAAGAGAACTTAAAAGTTTTAATATATAATATATTTAATTGAGTTACTCACGCGCTCAAATTGGGAAGTTCATTCAAAAATGTTCTTTAACAGTAAAACTTCTTCGAGCCTTTTTCAGCGTGTGCAATCTATCAAGTTAAAACTTCTCGACAAATCTAAAACTACAGTCTATTTCAGCAAGACACACGATAAGAGGCTAAATCAGTTGTCTTTCCGCAAAATAAACACCAAAGAAGCTAGCCTATGTGACAATTACTCAGCAGCCACGCGGAACACTTGTGTGGAGCGTCGCCTTGAAAAAAATAGTGACAATCAGGGATTACCCAAGAAATTTCTTATAAACGTATGACCCTTGTCCTACAGCAGTTTGAGAGGTAGGCCTCAAACCTAGAAATTTCACAGCCAGTTCCCCATTCACATTACAAATAATTATTACACGGGGTCACCCTCAAGGTCTGAATCGACCGTACGAGGTTGTGGCGGTGGCGCAAAACACCTTTCCAAGTGAATTTTATAGACGTGCATTATTTCTGTTGCTTTCAGTGAGAATGGCAAGTATTTTTATAATGGCGACGCAATATTATCAGAAAACGCAGAGAACAAAACAAGAAATAGTAGATCTGTGGCATGGACGAAAGATTGGCTCATGAAACGAGAGCAGCTGAGTCATAGAAATATATACGGGAATTCCAGCGGTATCCCGAAGATTTTTCCACTCACGTCTCGAGGAGCGTAATTGACAACTTCAGAAAAATACCGCAAGGCTGGAAATGGAAATTCGGTTTGTTAACTAAGTATTGATCACACATTTTACATTTTATGAAAGTAGCGCCCTCCATATATCTACGCGTAAAAAACCAATTTATTGCTTTTTTTTTTTTTTCCCCATGAGAACAGATTTACATTTTTTTTTGAGCCATGACGCTTTCATTCATTTCTTTTATTATTTTTTTTCCCTTCAGTTTTTCTCGAAATAACAATAATTTGTTTTCAAAGCGTCACCCGCTTTGAAAATTGTAAACCACAAAGAACAGTCTTTTAAATGTTATTTGGCTCAAGATAAAAAATTGGGAAACAAAAATTTAATGACTTTATTACAGTAAAAATTTAATGAACTTTTAAGAGCATTTTTTAGCCTGAATCCATAGCTTTTCTTTAATTTTTTTATTATTTGGTACCGCCTCGGGCACTGATCTTGAAAATCAAAATTCAGTAAACTTCATCACTGTAAATTGAGTGGTTTTGGAGGAAATAGCGCATAAAGAAATAAAAGTTGCCCTATATAATAGAGATTTTCATCAAGTCCAATTTTCTGTTGCTTCCACAGGACTATAAAAGTGTGTTCTTGAGAGATTCCGCTAAACTCACAGCAAAGGTGCATGTATTTGTACCCATTCGCTTACACAATTATTGTTACAACCAAGTGGGATCCTTGAAAGTTAGTGTTATTTCCGTTTACTATTCATACGTTTAGTTGCCAAAGATATTTGTGCTGAAGGCGCAATGTTCGAGTGTGCAAGAATAGAGGAGAAGTACTCGGTATCCAAAATGATATAAATAGAAATGATTCCGTAGAAGCATTTGTTATTAGCAACAAGGTAAAGCAGGTTTAGATCGACATATAAAGACTTGCCTACAATAATTTGGATGTCAGAAATACTTCCGTGATAGAGACGAATCTTAGAAAGAGAAGTCATGCCTTATGTCAAAGCGCTCTCAAATCTCAGCTATAAGAGCTAGTATAAGAGCTCTTCTGACTAATGTTGTCATCAAGAAGTCAGTTTCTATCCAGCCTTACAAACATGTACTTAAATGTCTCTTTGAGTAATACGTGCAGAGACTATGCAGTTCAAATTTATATGTGAATATCCTTGTGTGGTTTGTTGTTCTTGTTTTTGTGTCTAACGAAGGTGTAAAGCCGAAAGCTCACATGTTTTGTTTTGTTTTGTAGCTGCACTCTACCTATTTTTTTTTTAAACTGTGCTTCGCAACTATTCACAAAGCTCCACTGCGACATTCAATTTAATTGACTATACAGAAAGGCAGTACAGAGAGAGAATAGACGTAGCACAGATACAGAGGTTCTAAAAAGATACAATCTTGAAGTTAATGTCGATAAAACAGAATATACAATACTGGACAGAAATGAAAAAAGCTGGAAAAACACTAAAAAAAAGTCGGAACCCTAATTGGAGACACAGAGGATGTACAGAGAAGAAAGCAACTGTCCACCGCAGCCCTAGCCAAATTACAGAACGTGTGGGTAAGAGGCGACAAACTTAAGAAGAAAACAAAACTGAAGCTGTATAGAGCACTTGTCAAATCTGTCTTAACTTACAATTGTTCTACGTGGGCACTAACACAAGCTGAAGAAAAGAAATTGGATGCGTTTCACAGAAAACAGCTGAAGCGGGTTGTTGGGATAAGATACCCAGTAAAGATAACAAACAAGGCTCTCTACAAGCAATGCAATGAACGCCCGCTTTCACTGTATGTTTTGGAAAACAGATGGCGTTTGTTCGGACATATACTGCGACGCGACAGAGAAATCTCAGCCAATAAAGCCATGGAAGGATTCTTTATCCCACAAGAGGACAAATACAGGGGAAGACCAATCACTACCTTGCCAGTGGTCTTGAACAACGACTTGTCCCGATTAGAAAGTAATACTTATGGTCTTAAAACCTTCAAAGACATTGAAAACCTGAAAAAGATCGCAGAACAGAGGGATCAGTGGAGGATACTATGCACAGGAATACAAAAGGCAGCCGAGGCGTTGCAGTCTGACGACTACGATGCGGAACGGCGATAAGTCAAGTCAAGTAAGTCAGTACATTTCTGGAGACGTTTTGATTGTAGTTATGTAGTCATATGGGGAGCGTTAGGAAGGTTAAAAAAAAAAAAAATTAAACACTACCTAATTAGCCGTTGACCAGTTTCAAATAATATTTTGCAGTGACAGATCACGAACGGAAACACGGTTTAAACGCCAGAAAATAAGGCAGCTAGCCATTTAGTTTCTCTTTTGAAATGTGCTAATCCAAAAGAACTGAACTTCAATTTGTTTCAATGCGATGCTTCGACGGTGATTTTATTAATAGCACCTAAAACTAGTGACTGCAAAACGATGAGCGAAGAAAGGACAAGAAGTGCGATGCAAGTTTTTTCTTCCATGAAAATCGAATGAAATTAATGAAGGATGGTTGGTTCTTTTTTTTTTTTTTAAATAATTCAACCATGAAAGTTATTTCGTCAAACTATTTTTTTCGTGAAGTGTTATGAACACACCTCCATTCACCTCCGAGCCCGCCCCACCACCATCTTTTCTATTCGTGAAAAATCGAACCTTCAACATTTTAATTGTGCCCGTTTTAGAGCTGATTATATAGGACTATTGCGGAGTTAAATCACAACCGCACTTAACCCTAACTCTTATCTAGGCGCCAATAGTAATTATCGGGTACGACAAAATCCTGCCAAACAGGATGTGGGGTAATTTTTGCAAACTGTAACCAAATAGAGAAAATTATAAAAATGTTCTGAGGTAATCTTTTCCCCTGAAAAAGACGTCCCAAACCCACGTCTTCAACTTTCATATATGGCGACCATGTATGTAACCTCTGTAAATTCGTAGAGGCTTTTCCTGCATCCATGAAGACCTGATCAAACTTTCTCACTCTTGAAAAGATACGTTTTGATAGTGTATGACGTGATTTTTTCCTCATAGATTTAATCAAAACCAACTCATCTTCTTTGAACTGTGAAGAAAATCGACACGAATGTTTAAAATATTATACGTCCTTACCGCCGTTTTCATGTCTCTGTGGATTTTTCTCTGAAAGAAAAAGTTTTAATAAGTCAGTAGACAATAGTGTGGAAAAGAACCACTAATAAATATTCATATTGTCTCTATTTCTTGCCCTCGTATTTCGTATGAGTTTGCGCTAATTTACGTGAAAACCAAGTGACGGCAATTATAGTTGATTCCTCTTTAATTGGTTTGAAATAATATCTATTGTAACGGTGCCGAAGATTACTCATCTATATATCCGTTTTGCGCATGAAATTCCTCCGAGGAAAACTGTTACTCAGTCTGTAAAATATAGCGATGTGGGATGAAGACAAAGGAAACACGCCCAAATCTGTATCAATCATATTGTCTTATTTCTGAACATAGTTGTGCGAACCAATTGATCCTAAAGACAACTCATGCAAATTGCTATCCTCAGTCCCTGTCTGAACCTTGTTATAGAGTTGTTTCCATAGCTTCAACGCGTGGATTTTAAACCAGTTAAGAACGTGTTTTGTTTTCAATATAATCACGAATGCGCCTCAAAAGTAGGCAACCTTCTCCCATAGCTTACCTCTTTTTCTACAGTCATAGCAGTGCCTTCTATTTAGATCAATATAGTAAAACATTCCAGTTCCTTTAATTTATTCCTAAAATTCACTTTTAGATCCTTTGGCCCAATCTGCTCTTTAAGTTTCACACCATATAAAACCTTTGGAATTAAAAAAAAAATCTATATGTACTTTATTTGTGCAGTGGACTCAAAGCTCTTTTTAGGAAACGGATAAACTGAGCATGAAAAATGCTGACAATAGATCAAAATGTGCCTTCTGCAAAAATATCCACTGATTTAGAAATCCAATCCTCAACGTTGTCACCAATCACTCAATCCATTGTATACTCTTTGTATATAGGCCTGTGCTGAATATTTAAAGATGGGTTTGTAACGGCTAATCACTTGTTTAATTTTTCATGGCTTGTTATGAGATATCTTGAATAATCTTACTTTCACCAAAAAAAAAAATTACGACACAACAACGAGGGAGAACAGATATGAATTTAGACCAGTATAGATGACTAAGTGTACCACGATACCGTTTAGAATACATTTCTTTTTCTTTTTTTTTTTTTTCAATTAAATTTTTTGTCTTTTTTTTTGTAGCTCAGTCCTATTCATTTAGATCCACTTTGGAATAAACCATCTTATGATCTGAGGAAAGTCTTTATCAATGAATCATTAAATTACTAAAAAAAAATATTGCCTTTTGGATAAAGGTTTGTTTCCTATATGGACAAGAAGGAAAGAAAATGAAAAGGCACATCGTTCCTCTTTGTCACGTTGGCATAAACCCTTGTTTTATCAATTTAAAAAAAAAAAATCTCTAACCCATCTTGCTTCTAATAAATAAGTAACCGATGAGCAATTTTCTAGTAGTCTAAAAAAATCTTGAAAAAAGGTAACACGAGTCCGTCCGAAAGTTATTGTTTCGTTTTCGAAATGAAAATTACAGATAATATTATTTAATTTTATTCTATGAAATCCAAAAAATTTTCTTGCAAACATATTACGGTTTAGTAACAAAAAAAATCGTTAAAGTTTAAGATCAAAAACTCGTATTCAATCAACTACGCAGGCTATTAAATTTTTTCTCACGCGTTTGTGTATTTTATAGTATGAACAAATGATATAGCTGGGTAAAACCGGAAGCGTTATCGAAAGGGGTGTAGGCTGCGTTAGACCAATGGGCTGAGAGAAGTTTATAGAAATTATACTTCATTATACAGTGGCCTCCGTTGTAGCTTTCACGCATGTCATGTAAATCGGCACATCATAACTATCAAATTTCTCAAAGGATACAAGAAAAAAAAACCCTAAAAAAAACTCATTGGTGGATAAGTTTCTAAAACTTGCTGTTTTTCTAACTATGGAAAGTCGATATGAAAGTTTTACAAATGATCGCAAGTTTGAAACTTGTTTAAACTGGTTATAGCATGATGTTTAACGTTTAAAGATAAAAATAGCATTAGAGTACCAGGTGCCCTAAAATACATTGAAAGATTGTTTTGCCTAAAGGGACCTAAACTTTGTGAGAGTTTCTATTTTCTGCCATATATTGTTCTCACTTCTGTTCCTTGAAAATGGATGAACACACCTATTTTTTGTTTTTGCAAATCTATATAATTATATTTTTTAATTGAAGCGGGTAATATACACCCTTTGTTTATTTGTCCGCATAAGTTTTTATAAGGCCTATGGAAATGTGAACCTTTTGTACCCAACCAAAAAGGATCTGGGGATTAATCTCGATAACATGGCGCTTTTCATACATTTTCCTGAAAAAAAAAAAAATTAAAACACAACAAACCCCCGATTTACCTTGAGCATACATCCCCTCAGGCCTGATCATCAAAACTATGATAAGAAACAATGTAAAATGTTGATCGGCACAAATTTGATGTGGAAGATTTAATGCAATCTCCAATGACCTCCCGCCTACTATTGTTACAAAATGATTGTCACTTTTAGATGTGATCAAAAGAAGTCATACAAATGTAGATCTAGACATACGGTGATCTAGGCTTCAAAACTATATACATATATAAAAAAAATTCATCGCTAGTGAAAATTTAACATTTTGATCTACCAAATGAGGTTTGTTGGTGCAGAAATGAAAATCCCCTTACGGAAAGGAAATCTACGATTTATCTGCACCAATCCTGTTAGATCTAGTATAAGATGCAATAAAAGTAAATTACTTTTTTTTTAATGTATCAACAGACTACTCAATGTTATTTGTATTTCAATAAATCCGGTATTTCGCTCATTTTAGAACAAATTAATGTACTAAATTATTAACGTCAATATTTAACAAATTTCAAAGGAGCTCACCCATGTGAGAAACATTAATGGCCGTGAAATATGGTGTCATCGAATGGAAAAAAAAAACAATTTGAAGCAGTGGAACACAGCTATTTAGATCTAGATAGACTCTATTCATAGTGTGAGTTACTTCAAAATTCATTCATAATAATCTAGATCTAGTGAAGCTAGAATCTTGATCCAATTACAATGATAATTCTACATTTAAATCGAGATCCTCCTATGTTTTTTAGGGCACTCTTAGTCTTACTCTTAGCCTACTGTTTGTAAATTGGTATTGTTTACATCGCAGTCATGGATTTTCTTGTAACTGATTGGATTGGTATTTTCAACACTCTTAACCAAATTTTTCATCCTATATAGGTATACAATGGAAAGCAGCAGTAGAAGTAATTAAGGTAGATCTATCTCCAGAGGAGAAATGGTGGCCCTTGAGTAGAGCTAGAGATCCAAACTGAAAATTTATTTCAGCGGCGATCAGTGTTTTAGAAATTAATATAAAAAAAAATTAACTTCAGATGTTCAGTGCAAATCCATCTGTATATTGCTTCTATGGCTATCTGAGTAAATACGAAGGCTGTGGAATGGTTTACTCAGCATTTTCTGTAGGCATCAGTGTGTCCCAATGGCATTTGTAACCTTTTTCCGATGTTCAGCGAAACATGGCAAGTGTCCAGCCAAACACGAAGTCTGCGTAATAATAAACTTGGCACTTTCCATCAGAGTAGACCCAGAACATGATATAGCCATGAAATTATTCTAATTTTGTAACTAAATTTTAAAACAGTCTTGAACAGTTCCGAACGACATAATTTTTTATCTTGGTGAGGTTCATTGTTTTGTTTACACTTGCGACTGTTGCTTTTATTGAGGGAGCAGACATAGCCTTCTAAAATCATCAGATTTGATGTAGCAACATAGACCTAGAGGCTAGAGATCGAGAGGGAGGGAAAAAAAATAAATCTTGACAGGCCAATACAATTACCTTGCTGGAACCAAACTTTTAGTCTTACACCAAAGAATACACATACAAGATGACATCTAGTTCTGGCTCAAGGCTCAAACCCTACAAAACTTTGATGAGACAGGAGGGATTGACAGTCTCTGTATGATTATATGAAAAACTTAAGAGATGTAAAAACTAATTACAGAGATCAGGCTCGGTTGATGCCTTAGCATGTAGTACAATCATGTTACAACTAACCAGGTTTTTCGGGCCTTGCATTGGGTCTGATCGCACACCTATCCAGGCATTAAATGATTAGCTGTCTCAGATAATTAATAAACAATCAGTCTAAAATATCACTATGCTCAGTGCTATTCAGGCAGTTAAGAATGAGCGAAGTAGGAGTGAGCTTTCTTGCATCAAATATTTTGAAATACAAAACCCCCTTACAGACCCCATCAGTTATGCAGGAACACTAGATATTCACATGCCTTTTTCCAAAAAGAAAAAAAGTTGACACGGAAACTGAGAAAGTGAAAGTGAAACAAGCTCTTACCTCAAAAGCTGCGAAAAAGATCTCAAATAGAACCGAGAAACTACTGTGGTTGTGATTCAATACAATTAAATAGAAATGATTGAAGCTGCAAAGGAAACTAACACTTATTCATTTGGCAGTAGAACAAATACAGTAAAAAGTCATGGAAGTGACAGTAGTATAAAAAGAAAGATAAGTAAGGCTTACAAGGCGCCTTTGATAAAGCAGTAGTTGCTACCTAATTTGAGTTTCAAAAAACCGAAGTTCACACCTACTCACGGCTCTAAAAGTAAGGTAGGCACTGACATAACAGAAGAATGAGGTTCTCTGCATTGCCCTAAGCCCATGAATGAATTAATCCAAGTAGAAGTGAATTGTTCATGACTTTGACAATTACAATGCCTAATCATCTTTCTTACCAAAATATAAATTTTTAAAACAGATTACTTTGAATTCTAAAATATGTGCCTGTTATCCAAATCTGTTTCTTTTGATGTTAACTTTAAACTAATGGTATTATTTGAAAATTATTTATACCACCACAGCGCTCATGATTTTCATTGGTTGGAAACTTTGTGTACTGTGACCACTGGCCTAACTTTTATTTTTTGAACTAAAAAAAAATTCTGGTATACTGTCAATGCCTTTTCTTCCCAGCTTTTCATGTCTACAGATTCTTGTTTGACAAGATTGGTAACCCGTGGAACAATGAGACAAGAGATTTTAAACAAATTATCCCTGTGACATAATTACAAAACCTTTTTCTCAAAATACTGCACAATTAGTGTTTGTAATTAAATTAAAGTCAGCTGATGACTAGTATTAATGCACAACTGTGACTGTTATTCAAATATAATTTTGACATGTAATTTGAAAAGTTTTCATAAATTTTCTAACAGTAACACTTGCAGCTAATGTTCTACTATCATATTTTTCACCCATAAACTCTATAGATGTGTTATTACTTACAGTGCTATGCCTTATCAAAATAAGCTTTGGTATTGAGATTTACTGTTTTAATTGCAACTAGCTGAAAGAATGTTTAACAAAGGGGCATGGCTCATTGATGACTGTGTTGTCATGCTGTGAAATTTATTGAAAGGATGCATTCAAAAGAACCCTTTAAGTAAACTAATTGAGAAAAAATATTTTGAATACATAGAAAGCGTCTGCCAATTAAGAATTTTACTAGTAAATTTAAGTGAATCAAAATATTTCAAAACTGGACAGCTCTCCCTAACGCTTTTGACAACCATGAAAACTGATTTCTTGCTGAAAAGTATAAAATCTGTATGGAATTTTCAAGGTAGCTTTTCTTTTAGTGATTGTGTCGTTGCAGAAATTTTTACTACAAGTTTTACTGGTGAGTTTGGAGGCTCTATCAGAAAGAGCCCTATAAGTAGTATAACTTACTTTTACCCTTCAATTTAATACTTATTCCAAAATCTGAAAGTATAAGTTATACCATTTTTAATAGATTAGTTTGAGGCCTTATCTATTGAGTGTCTTTTTATTTCAATATATTACCATGGATGAGTTATATTACCAATCTTTTTATCAATAATAGTTCTTTTTTTTTCCTTTTTCTTTTTGTGTAGAACAAAGAACATACAAAACTTTAATGACCATGATCCAGTGTAAAAATGTAGCCCAGTACAGAGGGAAGGTGATACTGGCCCCTATGGTGAGGGTGGGAACACTGCCCATGAGACTGTTGGCTCTCCACTATGGGGCAGATCTTGTGTACTGTGAGGTGAGCTAGCTTATATGGTAGATTGCATTTTGAAGTGTACACTCTTTACTCATTTAGGTCTCATACTAATAGGTAAATATTGTTTTTGAGAGTGTTTTTAATAAGCTGCGACAACTTTTTATTTTGAAACTTTTGTAAGCACCATCAAAAACTTCATCCATGTTGATTTCATTTTGTCTGTGGCATGAATATTATGGATCTAAGAACATGTTTGGCCCTCTTTCAGTGGATTCTGTTGACCGAAAAGTGAGAGAATTGATTTAAATCATAAGACTAAGCCAGAAATATTGTATTGCAAAAAGACAAAAAAAAAATTAAGTCTCAATGAGTTAATTTTTTCCATTGATTAAGTTTTCTCTTTAAACAACTAATATGATAATAAAAAGTCAAATATGTAACTTTTTCGACAAAGCAAAGAGAATTATTTGGTTTTCTTTAAATTTTATTGCAAATCTAAAAGCATAAAATCATCATCTACTTGCCTAATATGTCTCTGTGTTGAAACTTCAAATACCCATCACTGACTGCCGTATTGCTGGTCAAAAACACAGCTCTGATGGTCCTTTAAAAGAATTTTAGCCTCTTTGTGTATATATATATATATAAATATATGTATGTTTGTAGGTGTGAGTTGCATGCATGGGTGACCATGACTGTTTAAATCTAAACTAATTAGTCCTTACGTCACACACTTTTTCCAGCATTGTAAAGCCCCTTTCACACTTTCTATTATGGTGAGAAACAAACCTGCAGCATTATAAGTGAGGCACTGCATGTGCAAAGATCAGCAAACTTCACTTACTGGCCATTTGGGTACTCACGTCAGCAAAAGTGATTTGCCTTTAGCAAATTCTTCCTTATGATTTATTTCTTCATCTTCTTTACTTTAGTTAACTTAGAATACTTTCTGCTTTTCAGTTGACTGAATACTGATGCTAAATGAGCAACCTTCCTGATTACTTGCTGCACAGAGATTTACAAAAAGTTATAGGTTATAATGAAATGCTTTTCACCTTTTCTTTCTTCAGGAAATAATTGACAAGAAGATTCTGATGTGCCAAAAGAAAACAAATGGTAAATGATCCCTCCTAATAATCTGAACCATTTGTTAATTTCTCCCTCCTCCTACCTCTCTTACCCCCAAAAATACAAAGTTATTTAGGGTGCTAGAGGACAATTATATCATCAGTCAAATTGAACATCCCTCTTTAATTGGGTTCTGATGATATTAACTATGGTGATTCGAACTTGAGGAGGCTGTTTTATTATTAAATTATTCAATATTTAATTTCTTTTTTTGTTACTCAAATTTAACTTACTTGTAATTCAAAGTTATCAGAAATTTTCCTTATGGATAAACTTTTTTCTCAAAACTATACTTTATATAAAATAAGTATTTTTTAAAGAATTACTTAAACTTAACTCCCATGTGATTGTTGTGTAGGGCAGCTTGGGAAAATGGAATAAATAATTTGTTGTGTCACATAAATCATTTGTATGAAATTGATTTGAATTAATTTTTAATGTGATATTTCACACATTTATTATTATAATATTAAGTATTACATGTCAACTACACAAAGACAGTGACAATTATGACAAATACTGAATTCCTCTCCCAGGTTTTGCTCATTATGGAAATAACCTCTATATCAGCCACTGGCTCTATTGAGATATCATATGCATTTGATGCATTTTTTAAATAATTATTTTGTTCTGAATTAAATCTTATTGAAGCTTTTATCATTTTTTTTTTTTTGATTTTCAAATTAGCTATTATAGCAATATTCTGGATATTTACAATAAATTCAACAGATCTGCTGGGAACCACAGACTTTTTCCTTTCTGATGGAACTGTGGTGTTTAGGACCTGTGCTGATGAAAAAGACAAGTTAATATTTCAACTGGTAAATGTTATTCTTATCACACATATATACCTAGCTAAATCCTTCTTCCTCATGCCCACCAAAGTATAGATAAGTGCTGATTTCATGTCATAAAGTGCAAAAATCTTCATTTATGTTTTAGCTAAGCTTTTGTCAGTAAATGAATTCAGGGCTTCTTTCTTGCAGCTGTGTGCTGATTGATTATTTTTTAGAAATCAATGAAAAAGGACTGGCAAATGGCTCAGAGCCTTCTTTCGTTTGTATTCTATATTTTTGAGGTACAATATTGAAGAGAGTTCTCATTTGAAATTCAGACAGTTGTCTCTCTTCTTTTGTAAAAAATTTACTTCTATGTTCCACTATAAGCAAAGTTCACATAAACAAATTTATAATTGGATTTGAAAGTATATGAAATGTCGCAAAAAAAAAAATTCATAGACTCGTAGTAAAAAAGAATGAAAACCAGGCATAAATGTACTCAGAAATATTTTTTTTTCAATATGCCCTACCAATATGGAATTGTAATTACAGGTAACACTCTTCTTCAATGAATGGTTTAAAAAATTATTGGAATGGCATAAACTCATTGCTACCGTAGTTGAGGTAGCATGATAATCCTTTGAAGCCCAGGTGAGGTGGCTGTCCAACCTGAGATGCATAACGTGATAGCAAGTGTATCAAAGCAAATGTTGCCTCGTTTTGCATACTTTTAGAATCACCTTTTCAAGATTGTACAGAAATTATTATGAAAAAGAAACCCAACATAAAGGACTAAAAAATGTCTTATTTGCAAATGAGAAAAAAACAAAAAACATTGGCCTAGTGGAACACAATAATAATGATAGATAATTTAATAGGATATCCTTCTGAGCTTAAATAGTAATAAAATATATTGTGACTTCAGTCTACTATAAAACTGATAGTTTCTGAAGAAAGAGGTAATGATGATTAACTTGTACAGAAATAAACGTTAAGCCAGGAACCAATGTTTTTTAATTGCCCTCCATCCATAGCTCATCACATTGTATCTTGCTGTTCTTTTAAAAATTTTACCTGTTGTATCTGTCTTGATTCTGTTTAATGTTCATTCAATTAAAAAAGAAAATTATTCTTAAGAATTATTAAAATCACACCAAGGGCATTGAAATCAGCCAAAGCATATTTAATCCCTTGCCGTTTTAGTTTGCCTGACAGGCTTGATTGGGTAAGCTATCTGGCTATCTGTCTATCTATATACATACATAAATACAAACACATATATGTGTAGATGTTTGTTTTCTCCTATTCCACCTCTGCACGTTATATACTAGATGTTGTGTATGTGATGTCTGTTTTTGCAACTGAGTGTGTTTGGCATTTAAACACTTTCTATTAAAATATTTATGTCACATATGACTGATCTGATTTCAAGGCTGAATTTTGTTTTTGGTGCATGTATGAGCACAGAGAAGTAATGGCTATTGTAGCATTAATGTTCAAGTCATATAATCATTTTAGATCCAAATTTTACAAACTCAATAAGTATAGTTAATTTCTTGCTATTATTTTATTTTCAATCTATTTTATAACACATTTAAGTGCTGAGGCTTGATTTTTTTTTTTTAGGGAACAAGTGATGCAAAAAGTGCTGTGGCAGCTGCTAAAAAGATGTAAGTTCTATACATTGAGAGACAGAGAGAGAGAGAGAGATAGAGTGAGTGTGTGTGTTTGTGTCTCAAAACCCCTGGATTCCACTTTATATACTCATATGTAAAAGAACCTCATGTATGGAATTTTCCTTCATAACCAAAATGTTGCTTCCCTTAAAGAGATTTGTTTGAAAAAAAAAATCACTCATCACTTTAACTTTCCGTGCTCAATTTTTTAAAAAGAATTTTTTTCAAACTTATGTCAATGATTTATGAAAGAACATTAATTCTATTTTCTTCAATAGCCAGGACTGCGTTGCAGGGGTCGATGTCAATATGGGATGCCCTAAGGAGTTTTCTATTAAGGTGAGTAAAACTGGTCTTTCTTTATGTTCAATTTTTTTACTTTGAATTCCTAAGAAATGGGAAATATGTTCCAATGTTTCTGTCAGCCTAAAATTCTTGCTGGGGAGTGAAATATTAAGATCACATAATTTGAACAAACCTATTTGTGTCTGGTTACTGATTGACATCTCATCCATTGAGATTAGAGGCTAAATTGGACTATATTGAAATCCAGAATCTGAGATTTCTTAATTTTGAGATTGTAGCTTGCGTGATATTTGAGATCTTTATTAATTTGTTAATTAGGTATCAACATAGAATCAACATAGTGTTTGTTTTCAGTGAAGAAATTATTTAAGGTTTATTTAATGATATGATTGTGTGGATCAAGAGTGATGTTGATTCAGGCCTTGAATTCTGAGTTGAAGTCTCTAGACATTTAAAAAGTGAACATTCTAACATCTAAATACTGATTCAAATAAGCTCTACATCCACCACATAGGATCTGGAAAGTAAACATTACCATAGGCTCAAAAGGTTATTGTTTCAATCTCACTTCAACTTGAACTTTTTCAGCATATGTATTAATCACAGAGACAATAAAACTGTAATATTTCAAATTGGCTTCAGCTTTCAAGTCTTGGTGTGGAAAGTGTGAGGAGATAAATCTTAAGGGTGAAAAAACTTTGTGAACAAAGCCCACACATTTAGTTCAACTCTAAACTAGGGATGTTTGGTGCTTGAAGTTAAAGTTGTAGTCAAAATGAAATTTGTTTATATGAACTGCCTTAAAAAGATCATAGAATGAAATATTAGCATGCCTTTATTTTGTACCTGTGTGTTTGGGAAGTGTACAAACATTTTTACCCTTTCAGCTTTAGTGCGTGTTGTTATATTTATCAAGTTGCAAGAAGAAGTGATAGAAATTCTTGAGAAACGAAGATTAGACTTCAGATTGAGTGAAGAAAATTGTCAATTTTTAAAAAAAAAATTTTCATGTTTAGGGCGGCATGGGAGCAGCTTTGCTGACACAGCCTGACAATGTGAAAAAGGTTAGTGAACATGGCTTTCTACTTTTTAGGGAGATCTATAATTGCCACTAACTTTCTCATTTTTGAAAAATCTATCTTTTTCGTTTAGGCTTATCCTTTTCAGCATGTCTTTCCAAACCAATGGTGCACTATGGGTTATAAACCGATCGCCTAATGAACCTTTAAAAGGCAGCTTAAACACCATTTATTCACCACAACGTATTCCCGGCAGTAGATGATGTTTTACTTGTATCATATTCTTAAGCAAATGTATGTTATGCATGTTATTTTTTATATAATATGTATGTTATTCTTTATGCTATGTACGTCATTCTGTATGTTATGTATGTATGTTCAGGCCTTCTAGCCTGTTTCTATCTTATTCTTTTTCTTGTAAAGCGCATAAAGCATTTTAATCATTTGGATATGCGCTATATAAATGCACTTTATTATTATTAGTATTATGATTATTATTATTATTATTATGTCCAGATCTTCTGATAATGAATAACATAATTATCTTTTATGGCACTCTAATGTGTTTTATATTATTTTTATTTGTATGAAAACTATAATCATATAGAAAAATTGAATTAATTTATAGTAATTATATACGTTGCAGGTGTAAAATTGAGTGCCTGAGGAAAAATGCATCAGGTTTTCATATTTCTTGTGGTGTTTCATCTGTGCTTTCTGTCTTTGTACATAAGCCTGGGCAAAATCCCTCATCAAAAGAGAAAAAAAAATAAAAGGAAGCCAAAAAGTAGATTAAAAAAAAAAGACAGATAGGGGTATGAATTCAAGAATTTCATTAAAAATAAATGGTGTCTTGAAATATTCTGAGTTTGAGACGTGCTCTCACTACTGCTTCATCATATCTGAGATTTGTCCATGGATTGTAAACTCTGAAGAGCTGATTTAATATGTAAAAATCATGATTCAAATTTCTAATTTTTATTTTCCCTCAAGGTTTTAATTTCACAAGTTATTACAAATAGCACTGATTTTCTCTTGGTTTTCTGGGCTTAGCTCTAGATGTAGGTCTAACTATGGCCAATTCGGTTCTGGCTCTTTACAGGTTCTTCTTAAGCTTTTTTCATTATCTAATAGGTTGAGCAAAAGAATCAACCTTTCAGTGTTCCAAACCTGGAGTAATAGCACATATGTGTGTTGTTTTTTTTCAGAAGCGTTGATATCTGGATGGACATTGAAAATAAATACTTAGTATGATTGACCTTGAGACTTTGTTTCAGATGTATTTAGAATTAAAGTTTTTAGAGATGCCTTTGGTCTAGCTATGTTGCAGGAGGCCTTAGTTGTTCCCAGTCGCATTGGGCTGAAAGGGCTTATGTTGCACCTGTGAGTGAGCATTAAGATGGAAAGACTTTATGAAAATGTAAAGCACTTGTTTTTTGTCTAGATAAACATAATTTGCAGCTGGAATTCTTCATCCTTGTTGTATTTTCTGAACAGATCCTCACAGCACTAGTATCAGAGTTGAGTGTGCCAGTCACATGCAAGATCAGAGTACTGCCTGAGGTGAGTTCCTATTCAGATCTCTCTCTCTCTCTCTCTCTCTCTCTCTCTCTCTCTCTCTCTCTTTCCCTCCGTCTCTCTCTCTCTTTCTCCCACACTCTCTCTTTCTCTCCTTCCCTCTCTCTCTCCCTCTCTCACTGTCTCTCTTTCAGATATAAGCACCCTACACTAATCCTAATTTCTCAAAACTCTTATCTCAGAAAACTTGAGTGACTTCAAATCTCGTGCTTCATTTGTTCTTGCTAGCTTTAGTTTAGAATATGTAATAATTAAAAAAAAAATACCTTATTTTATACTACTTGGTACATTTATGCTTCGAATTTGTTAGATAGTTACACAAGTCAGGTTTTTAAAAAGTCGAGATCAAGTTAACTGTTTGAAGTGTTGAGTCATGACCCCGCTTGATGCAATTCTTTACGTCTGAATTAAAGTTATCATTAGTATTTTTCTTTCTCTTTTCCTCCTTCTCCTTCTGCTTCTTTTTCTTATTATTTTATCATTCTTATTGTGGCAGATTGTAAGGTCTAAAACAATTCATTCTTACCTGCTAATGGTGTATCTCTTGGGATGAAACATCACATTTGTGTAATCTGGCAACTAAAAGTGCGTTGATTTTATGTTCACAATACTTTTATATATTTTTATACAAAAACTAACATTAGATATGATCTAAGGTTGTATTTCATGAAACAAATCATAGACTTTTTTTAATTGAAATGTCATAGTTGTGCTTTGGTTTTATATGAAAGTTTACCTTTACTTGTTTTTTTGTATCCACTCCCAGCTTAAAGATACTCTACAGCTGGTAAGGCTTATTGAGTCAACAGGTGTGTCTGCTCTGGCAGTCCATGGTCGTACTAAGACAGAAAGGTCACGAGATCCTAACAGAGACAGTTATATAAAGGCCATTGCTGAGGCCCTCAGCATTCCAGTCATTGCCAAGTGAGATTTTTATTTTGCTTACAATTTTTTATTGATCAATAATTAGAGGTCGTATAGGTTGTCATTGTGAGCTAGGTATAGAATTACCAATTTTATTCTTAAAAAAATAAAAAGAAGGAGATTTCAAGCATCTTCCATTACACTTTTGAGCTCCGTGGTAATTGGATATGTTGAAGTCTTCATCATTAAAACCCTTTTTTTTTACCTACAAAAGTGACAATAAAGATTGAAATTTAAGAAAAAAATCACTGTTACAGATGTGTGTATCTTGTGGAGACCCAAAAACTTTGCCATCCGGAAGATGGAATCAGACTGTAGCATTTGACAAAACAAGTGAAAGGAGAATAATTAATTTTCAATGGATGCATCTTATCAAATTATGTTTCTAGAAGACTTCTTTTGTTTATATATATTTACACACACACACACACACACACACATACATACATATATATATATATATATATATATAAGTACAGTATATATATTTGTACTGAAAAATATCTGAATTAAGAAACAGAAAAAATTAACTATTTTTCTGTATTATATAAAAAAATCTAAACAATGCCAATTTGCTATGATATGAACCAATCCTCATGTAACTGATTTTGGAACTTCAGTTTTAGGAAAAAATATTAATTTTTTTCTTGTTTACTTTACTTCATTTAATAGATAGAATGGAAAGTTTCGGTTAAAAAATTTGAATAACCATATATTTTAATTTGTTTACACTACCAAGCCAACAACAAAGCAACCCACTCCCTTTTTTTTGTCTGTTTTTTTTGCCACAAAGGTGTTTAATTTGTCAGGACTGATCTTATGGTCATATTCTCTTACATTTTTAATACCAAGTGGAGGGTCCAAGGCTATCAAGACATTATCAGACATTGAAAGTTTCAGACGTTCAACTGGTGCAGCTTCTGTAATGGTGGCTCGGGCGGCTGAGTGGAATTGTTCTGTGTTCAGAAAAGAAGGGCCATTGCCTTACAGGGATGTCATGCTCAGCTACTTAAAATATGTAAGTTTGTTGAAACCCATTGATTCCTCTTGTCTACATGAAACATGGCAAAGTGCAGATGAAAACATGAGGCTTCAAAATCATCTAACAAACATGTTTCAAACAAGTGATGAAAGTTCTGGTGGGTTCTAGGATAGGCTAAGGAGAATGGGAGTTGTCACATAGTAGTAGTAGACTTACATGTTGAGCAGTTGTTATCCTCTCAACAATGACATTATGATGGTACCTCCGTAGTTTACTTATCAAAAGGTTTTATCTCGCAGAAAGAGATATTGCATTGTCAAAAACTTAATCTTAAAGTTCTTCATCGGTCATTTTGATCCTGCGGCATAGGATTTTTCAGATATCTAAATCAAGGTCGGGGCAATGCATTTTGATTAAAGGAAGATACTAGATCTAGATCTATAAATTTGAGATATAAGTTAAAAAATTATTCACATTGATTCAAATTGAGAGTGTCGTATATCAACAAAGAATGAAAGCATTAGTTTGGTCTTACTGACTTAGAGAGATTACAGTACTTTTTTTTAAAAGACTCATATCACTGACTTTATTTATTATTCTAAACAACTATGAATACTTGGTTTTCATGTGTAAAAGATATACTTTGGTTCCATTGTTGTAGGTTTTCTCATTTTATGTTGTAATGAATGTTAAAAGTTTTGGAAAGAATTACATTCTTAGCTGTGTAGCTTTATTTAGCCATAGATAATACCCTTTCTTGAAACAGAATGTGTCTACTGATTATTATAGTGGAAACCTCATAATTTGAATTGGTTGGGAATGGATGAAAACTTTGAATTAAGAGGATTTAAATTTTAAAAAATAAGTATTTATAACTATTTTATTCAAATATGAGTTCCCTACTGTTTTCTTACTATTAGCTCCCCTCCCCTTAATCCCCCGGTTTTCTAAAGTCTTTTTTTCTTTTGCCCTTAAATGTGCTGTTGTTTTAAGGGTTACGATATGAGAAAGACAATATTTGGCATCTTTAAGTAGCAGACTTGCTCTTAAAATGATCTGTGATTATAGTTTGTCTGGCTCTCCTAACAACATGGTCCTCAAACTTGAACTCAGGAGACCAAATTGCATTGCGCAGGTCATCTGTGCCTTGTTTGTTGATAAACTTTTTCAAAGTCAGAAGAGCTGATCTGGCTTCTGTTGAGGTGGTGGGGACAGAGAATTAGATTAAGATGCATGGAAATACGAAAATAGGCAAATGTGACTGTCTCTACAGGTGCCAAAGCTACAAGTGAGCTAGTGTACATAGGATAGGTGTGGCGGAAACAAACTAAGCAGTGTGTCGGTCTTGGTACCCTTTGTTTGTCTACACTACCCAGAGCATCTCGTGCCACGCTGAGCCAGCCATGACAAAAACTTAGCCCAGTCTCTGGCCCTGCACTTCGGCACCTCCCTCACCTTTTCCCTTTCCCCTTCTTTCTGGGCACACCCCCACCTTTGCTCAATCAATCCGCTGCCAGTGAAACGGCTTGCTAGATCTACGACTCATTAACTGAGTGTGCACTATGCCCACCATGAGCACCCCTCACCTTTCCCCGATCCCATGTTACAATCACAGTATCAACGTTTCTAATGACACTCCTTTCTTTGTGCATCAGGTCCCTCCTGGCTTTGTTCGCGCACTGATCAGCTTTTTTCAGGCAGTGATTAATATTTTTGTGATGCCTTATGGGGTGTTATTGACTTCAAATTAAGAGAATCGAACCTGAAAGGCTTCTAACAAAGCCAAAGAAAGAAAAATAACCTTTCCTCCAGCAAAATTCGGTTTTTGAGGTTTCCACTGTATATCTTAACTTGAATTTTGTTTGGAATATTTTCAATCTTTCCGCAGGCATTTGAATATGATAATAACGAAATCAATACTAAATACTGTGTTCTACAAATCCTGCATGACAAAATGACTGAAGCACCTGAGGCAGATAGATGTCTGACGGCTAAATCTTTGCAAGATTTTGCGTGAGTCTTGACTTGTTCTCATCATTGGTTAATTCTCTTTTGTTGGGATCATGATTGAAAAAGAGACCACGGTGTAGCACTAGCGCTGTTTTAGATTAGTGCGGCCGGTCTCGCGCAGGTCAGGCTGACCGGGATCACGAAGGGATCAGCACAGGTAGCCTGCTCGCCTCTGTTTTTTTCTTACAATACGAAGTTATCTTCTATCCCATAGAGGAAACACAAAAACATGTTTGTTGTTGGAATTGTTATAGACGCTACATAGGCAGAGAAAAAAAAACCGGAGAAGCTAGCTTTTATAGTTACCATGTAATAGGGCCGTGAAGCGGCATAATTTATTAACGTTTTCGTAAATTAAATGTATATTTTTAAAAAATCATATTAAAAAACCGGACCGTTGTTTTTCTGCAAAATTTGGTAACAATTATAAACAGACATGCTTCTTTTTACTCACGAAATTTGAAACCGTACAAGATTTTAGTTTGTCCAAAACATCCCTCCAAGGTTTATGATCATTATCTTTATTAGTAAACAGCTAAAGTGACAAGCCTGTGGACAAGCTGGTAACTAGTCCAAATTGTATTTATGTCCGAAAATTGTGAAAACTCTAAGCAACATTGTTAAGTTGATATTATTGTTAATAGAAAATAATATTTTCATGAAGGATATCACAGTTATAATTATTAGGAAAATAAATCAATTCAGACTTTCTCTTTTATGATAAATTCACAGAATAAATACATAGTATCACATTTAAAAAGTGCAGTTATTTTATCTCTGAAGGCTAGGTGCAACTTGAAGTACGTGTGCTGTCAATATGTGATGCAGTTTTTTAATGTCGTCTGTAAACCCGTGCGCCTTGTGTTCTTCTAAGTTGGCTATCATATGGTGACTGTTTTCCGTTCCCTGTTCCCCTAGGAGGCCCAGTCCGTGTCCGTGTTTTTGTATGTGAGGGATGCAGTGGTGTTCTAAGATATGCTGTTTTGTGGGGAAACATTCTTCTGTATATGGTCATATAATTTTCTATTGCTGATTTTATTTCTGGCAGGTGCCTGTGGTCAATATGTTTCGTGTGTGATATGGCATTGTGAACTTTGGAAAAGGCTTCGTTGAGTCCGTTAAATGTGATTTGAATTGTGCAAGCTTCGTCTGTGAGAACTGGGTTTCTTGTGAGTGCTCGTGTTTGTTTGACAGTTGTCTGTGAGTTCTGTGTAAACATTTTCTTGAAGATATTTGTGACAGTGGTTACCTACGGAGGGTCTACTGTGGTATGCTTGAGGTGTAATTCTATGCTTGTTGAGTATTGTGTCTAATGCAGAGGCTATTGGGCCTGACCTTGGTGTGAGATCTGCGTGTGAAAGGGAAGAAAGACGCTGCTCTATGTTTTCTATTGTCTGTGAGTGTCTGTGAATATCACTTTGTTCCTCACTAAATACTAAGCAGCCCTCCTCAATTTGGTGTTTGTTTTTGAGTTCTTGTAACTGTTGCCAGTGGGATCCATATGTTTTCACACTCTCACCCAAAGGCGTCAGAAACTCACTTTTTTGATTGGTTATTTGTGTGTCTAACATGTGTGCAGTGTCTTCCAACAGTTTGTGATATTTTAAAACGATGCCGAGTAGAATGTGAATATAGGGAGGGCTCACGCTGTCTAACTGTATGTTTAAGAGTGGTGTGTCTAAAGCATCGTGGTACTTGGCAACTTCTTTTTTTGCGCTTGAATCTGTAATGAAATTAGAGTTGTCAGCGAGTATGGATTCCAGTGACCTTTGTTGATACCGATCACCATATCTCGCCATGGCATAAGGCACCAAAGACACGGGTAGGTGCCATAGAGAGGCCATAGATTTTGCACAAGAATTCGTAGTCACCATTAAGGAAAACTTTTATTGTTTTGTTTCTCCAAGAATGGGACTGAAGTGCTTTGATGTCGCTACCTCCTTCTAAAAACCTGACCATGTTCTCATGTGTGTCGTGCACTGCTGCGATCACTATCACTACTGAGTTGTCTCGTGTGTTTGGTTTGGCTGTATTTGCGATCTGTAGCATAAATATTGTGAATTTTTCCCATGCCCCCCCCCCCCCAATTTTAACCCATATTGCATCCTCTGGAATAGACCCATCCCGCCATGTGAGAAAATTTTTTTTATCATATGCATCTAACAAGCTATCTACAAATCTGGGTAACTCCCCTATTCTACCAAAAGGCACCTGGTGTTCTGTGATATCATCCTTCAAAAATGTCCTGTACTCTACCTTGACAAAGTTTGATACTAAATCCCTTGAAAGCTGCCGAATTGATTTTCGTTTTCTACATGTATCCCCATTTTCTTGAGTAACCCACCATTCTTCCTATTCTGTCGCCAACTCAGCCCCAACTTCTCCTTGATCACTAATGCATGGTATCGTGGAATGCTTAACTTCTGTCTGAGTGTAGCTTTTGTAACTATGTTTCTTCTGCGTTCTACTGGAATTCTTTTTAACTCTGAAGCTAACTGTGTACTGTTGAGCTACTTGATCTTCCAGCTACGGTTGTCCTAAACTTTTGCACAAGGTGTGTTCTCTTTCTCTTTGTTGTGTATCTTTTCTAGGTCTTACAACTCTCTGAAGTGTTATGGGTTGTCCTTTTGTCTTGCACAATATTGTTTGTTCCTTCAGGTTTTCCCTAAATTTTCGTCTAATGAAATTTGTGTTGAGCTGCTCCTCTGCCCTTGATAGTGGTGTGTCTTCGGAGCGACTGAGTGCCTCACTAAAGGTGGTGTCATTTGTAATCATAGGTGATGTTGACTTGTCTAGTGTCTCTGTTTTCTTAGGTTTAATTGGTGTAGATTCTGCAGCGGGAATAAGTTGAGGCTGATGTGAAACGTTGGTGTCAGTGCTGGAACTGTTGCATGCAAAGCTGTTTGTGTGATCAAGGAATGTGATGCTTGTATCTGTTTCGTGAATCTGTGGTGTGACACTTCCCCTTATGTCTGAGCTAGAGGTGTGAGCTCCTAGTAGCTGTGTGATATCTATCTGATTTGTAGGTGTGTGGCATGAGCCTTCAGGGTTCAAAACGTTTTTGTCTGCAGCACCTGTGTGATCAGCAACATCTATTGTCTCTATTTCCATTGCAGCAGCATCTTGCAATGTTTCTTTCTTCTTGAAAAATCCTCGAGAGAGGCTCTGTCTGTGTGTGCATACCTTACAGGCATTAATGTTTATATTTGAATATGAACACCACTTGTCTTTGTTATTATGCAGTAATGTTTTTGCCTTAACTATTGTCACTTCCCTGTGGTGCTTCATAATGTCTTTGATCATTTTAAAGCACTTCAGGCAAAGAAACTGTGAAAAACAGTCCTCTGTTTCTTGCCTTACGTTAAGGCCCAAAATGATCAGAATTTCTCCCAATAATTGGTCACAGTTAAATGTTCTGTCACAGTTTTCCTTGTTTTTTCGCGAAACATGCCAAAGGATGGCACAGATTCGACATAAGTCATTAACGCATCGTATGTGACCATCACGGGAATGCTCCATGTTAAATAACAGTTAATGGATAAATTCTGAATTGTAATGGAAAAAAGAAAAAAAGAAACATTTAAAAATATATAGAATGAAAACGTTTGCACCAGATGAAATTTAGACCGCTTGAAAGTTCAACTTCTTAAGATTAAGAAAATGTAGATTTGAAAAAATTTAAATGGACCGATTGTTTAAAATTATCAATTTAATTTAGTTAGTCGTGATTAGAGACACAAATCATGGCTGAAACACACAAAGATTTACACCTTGATCACACTCACAAGAACTGGTATAGAATTCCGAAATTATAGCCGTCTTTTGTATGAGATGCTGAAGAAAACAAAGAGTGCAACAATGGTACTCCTACTACGAGTAGTTTTGGAGATAGTATGAGGTAAAAGAGATGGCTTTCTTAGATGTTTCAGACTATTGCAGGGAATTCAGCGCAGCGCTGCGAGATACGCTTGAGCAAAGAGGACAGGTGGCTTTGACAGCTGATGGATGGCCTCGGCCGGTCAGTGCGCTAACAATATCTGACTCGCCTAAGTTAGTGATAGCTGGTGAGCAGCTCGGCGCTCAACTAAAATACAACTTTCTGAGCAAAATGTGACGCCGTGAGACATAAAATATAATCATTGGCTAGGGCTGGCAAATTGAAGCTAGTTGGAAGACCCTGCTCGTCGATATAATGTTTTGCTTTTTATTTAAAATTTAAAAAAGAAATGCCTTGAGTTAATGTTGTGTGAAAAAGACATGAATTGAAGAGCTAGCCTGTTGTTTGCCTAGATAGTATCCCAAAAGCTTTTCTATATGTTGGCTAGCAAAGAAAATTGTAAAAAAAGTTTAATCTGTACTTCCCAATTTAACCTTTTTAAAGTTGCCTCTAATTCTTATTTTAAAGGGATGTAGATAAAATAAATAGTATTTACATACTCTATGGGAATTCATAGCTACCAACTTCCACTTTTTTTTTTAATTATACCCACATGATGAAAGTTGCTTGTTGAGCTCAAAGATAGAAAGGAAATTAAAAAAAAAAATTAAGGGTTCTATATAACAATTGTTTTCTTGCCCTAAATGATGGTATTGAGACATCGGGGGTTTGGATTAGAAATACTGTGCAATTGCAGTTCCACCTGGAGTGCTATGATCTCACAGTCAACCTTTCTCATGCAAGGTTCTCTTTAATACTTTTATTTACTTATGCTTTGTCTTTTTTTTTGTCTCTGTTAATGTTGTAAGCTAAGTCATGCTTGTGACAAGATTATAAATATTTAGATCTAGATCACATTATCTCCTTATCCCCACTAGAATGGGAGTGAGACCAGCAGAGTTACATAATTGATCTCCATTCAAGACATATTTCTATCTAAATTTGAAAGGCCAAGTTACTCTGAAGTTACACCTAAAAATTCCCTTTTCTGCATAACATCATCAAATATATTGTCATCTTCCCAACATCAACATCATGATCTTTGTTTAGTTTTTCTCTCTCTCCTTTTCTGCTTCACTATTGTCCAGTATGGACTAAAACTTTCAGTCCCCTTCCTCACCATCTCTTGCTATTATGCTTTCCTGTCTCAAAACAAAATTCACCTCTCAACATAAATAGTAAATGTTTTTCACTTTATTTTTTTAATGATAGAAATCTTCTTAATTGGATATTTAGATTTCAAAATATTGTAGTTTTTAGTTAACACATGGGTAAGTACACTTCATTGTACTCTTCACTGCACTGTACCAGTGCTTGTGATAAAATCATAGCACAACGGACCTGTTTATTTATGGTATACAGTTGAGTCCAAATAATTAAAATCCGGGTAGTTCGAATTCTTGGATATTTCGAAGTGGCTTAGTTTTACCGAATATTTCTCTATTTAAGCTTTATAAAAAGAATATCGGTTAGTCCGAATCTTGAAATAAGGATCCAGTTAATTCGAAGCGATTTTGGCGTGATTTTTTTTATTCTGACACAGTGAAAGCACTTTTCAAGACTTGTAAGCCAAAGTACATGTAGTACTATTCTCCGATACAGGCAAGAGTCTGCAATAAAGCTACAGGAGAGAAAGCGGTTAGGCCCATTTCCCCCCCCCCCCCCTGCACACTTGTACGACATTCCTGATCTGTCAACCACATTTTTTTTAATCTCTTTCTCTATGTATTCTGATAATTCGAAGCCTTTTTTTTATCCGAATGACTTTGAAATAAGTGGACTCAACTGTATATCGTTATTTACAGGAGTGGGTCTAAAATCAAAGTTTTAAATTATTATAGAAAGACATATATGACTTTATATTGATTTTAACTTTGATTAGATATTTGAAAGGGTAGGTGACTTATGCTAGATCTCTTATTTGTTTTGAAACAGACAAGTTAATCTATTTTCAATAAATGTTTTGATGATCACCTTAAGTAATGAACACATGAAAAAACCTTAATTGGATAAAATTGCTGCAAAGAAATATACATTATTAGCTCAAGATATGGATCTTTAGCTGTCCCAAGAAAAAAGAATGAGACTTGATGTTTATTTTTTATTATTTGTCGATAATATTGTCTTAGTCGCTTGTTTGTAAATTACTCACAGGTCCTTACATATCTTAGGGCCATTAAAATTAAACTACTTTTAATTTCCTCCATGCTTCAGAAACTTAAGTTAAAGATAAAATCTCAAGCAATTTGAAATATCATCAATCTTTTGTGTGGAATCCACTCTTCCTATGTTTTTTTTCTGTACGTATAGAGAAATATGGTCGATGGAGGAAGAGTACGGCAATATTTTAATGAGAAGGAAGGAAAAGGAGAGAAAAATCCTACAGATGGCAGGCGGTGATTTTGCTGGGGTGAAGAAACGAAAACTGGATGGTGGCCTTACATGTTTCGAACTCCCTGTGCGGTTTGAAAAGTAAGTTTGGTTGATGTGCTTCCATTATGAAATATCAGTTTTCATAAAGAATTTTTTTATCATGCTGATTGAAAAATCTCCTATATAAACTTTTGTCTTTTTTTAAACTTTTCGTTTTGGATAATAAGACTTACATAAATAATTATGAGGCTGAATGAAAAATCACTTGAAAACATTGAGGCAAAGAGAAGGTAATTTTTAGCATAAACATTTTAAACCCTCACTGGGTAAGATTCATCATTATTGTTTCCTTCATTTGGATATTGCATATTACTTTTGTAAACTTGGGAAACTCCAAGTAAAGCTCACTCAAGTCAATCTTAATCATGAAACTTTAACTTGTGTCTCTTGTGATCTAGGAGATTCTACTCACCCAGCATGACCCCAAAGCAGATTCTCAACAACTGGTCAAAAAACAATCATCTTGGAAAACCTATTTACACCACGGTAAAAAAAGAATAATTGTTCTACATCAGCCTTTCAGACTTGCTACAATATTTAAAGTCTATGTAAATATGTAATATAAGGTTCTATGGTAACTATATACTATATATTTATATGAGCTCATTCTACATTGAAAGAATGCCAAAAAGCTGTAAAGGAAGATAGGCAAGTGTAGGAGTAAGTATTACAGCGGACACCACTTAAGTTGACGCCGTTTACGTTGTAAGAAGATTGGACCTGCTGTGCAAGTATGAAGCTAGAATGCATGATCTCACCAAGGCACCTGCCTTGATCATGTCCCTATCAGATATGTTTCTTAAGTCTCAGCTGTTGTGGATATATTCAGTGCTGCATATTTTTTCTTCTCTAGAAATTGCTAACATTTAAAAATGGACAGCATTCCTTGCCATGTTCATGAAAGATCTGATAACGATAGTGGTACCAGAGGCATTGTTTTTATGAAGAAAGCAACAAGTCCCTGTTTTATGCACATCTTTTTTATAGTGGACTCTGCAGACAGTTAGGTTTGAGAAGCCTCATTTATGATAAATGTATATAAACAATTAAAGTTTTTGAGTAACGTCGCGGCAGATGTCTTAGTTTTCTCTTATCCTTCAAGTGGTTTACTGTAGGTCAAGGCCAAGAACTGGCATGATTCTCAAAGATTGAAGCTCACTGTCAGCTGATCTTTGTCAGAGACAGACCTTTTAAGGCAGTAGTCTTGAGTATGTATGTTCTTACGCATAAAAACCAAATGCTTTATGATGCATCACCACAGCTGTCAGTTTACCTTGTGAAATACAGTGAGCACATTTTAATGCCAAGAAAGATTAGTATTTCTTTAAAATTTTTTTTGTTTTGTGAGATCGATGTTAAACTTTTTACTTTGCCTAGCAGCCAATGCTCATCTCAATGTTGGTGTGGCCTTAATTCTGTGGCAACTCCTTTCTTTTCTGTCAAATCTGCCACATACTTAGGCACTGAACCTCAAAGGCAGGGCCTGTTCCTTGGACTATCCTTTTGCTAACCTGAGAGCTTGTCTAAGTAAGGCAGAGCAAACAAGTCCCCAACCTCACTCTTCACAGGCTCACCTGAATTATTTTGCCCCGCCCCCCTTTCCCTCCCCTCTTTCCTACCCACTGCCTTAATGTCTGCTGCCATTCAGCTAGGTATACTCTTCATTGCTCGGGTCAACACTCAGCATTTAGTTGACATATTACTGAAGTGAAACTAAAGATTGACTAAAGTGATGCCTTGTATGATCCAATTTCCTCGATTAAAGCAGGATTTTCAATATCTATAGGCCTCTTTTAGGAGTCTTTATTTAAGATCGAAGAAATGACTATGCGCAAATTGGAAATTGGGGAATTTACATTATTTCAAGACTTAGTATAAATGGACTCTCTTTAATTGATTCATGTCCCTGGAAATCTTTGGCTGGAATATATTGATAGAAACTGCGTAATCAACCCATCAGAAGGTTGTATATATCAGAAACATGCAGAAAAATTTCTGAAACATCCCATACGAAAAACCCATAGCTAAAAATAAAACATTGTCACTAGTGTCAGGCTTATCTTGCAGTGGGCACTAGGCACTAAGCACAACATGTAAAACAGGGATCAAGAATAGAACAGATTTATAATCAGGTGAACCGCATTTCAGATGGCTAGACCCACGATCAGTTTAAAGAGATTACAAATAGCAGTCAAGATTAATTGCTATGCGAAAGCATCAAATGCATCTAAAATTGCTATTTTGTACAGTACCTATCATAATGAAAATACAGTGCACTCCTGATATAGCGGCATATAAGGGTCCAAAATTTTAATGTCGATATAAAGATGTATCTGTTTTAAATATCTTTTTCTTTAAACTTTAGACACAGTGGTTTTTTACTTATGGGAAACCAACTATTCATGGCTTGTAAATTTTTGGTTACTTACCTTGTTTTGCAAAAATTGATAAATACCAGTTTTTGTCTTTTTTACCTAAATTACAGTGGAATCAGCTGAAAGTGAATATCTCAGGACCAAAAAAAATTGTTGACTTTAAGCAAGGTTGACTCTATCCATTTCTAGGAATTAAGTCTAAAAATAGGTTGCCTCAGTTTCGTTACTGTTGATAGTGGTCTTCCTTTCTGGTGTCTTTGTTTCCTTACTTATACATGTACTACAGCTATAGTGTGGTGAATAAAGATTTATGCAAGTTATTAAGGCAAAGAGGAAACCACACTATGTCTGAGAAAAGGTTAATTTAAACAAATTGATGTACTGCACAAAATATGCCTACATACCTACAATTCTTGCTATTTTTTTTTCAGCTTTACAGTCTTTTTGTATGGGCTTGAGACTTTTGTTTTGTTTTCACACCCCCCCCCCCCCAAAAAAAAAAAAAAAAAAAAAAAACATAAGCGGATATTTTAAAAAATTGTTTAGTGTTAACGTTATTGGAGGCTCTGAAAAGGATGTTATGGGGAGCGGGGGTGGGGAGAAGACAATGCACTGTTTTACCACAAATAATACAAGCCTACAATAAGTTAGTTCTAGATCTAAACACCCACAGCCTCCATCCCACCAACACCCTGCACACCCTTCGTTCTAATGGTACTGTCACAATCAAGCAAGACCACACTAACTTAGCTAGGCTTTGTTGTGCATGCTATTAATACACAGTCACTTACTGACTGTATTGAGTTTACAAACAAAGAGCGATATCCCGCCTTAACCTGAATTTATGGTTTCACCTTTTCCCATCCACTTTGAGGTGTTGACTTTAAGTTAAAATGTCCCCAAGCTGTTGACTTTATCAGAAAATCAGTTACTTAAACAAAAAAGTAAAAAAAAACAGTGAGGTGTTGACTTCAAGCAAAAATTGACTTTAAGCGAGTTGACATAAACCGGATTCCACTGTATTTGTTCATAAACGATGGACACTTAAAAGGGAAACTTGAGCTGTTACTTGATGTAATTGCCCTACTTTTCCCATTTATTGCTAAACCCTTTTGAAAAAATCGAGCAGGTTCTTTTGTTTCAAATTGAACGAGCTAATTTCTTCTACCCTGTCTTCAATGATGCCTAAAGGGCTGAACAGACAATCACCTTTTTCTTGCTGTTCTGCATGCAAAATGTGTTTGTTTTGCAACTCTTGCCTCTGCTGTTGTGACCTTTGCTACTTCCTCTACTCCACCTGTGGGAGTTGTTCTGAGTATGCAAACTTTGCGCTATCTCAGACACAGAAACCTCTGCAGCCGTCTCCACATCGCTGTCTATTGTGGCAAATTCTTCAACAGTTGTGTGGCAAATTCTACAGCAGTTGTCTGGACATTTGTCACACCTGCCAATGACTCCACTACCTTATCCAGCTCATCTCTATCTTCTGCAAGTAGAGCATGTTGTCTCCTCAGCTTGCTTGAAGAATCCAGCATGACGAAAACAGTTTGTAATTGTTCTCTCCATGACTTTGTCCCAAGCCGACCTCAAGTCATAAAGTGCTTCAAGAACGGATATGTTGAAGATCTCAGAAATAATCGGCTCACCAGGGTTCATGGACATCTTGTCTTTAATGTGGTCAAGATACTTTTTGACAACTCCAGCTCTGTAGTGGCGCTTCACAGAATGAGTCATTCCCTGATCACATGGCTGTAGGTATTGGGTGGCAGAAACACAGGTTTGATGCTCCTCAGGCTATCAATATTATGATGCGCTGGGCAAATGTCCACTATCATAGCAATGGATCTGCCCTGCAGGAGGAATTTTCTGTCTAACTTCCTCAGCCAGGTCTCAAAGATGGTGCTAGTCATCCAAGCCTTTTTATTCACTTTATATTCAACAGGAAGATTTTTCACATTATTTAAGCATCTTGGCTTGAGTGATTTCCCGATCACCATAAGGGGCAGTTTTTCTGAGTCTGACATGTTGGCAGCAACTATAGCTGTCATCCTCTCTTTGGCTTCTTTCCCCCTGCACATTTCTCGCCTTTCAGAGTAAGCACCTTATCAGGCAGGTACTTATAAAAAATGCCGGTTTCGTCGGCATTGAATATATCATTCTCTGCATAATCATTAGAGAGTGATGGCAGATCTTGCTCCTCCCAAGAGTTGACAACTGATTTCTACTGCAGCCGCCTCCCCACTGATACTCCTAAGAGCAATGTCGTGTTGACGCTTCCAACGTTCAATCCATCCTACACTGGCAAGAAAAGTCTGTCAAACCTAGCTCGGTTGCTAAAAGTTCAGCCTAATTGTCGAGTACTGGATCTGAGATTGGAGCACTCATCGCTCTGGCTTGTTTAAAATCAAAGGAATAAAGCTTGGTCAACATCTATATTCGTTGTTGTTCTCTGCCTTTTTCGGTATGGTTGAAATTCAGTTGACTAACTTGGCTCTAGTTTTAATAATTGTCGAGAGGGTATTGTGTGAAATTTCAGCGATCTCTTGCTTTGTGCCTTGCTTCCTGTGCAAATCAGCAAGAAGTTGTAGCTTTGTTTGGATACTGAGGTTTTTACTAGTTTTCTTTTGCTCGAACATCTTGTTCACGGAATGATTTAACTTTAACTCATTGTGTGCCAGAGCGTTTTCCACGGTTGTGCCAGGCCATTTTTACTGTGCATATTGTCTTTAGAGGATGCATTGGAAATTGGGTTCCAGTTTGGCTTATTTTTGTGTAGCTATGACTTATTATATATTTAGAGTTATCTCTCATAGAAAACTTAAGAGTTTCATGCCTGGGCTACCAATGGCGAAACAAACATTGGTTCTTATATCGACGATACATCGTCGATTGGCACAGCTGCGGCTCACTATATCGACGATACATCGTCGATTGGCACACAATGAGTTAAGACAGGGAAATGCTTTGATGTCTCGCGGAAGAATACAAACACTGAACAGGAGGGATTACAAATGATGCGAGTGCTAAGAGAAGCAGCAGTTGATTGAAAGTAACCTAACAATCTTATTCACTAGCACTGCACACAAAGCTAGGCACTAAGAAAGTGTAAAGTCGTAGGTGGATGTTCGTCCCCCCTTATGTGCCAAATCACCTGCTTAGTCTCTCCTTCCCCTCCCCTAGATCAAGATTCAACCTCTGAGTTCTATACACGCGATTGTTGTACTCAAGGCCTGATTGGTGCTAGCCTAATCCTGACTGATTTGCATTGAATTCTTGCTTGCTTACACCAGTTTTCAACTTTTCAAAACTCCAACACACCTACCACTCAGCCCAGTAGGCTAAGCCCCACCACTCCCTGTGAATCATAGAGTGTGATACACTATACCACGGGCCCAGTGTTCGCACCAAAGTTCACCCCCCCACACACACACACACTACCCACACATGGCCAACTGGATACTAGAGGGCTTTGCCCCATCCTACTTCCCCTCACACAGTCACAGCCACATAGGTACCGATATCAAAGGGATTGCCCCTGCCTTTGTGGTGTAACATGCCAGCATGAGGCAATCGGAGAGAGACAAAAAAGTGAATGACATCTTTTTCTTAGCCATGTTCTCTTATCTTGATGTAATTTATGTCGATATAAGAGAAAAGGAGAGAGAGCTTGTCGATATAGAGAATTGTAATTACAGACAGCAAAGAGGTGAAAAATACGGACTTGATAAAGCATGTCGATATAAGAAAAAAGTCGATAGAGGCGATGTCGATATAAGTGATGTGCACTGTAATATCTTTACAGAATATTTGAGTCTCATAATGCAAAAAAAATAGAAAGCTCAACAAAGGCAGGGTTATTTTCCTTCAATTTCCAAACACAGATTTGGCAAAGATGTTTATTATCAAAAGAACTAGAGAAATTTATGATGAATTTTATCGATAGATATGTAAATCACTTTTCTTTTTTTATTTTATTTTAGGAAGAGCGACTAATAGACAGATGTTTCCACAGTACGGTTCAGTTGGGAGACAAGCTATACACCAATCCTTACTGGTAAGACATCAGCAATGCTTATATGATTGTTGGACATAGCTTGACATCAAATCCATACAATGGAAACCTCATAATTTGAAGTGTATGAGAAGGAATTAAAACTTTGAATCAATGTGCCTACAAGTAACTCCCCCTGTCCCACATTGCGGCCAATATCTGTTACTACTGCCACTGCTTGGTGTATCAGCAGCTCCCTTCTTGCTTTGTTAGTGCACTGATCAGCCTGTCTTATGCAGGGAGTAGCATTGCTTGTAATGCCTTTAGGGTGGTATTAACTTCAAATGATGAGAATAAAACCAGAAAGATTTTAAAATATGAGTCATGTTCTTATTAAGTCGAAGAGGAAAAAATAACCTGCTCTCTCGCAAATTTCAATTTATAAGAAATTCAAATAACATACTTCAGTTTTAGAGGTTTTCACTATTTATGTTACTGCCCGTAAAGATGCTTGAAAAAAATAGACATTAAACAATTTGGAGATCAAGAAATCTTTGTCAAATGGCATTCTGTATGAGTGCATATATATATATATATATATATACGAAAGAGCAGGATGAATCGGGCTCAAGTCATTATTTTGACATTTTGAGTCTTTGATGCCATGTTACTTACAATTGCATGGAAAAACAATTTTAAAGAACCCTTCCAATATTCGATAATGAATATCCATGAGTGAGGTAGCTACCCTGTGCGACTTGAGATTGATTCTGATGCATAAATTTTGATTGAGCCTTCATAGATCTCATTGGAATTTTTACTATTTTTATATCATGTACTACTATTATTAAATCTCTGGATCAATGTTACTTAATTTACTTGATTTCTTTTGGCACATAAGGCGTCAACAAATGTGATCTATTAATTTTGTTTCTGCCCTGGTTTTACCTCCTCCATTGACATATTTGATATTTAATCAATCCAAGGCATTTAAAAATAAACAATATTTTTATAATTTTGGAGAATCCTTTATATCATCGCTGTGCATGATACCTATACGTTATACCAGACATAGATTTGAAAAAACTTTCCACATGTGTCATAGATCACTTAATAAGGCCTTCTTAATCAATGTGCATACAATTATAAGATGAGAGGATAATTTTTTGGATGAGCTATATCATACAAAAATAGTTGTAAAATTTAGTCAATTAGTGTTGATTCTCAATATCTCATCCTTTTTCTCCTCTCTCATTACAGGGAAAAATCAAAACAGTTGTCTGAACAGAGTGCTGCAATTTGTTGCCTTATTATAAACGGACAAGACGACAGTCGACTCTCTGAGTCTGAGAATGAAACCGATCATTTGAGGAGAAAGTGGAGGGCAGCAGTTATCTCTCCATGTTTTGGAACTAGTGAAGAAAATGGCTAAAATTCTGAAGAGAACATGTGAATACAAGATACTTCTCAAATAAGTATATCACCAAGTGGCATGGCAACAAATGCTACAGGCACAGATGGCACTCGAGACTAATGTCTTGGTCAAGCAACAGCATACGCTCCAGATGGAAGTTTCTGAGTGAACATGACATTAGTGCAGAAAGCTAAGTATTTTTAATTTTTAGGGATGGCCTGAATGTAAAAAGCTCGGCTGATGCAAAAGAAGCTGCTTGTTGAAGTTAGACTAATTTCAACTCTCGCTTTTCATCCTTTCTCGTATTGTATTGAATTAGCAGCCTGCAGTGTTGAGATACTATGTGAAATTTACAATTTGCAATCTGCCAAAATTAAAGTCATATATTATGAAACCCAGTTCAGACTTTTTTTGAAGCAAAGTTTATCTTATCCACTGTGAGAGGTTTTAGTTTGTATGTGGCAAAGAGTACTGAACAAATTTCATATTGAACAACATGATTATTCACAGAAACACTTCCTCAGATGTAAAATTATGAAACTTAATTCAAGAAAGGCAAATCTTATTAAAGTAAAAGCTTGCCCTGCATGTCCATGGCAAAATGAAAGGTGTCTTGTTGATTATTTCTTGACTGAAAGAACCAATTTCTTCAGGAAAAACTCACCACTTCAAATTCAATGAAATTCCTTGCCTTGCCTCTTATTTCATATTTTAAGTAACCCTAAACTGCTCAGAATGTTCAAGGAACATTCGTGTACATCAGTCAATCCAATTGATTTGTGTGCTCCCAGTTAAGCAACTCTTTCCTGGTGATTGGTTTATGATGCCTTTAATATTTGACTTGTGTGAAATAACTAATGATCTTGCTGCTGACAATAAAACTTAAGATAAGATAGATTGCATTTTACCTCAATTTGAGGTAATTACAGCTCTGCTTTGAATTTGGTGTTATATTATGTTCATTCAGTTTTGATGTATATTTTGAGCAGTCTTCACATAGATTTAAATGTTTAAGGCCTATAAAAATGTTCGAAGAGATTGGGAAAAACAATCTTGCATTAAAAAAAATCCTACATATAGCCTTTAATTTTGGCAAATCTTATTCAGGTTTTACTGTGCTTAAATCGAGCTCACCATGCAAGTTTCTGATGAAATAAATGCTATTTTGACAAGATATAATCTGAATAATCAATTTCTTTTACATATGCCAAGGATATGGCCCCTCATAGAATTTTTTCTGATAACTTCTTGTATTTACTTTAAGTTGGCCAATATTTATTTTTCCCTTTGAAAAAATACTTGGAACAACCAAACAGAAGAATGGTTGGAAATCTTAATGCCAAATTTTTTTTCACAAAATATCTGAAAGATCTACATTTTTTGGCTCTTCCTATTTAGAGAATTCAAAGTATTCTTCTTATAAAACAAAAATTTAAACTATTGATTAATAAATATCTTTATTCTGAAAATTCATGTAGTCTCATCACTCACCTGTGATGTACCAGTATTTGACAACACTTGCAGGCAACCCCTTTACCAATGTGAAAATTTTATTGCTTTGATTATTCATACTATGAGATGGTTTTTGTTTATTTTTCTAATTATCTTTAACTTTATATCTGGGAGTATTAAGACAAAAAAAATGATAGAAAAACCAGCAGGATAAGGGCTGGGTTATTCATTGGTAAAAAAACTGACGGGATTCTCCCCTGCCTATAGTATACGTCACTACCTTTCATCCGACAGAGAACTGCCATAGATCTGTAACTAAGAAAACTAAACCCCAATATAAAATGAGATCCATCACATAAAAACAAACTCCATTTGAGAAAGACCAAACAGACCTATAATTGGTGTGTGGTTTGCCAAATACATGTACCACTTTGTCTTGAGACATGCTTCAAGATCTTTCAAACAAAAGCCAACAACTTGGCATACGACATGTACATAATTTTTATAAGTAAAGAAAAACTTTTGTTACTTATTGCACATTTGTTTCCTCAGTCATTCTTTACAGAAAAAAGATAAAATAAAGCTATGTATTGTAATGATCATTTTGATTTGCTTCACTCAGAGTTAATTATCTTCCAGAAAAAGAAAAATTGACAAAATTTTAAGCATTTGTAAAAAAAAATCATAAAAAATGTATTCAACCTATTCATTGTAAATTTGTTTTATTTCAAACATGTGTTTTTGCAATACCAGGTATGTAAATTTGATGTATATTGATTCATAATTAAGCCTTAAGCTAGAATAATTTTTTAAAAAACTCTAAAAGTCCTTGACACCAAGCCTAATTAGGGCTAAAAATAGCCAGGCGCTGAGTAAGTTATGCAACACGTGAGATACTTGGGCAGAATATTTTTCTTGCAGCTATTGGTCAATCAAATTAAAAATTATTTCAAAATTAACTGCTTTACAACTGCATAGCATTCAATAATTTTATTTGACCAGGAACTTATTTTAGCCACCTGAAGTTGGCTGCTGCTACTCTGCCCTCATATGCTAGGGATTTTTCTAACAAGAGCGTCTGGATATGGTTATATCCCCGCAAACAGTCCAAAACAACAGAGACACCGAGTTCTATTTTTACTCGTTGAACCTTGCCCGAAGACTAATATTACACATGAAAAATTGTATTTGGTGCTGCACCAACAAAACAAATAAGGCAACTAGTACGTCTATGGTGCACAGTTCTCTCTATTTGGAGGATGTGACAAAGGGTTAAACAAACAAAAGTATGGTAAAAGTAAACATAAAATGTGCATATACTATATAGATTTTGAAAATAAAATTAAAAAAAACGTGTAATGTGAAATATATTAGATGCACCAAAATATTTCTAAAATAATTTTCAATGTTTATCTTAAATTGCATCATCAGAAGAAAAAAAATCATGAACATATAAACTGCCTGGACCTAAATGTTTTATCAGAAATATATGATGACTCCAATTTTTTTACTTGAAACCATCAGTCATTTTCTTATATGAAATTACAGTGAGTACAAAACAATGCCCCGCACCTGGCGCTCTTGCAATGGGCACAGAAAAGGAACTGAGAATCTGATCATCTCTAATGGTTGACATTATTTAAATTCTCAAAAGCTTGTATATTTGTTCATGATTGGCCCTTTCCATGTATATAAAAAAGTCGTGGGATAAAAAAACAAACAAAAAACTTGTCTGTCTCCTTTTCTACTTTTCACTTTTTCATCTATGAAGAGAAAATGCAGTCGAGTACTGTTATTTCGAAGTCATTGGGATAAAAAAAGGACTGAATTATCGGGACAGAGAGTAAGAAAGTAAAAAAAAATGTGGACGACTTGTCATACTAACGTGTATAGGGCGCTACGACGATAGGTCACCTGGTCCATGGATCTTACCCCTTTCTCTTTCTTTCTCTTAGACCCACCATACATATAGAGGGGATGCTTTAGGTGTTGCACAAGATAAGTATGCAAGGCATTCTGCACTGTGATTTTACATACCACACATGCAGTGGGAAAACAAGGGGTGGTGCATAGGTTTCGGAAATTTTGACCTTACAGGCTCAATACACTGAGTGACATATTGACACATTGCATCAGCCAGTTGACGTGCAAAAAGACATTTAGGGTGAAAACAAGACAATGGAAGGAAAAGGGGGAAACCCAATGACAGCAACATGCCCACATGAGCCAATGATCCAGATAGGGCTTTTTTTAATTTTATTTTTTAAATCTCCTGTTCTATGTAACATTTATGTATCATTTGGTATCAATCCGCAATAAAATTCGATGAGGAATACGATTCTTAAACTTTTTTTGTCAAAATCCGAAATTTTTATGTTTTTTTTTATAGCTTGGCTGAGCCAGTCAAGTGCAGCACCAGAAAATATCAGGAAGGGCTTGATATTCTGCCCCCTTTCTAGACTGTACGCGATACGCCGTCCATACCCTGGGTTTTCATGCAGTTTTCCTACACATGCAGTGGCTCTGCGCTGGACTTGTGAAATCTGACCAAGCGTCTCGCGCAACTACGGTGTGTATGGTGGACTTATTGTAGACTCTTGCCGTACAGAGTATAGCACTGCTTTGTTTTATAAGCCAGGAAAAGTACTTTCAGAATCGAAAAACCAATCCTTAATAGCTTAGAATTAACCAGATCCTAATTTGAAAATTTGAACTAATATTTTTAACAAAGTTTAAAGAGAGAAATATTCAGGAAAATTAAACGACTCGACTGCAGTTTTAATAAAAATTTTGATGAATAAAAATCATTTCGAGCACTCCCATGATCTTCCTTGCTCAATGTGCTGTACATTTGCATGGATTGAAAAAGCTGAAGTTAAGATAAAGGGAAGAACAAATATTAAAAAAGACGTTGTTCTTGGAACTAATGGAGTCTTTCAAATTTAAATATGTGTAGAGAAAATCACGCTGACCCAATGTTTTATAATTATTGTCTTCATGGTATGGTAAGTATGGTCTAAAGACCGAAGTTATTTAGATGGTAATTAGCTAAAGACACCTTGAAAACAATTAAAAAGATGTTTAGCTGCAGCCAAGTTAAGACATTAATAGCATGCAGCCCAGTTAAGACATTAATAGCAATTATGCAAACTTTATACACAATGGACTTATTAAATGGCAGATAATTTAACCAAAATAAGGGAAACAAGGGTTCTAAATTGCAGTCCTGATCATTACAGGAATGTAATTGGCTAAAATAAATAAAAAAATTATATGTATTGATATCTTTGAAACATTTGGCTGTTGGGAGATAAAAAAGCTGGATTAAAAAAAACAAAACAAAAAAAAAAGAAATGGAAATGAGCAAACACCTTGAGAGGATGAGCAGTTCTGAATGTTACATTATGAAACTAGTTAAATTCCATACACATAAACATATGGAATCCAGTGTACTCAATTATCATAAAGTCTAAAGGTCCCACTGTATTATAATTTATTCTAATAGCTCCAGTGTGTAGAAGTAGGGACTTTATCAACAGTTTCAGGGATGAGCAAAGAAAGTGAAACTGACTGGCCAGGTTTCCCTGTTGGAGAGGCGCCAAGAGATAGGATGCATCAAGGTGCATCTGACATGTAACACTGGGACAGCCAGCCATTTGTGATTAACAATAACAGGTGGAAAGCATAAGACCAAAAAGCCTGGACAGGTGCTGATGCCACGACATGTAAAGGTGAGTCACAGCAAACGGGCAGTAGAGTGATCAAGGTGTGCACAAAGCCATTTTAAAGTTCATGCTTCATAAAGGATCTAAGTACAGAACTAAGGAAAATGGTGTATCTGAAAATTACACAAATAAAAAGTGCAAGCAGAGCACAGTAAAGACTAAACTCACTTTGCAATATTTTGTAAAACACTAAATACTATTTTTGGATCCTAGTTGATGTACAACTCTTGATAAAAGAAATTACTGTTCTCAAGTGAACAATCCCTGCTCTCAGAAGCTTCAAAACTAGATCAATAATAGATGTTGGTGAGATATTGACTTTTTGAGTCAACACAGCATATTGCTTGCTTACAACGGCTAGCATGCTTATTCAGTTATTGACAAAGTATCTTTAACTCTTTAAGATGACATAAGGTGATCTGTCACAGATGTGATTGATTGTTTGACATTTCCTGTTTTGGTCTTCTTGCATTTTCCAAATTGATACGGCTAATATATTTCACAGATGATTAAAAAATAGTCATGTACGAAAAAAATACATGGCCATGAATATATCGGGATAGGCTGGTTGTAGAAAAAAAAACTAGGGCATAAGACAAGTGACTGTTATAAGTAGGCATACAGAAAGCCATAAAGACGTGAACAGTGTGTTGCATTCAATTATTCAAACTTCCTGTTTGTCATTATTCTGTTCTCAAATTTCGCTCTGACATCTTATAAAAAACATTACAGTTGAATAAAAAAATACTTGAAAAATATATAAAAAAAAAGTGTCATTCCATTTTGAAAATAAATGCATTTTTGACAAAATTTATTGAATCTTTGCAATTTGCCGATGAAAATTTGTAGGCTAATAAGACAGTTCAATGTGTCAAGTAATCCCATGGAGGAACTGATACAATTTGCCCGCACTTGCCTTTCCTACAACACCTGTCAAATCCTGGAAACAGAAAAAAAATGTTGGTCTGAAGAAAGCAAGGCAATGTGGAGAAGCAGAGAATTACAACAGACTATTACATCCTTATGTAGGGAATGCGAAAACTGTCAGGCGTACACTGTATATGTATGACAAGGTTGGAGGGGAAGGAGAGAAAGAGAGAGAAAGAGAGAGAGAGAGAGAGAGAGAGAGAGAGAGAGAGAGAGAGAGAGAGAGAGTTAAATAGATTGATAGATAGATAGATAGATAGAGAGAGAGAGAGAGAGAGAGAGAGAGAGAGAGAGAGAGACAGACAGACAGACAGACAGACAGACAGACAGAGACAGAGAAAGAAAGATAGAAGTAAATAGATTGATAGATAGATAGATACATAGATAAGAGAGAGAGAGAGAAAAGAGAGAGAGAGAGAGGGAGAGAGAGAGAGAGAGAGAGAGAGAGAGAGAGAGAGAGAGACAGAGACAGACAGACAGACAGACAGAGAGAGACAGAGACAGAGACAGAGAAAGAAAGATAGAAGTAAATAGATTGATAGATAGATAGATACATAGATAAGAGAGAGAGAGAGAGAGAGAGAGAGAGAGAGAGAGAGAGAGAGAGAGAGAGAGAGAGAGAGAGACAGAGAGACAGACAGACAGACAGAGAGAGACAGAGAAAGAAAGATAGAAGTAAATAGATTGATAGATAGATACATAGATAAGAGAGAGAGAGAGAGAGAGAGAGAGAGAGAGAGAGAGAGAGAGAGAGAGAGAGAGAGAGAGAGAGAGAGAGAGAGAGACAGACAGACAGACAGACAGACAGACAGAGACAGAGAAAGAAAGATAGAAGTAAATAAATACATAGATAAGAGAGAGAGAGAGAGAAAAGAGAGAGAGAGAGAGAGAGAGAGAGAGAGAGAGAGAGAGAGAGAGAGAGAGAGAGACAGACAGACAGAGACAGAGAAAGAAAGATAGAAGTAAATAGATTGATAGATAGATACATAGATAAGAGAGAGAGAGAAAAGAGAGAGAGAGGGGGAGAGAGAGAGAGAGAGAGAGAGAGAGAGAGAGAGAGAGAGAGAGAGAGAGAGAGAGAGAGAGAGAGAGAGAGAGAGAGAGAGAGAGAGAGAGAGAGAGAGAGAGAGAGAAGGTGGGCACAGAGGGTTTTTGTATTATTGACCGAATGGACATGCATTAAAAACAAATTTGTTAATTTTCAATTTTCCCGTCTTTTCTAGATTAAATTTAACTTTTTTTGTTCCATCATTTGGGATTAAGTTTTTAAATATTTGAACAAGTTGCGCTGTTTGAATTAAGTTCTGTTAATGATAATATGAAAGTTTGGATAAAACTGTTGCAACATAGCAACCTATAAGTTTTAGGTGTAGCTGAGAGTAACTTTATTGAGAAAAATGATCTGGAGACAAAGCACAACCCTGTCTTATTTGTCATTTTGAAATGTAATGGTCACCTCATTGATTCTCATTGCTGCTGTTTGTTTCCAATAAATGTTTTAATTATGAATACATCTTTCCTCTTCTCCATCACTTTCAGCTTTCTCAATACGGCGGACTTAGTCAAAAGTCTTGGTAGAGTGAATTAAATAAAATGTATAAATTTTTATAGGACTCAAAGAGAAGGTTTAATCAGGATTGTTAGGGGTTTTCTCTTCTTCCCTCCACCAATCTGCACTCTCCTTTGCTGTTTCTGGTTAAGATCATGATGATTCTTTGAAATTAAAGTACTGTATAATACGACTCAAAAGACTGATCATTCAGTGCAATTCACAATCCATATTTCCTGGTCTTCAGCAATCTATCAAACATAGATGAAACTATTAAAAAAATAGTATTTACATTACATGAAAGTAATATGTGCATTGAGCATGCTTTGTTATACAAGTGCGCTATAAAATGTAATTTATTATTGTTATATGGAAACTCACCTCCAGGGATGCTTTACAAAGAAGCTCCAAACCTAGGTAGAACAAAAAAAAAAAAAAAGAAATAAATAATTAGACAAATATTGATTGTTTTTTACTATAATCCTCATGTCCAACATTATGATAATATTAATAATACTTAATACATGTATTAATAATCATAATAATAATAATAATAATAATAATAATAATAATAATAATAATAAGAAGAAGAAGAAGAAGAAGAAGAAGAAGAAGAAGAAGAAGAAAAAGAATAGTAATTACAATAATAATAACAACAACAACAATAATAATAATAATAATCATTGTCATATGCTATCTAAACCCTGCTATGGAAGTAAGTTATCTGAGCCTTGAGCTCTGACTGTAAAATAATCGTGCAATATATGTGCCTCTTCAGAGACAGAGAGTGAGCAATTAGTTTTGGGATAGGAGAGCCAGGTTTTTTTTTAATTTCATCTACCCATTGCTGACCTGAGCTCTCTCTCTCTCGACATTGAAAAATGTAGCAGCTAAATAAAGTGGAATTTATCATACAAGCTTGAAATTTTTTATATTTAAATCAAGTTTCTATGATCTCAACAGTCAACTAATGTATAGATTTATAAAATGTACCACATGAGCAGTTCTAGAATTATCAGTATCTACAGCTTGACTGATGTAAATATTTGATACAACTTTCCTTGTTGTTATCACTTGAGTCTACAACATGACCTTGGTTGAGATAGATGACATTTCCTATGATCTGGCTGATATTGCATTAGATCATTAATCACTGTTACTCATAAGATGTGTATTTCCATTAAGAGATGTACCGAGTGGCTTGAGAACAACTTGAACGTGACAGTTTTATCCTCATCCTGAGCCTTGCTGTAAATCAACTACACTGAACCTTGGATTTGGTATAGAATGTTTCCTCTACATGTGCTTGCTACTATTTCTTAACCTATATCTCTAACAGAATTTAAATGTGACATACAAATCAATCCATCTTTAATATTATAATGTACAATACAAAACAAAAAAATTGTAGGGTAAAAAAATAGATGTAAAAGAATATAATCATCACACAATCTGAATAATCTTTTAATATAAAAACAAATTTTTTTTTCACAAATACCGTGAACATCAATCACAAACTACATTCTTCAAATCTGTCTCATCCGTTCCTTTGATTCTTTCCTAACTCTCACTCAGGCACAGGCTGAGAAGCCATCATTCAGACCTATTAAGACCAGACCAATCACCACATACGAACCTTCCCTGCACAACCATTCACACTAACAGAAGCACATGTCTATCAGCTATTACACAGCTATTAGCCATAAGGATTATCTCATTTTCACTCTCACTGCTCTTCTCTCCTCCCTTTCCCTTTCCATATTTCTGTTGAGAAGGAGGGCCTAAACGAACAACTTGCTGCGCTCTTCTTGTATTTGAGCAAATCTGGATCCCATGAGCATAACACATACTCTTCGAACCCCACAATGAGTTTATCTGATGAAACAGTCTACTGCCAAACAGCTTTTGAGCAAAACAGCAAAATTGTCTTTGATGATTCTCTCCCATGCTGATCTCCATGGACACTTACAGCTTTCTGTCAATCAACTTTCAGTGCCTTAACTTTCTTGCAATTGAGCCTCTTTTATCGCATGCCACGATGGATAAAAAAGCTAGCGGCAGCATCTTGCAGGCTGCTGAACCATATGCTAGAACTGTTATTTGTTGTTTTTTTTTGTTTTGTTTTTCTTTTGTGCTATTGGTGGCTCCACACATCTGGCAATTCTTCTTTGCCACAAGCACGTACCCCATCTTGGTCTGAAATAGGAATATTGCCTCATCACTGTTGAAGATGGATTCAAGACTTTCAACATGGATGTTAATGCCCTCCTCTGAAAAGGCTTGCTCAGTTGCCTGAAACAAGCTACAAAACCTTTTCTCTTTCACAAGGGCCCTCTGCTTTACCCAAGGCTTACTCTTTCCTTGTAGTAGAAATGTCCTTGTGACAGTTGAGGAAGGCACAATACCATTTGTTGTCTTTGAATGGATTATTCCATTCATCAACCTGAAGAAGTAGTGGTTCCTTGAAATGGCCACAACTTCTCCTTGCTGTTAGGCGACATACTGACAAGTCAGTGCTCCTCCTCCCCACTGAGATCAGTTTTGGAGATTTTCTCCTCAACTTATCTCCCAAGGTGGTCTTAGGGTTCATGTAAAGCTGGGCTGCCTCATTTATGGTCATGGTTTTATTTTAGATCTTTTGAAAGTCTCCCTTAGACTTATGTGCATTTGACTTTCTTGGGTTTACTCATCTGGATTAGGATAAATAAAAAAAAAGTCTGAAAAATAATCTCATAACCATATACAAATAATATTATATAATAGGTTGGAAGAGGAGCTAAAAGCACTCAGCTCTGATTAAAAGTACAGAATAATTTAAGGAGAAGCAGAGAAGCATGTACAAGAAAAAACTAGATGAAATAGAATTTGAAACTAATAAGTCAAATATTTTTCATGATTTGGGAAACATCACAATGATCGGAATGTGGATAGTCAAAATGTGGAAACTTTGGGAGCTCACACTGTCCTGCCTCCAACACTCACACTTTTTGCTGTTGTCTAACAAAGACCCAGCTGAGAAGACACTAAATTTCTTGACCACCTTCTGCAGCAGGAAAAATTCATAACCAATTAAATATTTCCGCTAAGTTGAAGACATTAAGCCTAGCAAATATAATTATAAAAAAGGCAATTTCACTCACCTTTATTTTGGGTTTTGCATACTTCACAGCAATGCAGCATGATGCAACAATGTGCTCAGTGGTTCTTAGCTTACGATACAAAGTGAAAATGAAGGAAACAAACTGTTAAAATCAATTTGGAAAGTGAAAGGATTCTGAACTTGGACAGGTACTATATCCAGGCTAGATGACTCTAGATACAAACACTTCCATGAATAGCTTCTATTTAAAATACAGTGGAATCCGCTTAAAGTCAATTCTCACTTGAAATCAATACCACACTGCGGTCTTATTTTTTTTCCTTTTTTATTTAAGTAGCTGATTTTTTGATAAACTCAATGACTTGGGGACATTTTCACTTAAAATAAACACCTCACAGTGGATGGGCAAAGGTGAAACACACCAAAGCAAGGATGCATAGGGATGTGTGGGCGGGATATAGCTCTTTGTTTGTGAACCCAATACAGTCAGTAAGTCACTGTGAATTAAAAAAGCATGCTTAACAAGGCCTCGCTTATTTATTGTGGTCTTGTGCGATTGTGACAGTAACAAAGAGAGGCACGTGGAGCATGGGGGGATAGAGGTTGAGTGTGTCTAGATCTAGACCTAACTTATTGCAGGCTTGCATCATTTGAGGCAAACAGTGCAGTTTTCTCTCCACTGATACAATAGCATCCTTTTCAGAGCCTCCAATAATACTGAATATTCTTTTTTAATAAGGCCATTTTTTATTTTGAAAACAAAACGAAAGTAATGATGGTCCCAAACCTGTGTTAAAAGAGGGTAAAGCTGAAAAAATATAGCAAGAATTGTAGGTATGTACGCATATTTTATGTTTTTGTGTGTAGTACGTTAAACTGTTTAAATAAGCCTCCTTTAAGACTTGTGTGGTTTTCTCTTTACCTATATAAATTACAAAAATTTACCACACTATAGCTATAAGTAATGCAATGGAGACACTGCAAAAGGAGATCATTATCATAAGTAACGAAAGTGAGACAACCTATTTTTTTAATAATATGAATTTTTGGACTGGTTATCCTGTAAATGGATAAAGTCAACCTTGCTGAAAGTCAACACTTTTTTTGGTCCTGAGGTGTTGACTTTAAGCAGATTCCAAGGAATCATTTTCTTCTGGATTTCTTCTTATTTTAAAAATATTGTATAGTCATGTAAAATGGTTCAAGTTTTGCCCTAAGCAGCAAATACTAAAAGGTTCCCTTTCTTCATGAAGGAAATAAAATGAAAGAGATGCAGCAGGAAAAGAGAATTATTCTCTTCATCAGTATATTTTGACTTCCTTACATTGTCAAAAAGTTCCAGTGCTGCAATATAACTTAAAATACAAATTTTTTACTCTTTCCTGAATTGACTTCTAATAAAAATTCTTTACTATTTCTTTTCTTACTGGGAAATTTTTCAAGCACAGCTCTTGCACTAGACAAACCCACACCACGGCAAGACATGACGGCTGCCAGCACTGCAGGGTCATTGGGCTCTTGTTTCATCTCTTTCTTGAACGGATTACTCCCAAGCTTTCCCTCAGCATAAACCTGCAAGCAATCATCCGTACATTTTAAAAGTGGGTCAATCACACAGCAGACGAAAAAAAAATCCTTGAATAACAATGAAAATTTGGGATCCAACATATTTACCAAACATTAAAGAAAAATATTGAAAAAGGATAAACCGATTGAAACTAAGGCCAATTCAACAAAACAGGTAAAAGAAGGGAGATAAATGTATGAATCTCTGACAGTCACTGTAAAAGCTAACACTGACCAAGCAAAGCCAGGTATTGCCTTTTCCATAAAAGATTTGATTGGTGACAGAACTTAACTTGTGACAAAAAAGTTACAATCAATTGAATAAATGTGTTGAAAATTTATAGCAGTGTCCCGGAATCTTGACACAAAAGGATCATCTGTAAATAGAATACGTAAATACCATGTGTCAAAAAGAGAGAAACTAGAACATCTTGTGACAACTGGAATGATTGAAGGAAAATGCAACATGGGAAAACAGCATAAAAAGATGTTGCATTGACTTACAAAGTGGCCCAAAGTAGGAAGAGTGACAGAAGCACTGAAAGTGAAGAGGGATAGAGATGTGTGGAAGGTCGTGATCGTCTACACTAAAGAGCATGGCACCTGATAGAATGATTGTCCCAGAATAATTTAATTTAATAGTGACAACTGTTAGCCAGCCTGAACGATGCTAATCGGTGAGAGCAGAGTACAAAGATTCTCATATTATACATGTATTCTCTTAAAGCCCTAGCATTACCCATTCCATTTTTTCACACATGAATAGTGCATTAAGAGTATAGGACTGTATTACATGTCAATGTTTTAACCTTACAAAAATACATTCATCAGACATCTAATATCTTTTTAAACAATATTTTCAATGTAAATGTTTTGAAGCCAGGACCACCATAAGCACTGAAAATAAAATATATTCACTACATGGTGATCTAAGGCATCTTTCATCAAATATGCCACTATTAAGCAGGACGCGTCTGTAAAAATGAGAATGTACACTTATAAAATTTCAACTGCAACCTGCAAAAATTTTTTCAAAAAGAATGATATGGGAACCAAAAATTGTATCCTTTTAATGCTATATTTTAGTTGGACACTTATTTATCATGCAGAATAAAACTGAATAAATCTTCAAAAATACTTATGTTTTAGTTCATGAATATGAAATGAAACTGCAATCAAATGTAAAATTTGTTGATAATGAATACACCAAATAATGACATCATTATATCAAATTGTACTTACCAACTGAATTAAAAAAGCAACAGCCTCATTTTGATTTTTAACTGGAACAAGGTGTAACCCAAGATTACTAACACAAAACTTTTGCACATCCAGGAAATACTGGGCAGAGGTTGGAGTCTTCTCTACTATAACAGCTCCTCTCACAGATCTGGCCTGGAAAACAGATTATAAATAGTTTTGATAAATATGATACAAAAAGGTCAATAAGCTCCAAATCATGATGATGTGTTACGGCAAAAGATGTGGTAAATATCTTGACAAAAGTCTGAATCGCACTATTTCATGTACTCAGTATGCTGCTGTATATCTCAGATGAAACTAAGCTATTTACTTATGGGCATTTTAAACTCATTCTTCAAAATATACAGTAACCAGTAAAAATTCAAAAAGAGGAAAAAAGTCGTACCTGGTAAAAAAATCAATCTTTTTTCAGAATAAAACTATGGATATGTTTTTAATCTAACATGAATCCTGTCAAATCTTATGATAAACATGATGTGATCATCTAATGAACAGAATAAACTTAAAGACAGCTCAACAAAGGTAATTAGCAGTCTCATCAGCCATTTTGATGATCTGCAAAAAAGATTTTGCTCTTTGTCTGTTATACTGAGCAAACACATGGAGAGGAATCTTAATCTGTTTTTTTGCAAACAGGTATATTTTATTTTAAACTTTTTTTTTTGTTAAGAAATTACAAGACCTGAACTATAACAACATATTGAAAAGGGACTCAGTTGACGTCTTTTTTTAAGGTTGGCTAAACTAAACTCAACCTGTTTCTGTTTTGACGTACAGAGCCATTGCATTTCTTCTGTCATTGTTATCCATTTGGATGGGGATCTTTAAATATTGAAAGGAGAAAGCTATTAGAGGTCATCTAGATTGTAGAATTGAGTTTGCTCTGGTGATAAACAGTATGTATCCTTGAAAGATGGGAGGTAATCTTAATTTGGTTCGTGGATAGGGAAAGGAGAGAAAGGGTGTCTCTTAGTAATATCAGATTATCAAGTTATGGAAATGCCAGGTATTGCTTTTTTTATTATATCAAGTTGGAAGTGATCAACATTCAATTCATTTATAAAGATATATTTATCTTTTGTAAATTGTGAAGATTTGTGACTGCTGAAGTGTAGACAGGTCTTTCTTTTAATGAATGTGCCTTTCAATTTCTTTACTTTGAAGGCCTTTATAATATATCTGCAAAAGTGTCATTAAAATGTAGCCTTTTGGGAGGGATTTCGCGGAAATGAAATTTGCCCACAGATTTAAGTACACCCTTTCTCAATATCCTTTGAAATTTTAAAAGATGACAAATTTCATATCAAATTAAGGGTTATAGAATGAGCTTTAAAAAAAAATGCAAAAAATTTGTGCACAAAATTAAAATTAAATTTTTTAAAAATCGGCCTTAAAAAGATGAAAATAGTTTTGTAGCCAAACATGTATCAACTTTTTTTAATCAGAGGTGATTAAAAATATTAAATGAATAACTAAAGCTCAGCTGTTCTTTTTACAACAATTCAAAATATCTCAGCTATATACTGTCCAAATTTCATTGAAATTGGACGAAAAATGACTATGCAAGACACCTTGATATATATACATGTATATATATATATATATATATATATATATCTTATGGGAAAGCAAAACAATAAGGAAAAGGAAGAGCTGCTTACCAGACACAGCTCTTTTTCAGAATATTCAAGATGCACTTTACTTTCAGTTATACCTGATGTAAACATTATCAAAAGTCTTTCTGTGTCAGGAGAGCTTGCTTTGGTTAATTATTTTCTTAGGGTTATTATAAACCCACTAGAATCTACTGGCTGCTGGTAACATCCACTCACATAAATTGAATATCTAATGGCGGCTGGCAGTGATCGCATTTAAGAGTAAATTAAGAAAGAGAAGCCTCACACTATGCATGTATTTATTTATAAAGCGGTATCTTTCTGATCTGATAAGAGTCTGTAACAGATTTGGTGATGGGGGTGATCTGTTAGGCTCTGTTTGTCTAGGGGTATGTAAAGATATACAGCCAATCACACGATTCGTCCGTAGAAAATAAGTCCGAAGTCCGCAAGTAAAAATTGCAAACTGTTTAATCCAACATAAGAGCTTGACTGTACAATCACTGTAGGTTGACTCGATAATCACTCACTGTAGGTAGACTTAACAATCACTCACTGTAGACTTGATGTTGACTCACTGTAGACTCGATGATGTTGACTGACTAAACATAATTTCGATTCTTATTTATACAAAATCTCGTCGAATCATCCAGAAAAAGAATTACATAAATCGTAAGAGAACATTCTTGATACACGTCGTAAGCAATTAGCAACCAATCAAAACAAAGGTAAACAAGGGTTGACGAGATCATTACTATGCTAGAACTAAGTCGGAGATTCCAGAAGAATCTTGACCATACAAGTGTGGGCTGTGTTCAATAAACAAAACTAACTTCATAGGCTTGAAATACAAACATTATGCAACTAAATAAGATAATGTACCTAGATCTAGTCGATCCGCTACCCAAAAGTTACGCACCAAAAAAGGGTAAGGAAATGAATAGATCAACTTATAGTACAATGCGTTACAGAGTGTCTTCCCTATAAGTTTATTGCAGCAAAATTAAAAAAAAAACATCTAATAAAAATTCTGAGTCATAAGTTACTTCTATAATGCTGAAACACAGCAAGTTCTGAGGGAGAAAAGGAAAAAAAATTACGCCAAATGAACGAATTTCTGAGTCATAAGTTACTTCTATAATGCTGAAACACAGCAAGTTCTGAGGGAGAAAAGGAAAAAAAATTACGCCAAATGAACAAATTAAATCAAGGAGTTAAAGGACATCAACTGAAGAAATAAAATATGGGGAAGACAAAAAAGATAAAACTGCCTTGAAATTGTGACTCCAATTTTTGCCAACTCACAATACATTAAAAATCAAGTGCAATATTAATACAGATTAAGCAGTGTGCAAAACATCATAATTAGCTGTATTTTTATGGAACAAATATTTTAAACAATTTTCTACCTTGAACTGAATTTGTTCATATTCAATCAGGCAAATTATTGCCTGTTACTGTATAGAAAAAAGCCAGGTATGTATAGTCCTATGTAAAATATCATAAATAATGAAGTTGTGAATAATGTTTAAAAAATTTTTAACAGATTACTTTTCTCAGGCGAGCTACTCTTCGTTTATAAGAACAGCCCTCTACTGTGTCAGCTTCAGATATGAAGACCACTCCTACGCCGCTAGAAGGGTAGAAATCTATTGCGCTGGTAGAGTTGTCAAAATGCACAGGAATGGATGCTGGATGTTTTGAAAAAAAAAAAAAAGAACTTTAAAAAAAATACATGCACACACACACATACATACATATACATAATATATGTATACCATACAGTTTCGGTAATGTTTCCAAATTTTGGACACACTAACCTCAGTGAGTTATGGCCTAATCTAAGCTCACAATTGTTGACACTCTCACTCAAGGAGTTATAATAATACTTCATATTTGTCTCACTAATCTTTGTACATATATGCCACAAAGCGCTTATTACCCTTACAAAAAACAGTGGAGCATGGATTCCTAGAATTCATTCGGGAGTTTCTATATGTTACATGAAGCCTCTTTCAAATAATTCTATTTTTAGTACTGAGGCTCTTGATTTGTGTTTGGGACAATTTTTGTGAATATTTTGAAGTATTTCAACAACATATAGAGGCTTTTTGTTTTGTTGTCTACTTACGTACAATTCCGAGCATTACGGGAATATCCGATACTACTACAGGAATTTCAAATAATAGACAGAAGACAGATACCTCTAAACAGCCCAATCTGTCATTCCCAACTCTTTTCATGTAAAAACTTCAAATCTCTAAATCCAAGCACTAATTGGATCTCAAACTTTTGATGCTAGATCTAGACTCTAGATTGAAGTCGCAAATTTCATTTTAGCTAGGCGTATATTCAGTCTAAAGCAGACGTTCAAATACAATGAACCTTGCTTGTTCCTGAACAATCTTTAACCCAGGCAAGGGCTGTCTATCAAGACAGAGCTAGACCTAATTAAATTCAACTGGAGGACCTAACAAAGGATTGTACGCGAAGCTCACTATTATCAGTCCAGCATTCTACCTTAAGAGCTATCTGGTGTCCTAACTGTCAGTAAAGAGGGGTGGGCCAACACAGATTTGCCTATCATCATTACCCATGTCTTGGCCCTTTTGAAGTCTTATCGATAGACGTAGTACAGGCGCAGATAGACAACGAAGCTATACAGTATACCTTCAAGCCAACAAACTCGAATTTGAAAAACACCTTACATTTAAAAGAGTAAAATCCCAGTTTTATTTCCTCCTTCTTTGACTCTCTTAAAATACCTTGTATCAAACGATATACAAGACCCCGTCACCCATCCTTGGATTCAACAAACTACCAGTATTGGCAAATCCACTATAGTATCCTTTTCTGCTTAGAAACTATGTAGTTTAAATTCAATCAAAAGGTCCCCTGTCGGCAGTTAAGAAATGCTTGAAGTGTATAGGTGTTGGGCACCCATTATACCATAACATATACTAAGGCTAGGGGAGAGCAAAGTATTGATATACAGCGAGAAGATAATAAAAAGACAGGGGAAGGGGGCAGGGAGTGGCAGCAAATGCATGAGGAGATCATGATACAGGATCAAAGGGCCAAAGCGACAGCAACTTGGGCAATGGTGGGAAGGGTAAAGAGTGGTTTTATAGACACGTGGTTAGTTGATAAAAACAAGGGAGATAATTATGTGGTAATACAGTCATGACTCCAACAAACCATGCATTCAACGAACTGTTAAAAATGACTGAACTAGTTCATTGAATCCGAGGTGTACCGTAGTTAGATGGTGACTTTTTCCCTGGCGACTAAGGATAAAAGGCTAGGCTGCCTGTCCACAAATTGTTTCTACACAGTGAAAGGGAGAGGTAAGACGTTGCTTGCTTGAAGAATAATAACAGCTGTGTAGTGCACTTGATCGAAATTTAAGATCTGCAAATGTGATGAAAGTTACTGTCTTTTAAATTTCTTAAAGAGGTGAACATTTTCTTTCTTTAATTGAGGACTCATTGTTCGAAGAATATGTGTAATGATTTTGAACTAGTTTGACGAAAACCTAGAAATAAGAAATGGAAAACAGATGAGTTCGAGGAATTTCAGTATTCGACCTTCTCATGTTCTACTGTATGGGAAAGCATTGTTTGATAATTTTATTTTGCAATCCATCTTCATCTAGTGTATAACACAGTAGAGAATTTTGTTGGTTGACTGATTATAAATTATTGCAGTATGAATGGAATTTTTCTTAGGTTGAATTTGGTCAGTTCACATGGTAAAGACGCTCCAGAGGATATATGGTGACAAATTCTTACTCTCTTACTGCTAAGCACTGCTGATTTTAACTTTAAAGAGGGTTCCATCTAGAAATTCTGTTGTGAAACTTGTTTGAGAAATTATATTAAATTAATATCACTAGGATTCAACTGGAAGGTTCCGATCCATTGCATCCCACTGAACCAGAAAGAATTACCTTTACTTCCATTGCATTCATTGCATTTTGTAAAGCATTACATTAAAAATAATATGTAAAACTGAAAGACTACAAAAATCAGCCGTGCCTTCAAGTAATCAGTGCAGAAGGATGTTTTTCCGCACAACAAATACTTCATGACTGACTACAGAAAGTAGTTAAGTGCATTTGCGCCTAGAAACATGACATCACATTCACAGTTCCTCAAACATAGACATGTATCCCATTAAGTGCTATGTTATAATTGACAGACTTAATGACTAGCAGCAGCAAACCTCACTACCGTTTATGGAAACGAATACATCATAACATCATAGGCTTAAATATAATAAGATTAAGATCTAGAGTTAGGAAGGGATGTTTTAACTAGTACTTAAGGTATCTGTTAAGAGCCTAGATACTTGCACTTAATTGTATTGCTTATTTCAATCTTTTTTTTTTTAATCTTCTTATGTTAGTTCAATATTTGGCACACGATTATTTATGTCACAGATTGTAGTGATTAGTTGAGTGTTTTGTAACACCTTAATGTTAAACCAAATTATTCCCTCATGCAATAATCTACATCTATCTAAATGCAATCTATGTCACTTGTTAGTTCTTTGCCTAATAAATAAGATTTGTCCGCATTTAAGTCCATGATGGCTGCGATTCTGTAGGGTACCAATAAACTGTAAGAGTGTCTGTTATATGAGATGTCATTCGCCTTATATTAGTTATAAAGCCAATATGTGCCAATCAATAAATGAATTTATAAAAATGATCCAGGTCTATGAAAGTATGATTGCCCTCAGAGTAGATGGTCTTTAGCCTGAAATGTTACATGTACATGTCTTTTAGCTCTTATTTATTGTTGTTTTTCTTTTCACATTTGATTTAATATAGATCTATTCCTGATTTAGATCTAGACTATTATAATTATAGCTCACACTGCAAATCATTCGCCAGTGTGGTTCCCATCCATCTGGCATTTGCAATAATGTGGCCCACTGGCACATTTATGGAGACTGTTTGTGTTGACATATCCACCAATTTCTTCCTCCGATCTGGATCTAATCTGAATTTAAAATTTGATTTAAAAAAAAATATAAAAATGAAGTTTTGATAAAATTTCTTTTTTTCCCCGACTCCAACTGCCAAGAGGAGGCTAACGTTATCGCCTTAGCGGACAAGCAAAACAGTGGGCCTAAACCTAAAGTCGAAAAGAGAGAGTGGGAGAAGTTAAAAATTAAAAGGGTAGAAGAAAAATGAACGAATCAACCTTTATAATGTAAACAAAAGATATCGAAAGAAAAAGTACATGACCTTTTGCTTTAACATTACTATTGATGCTTCCGGTAAGCTGAAGGCTACCATAGGGAGGTACTTTGAGATCTATTTGACTCCACATTTTCAGCTGCAGAATGAAAGAATTCTTTGAATTTGTTGATTTTTATGCGATTCTTTATGAACACTTTGTTTATAAAATTTAGTCTTTCAAGCATGATAAATTACTCCAATATAGAAGTGATGATATCTTGGTCGTCAAGGAGCCACTGAGCACCCATCAAAGATGGCGCAGTCCTCAACTCCGACAGGATTATTTTATGATCCTAAGATAATAAAACGAACCTTATTGGCTTTGAATGAACAGAGAGATATGTCACAATTTTGTGATGTTATTTTAAAAGTGTGTGATACTCAAATATTTGCACATTCGAATGTTTTAGCTGCAGCTAGCCCATACTTTGGGTCGTTTTTAGGTACCGGGACTGATTTTCCGAGGTTTTTCTCTCAGAAAGTGCCGCAAATTATTGAAATACACATCGACACAAAAGATGGAGACGATGGATACGGAGAGGCTGTGAGAAAGGTGATAGAATATATGTACACTAGCCAGATTACACTAACATCATCATTAATCAGTCAAATTGTTGAAATTAGCAAAATCATGCAAATGGAAGCTCTTTTGCTCTTTTGTGGGCAATTTCAAAGAGGACAGGATAGCAATTTGCCTTGTGATGCTGCTTCGTGTACATCAGGATTGGAAGAAGTTGCAAATCTTATGAGTGGTAGGTCAAAAACTAGAAAGCATATTGATGCAGCCACAGAGACTGATGATTCAATTTTTCTAAAGATAGAGAATAATACCACTAACTATTCTAAGTCATCAGAATTAAATTCTGAATTGGAAGAAGGAATGGGGATAGATGCACTAGCACCAAATATTGATTTTTCAGGCAGGGATTTGAATATGATGAACATTGGTAACTTCGTAAGGCCTGAGGGAAAAAAAGGCATTCCTACAGCACTGAATAATGCTTCAGCATCTGATCAAAGTGAAGTTTCATTGCTTCTTGAAATAAGCAAGGTACGACCCCCAGCTCAAGGTAACCAATTGATTGATAAAAATGATCCAGTTGAAGAATTTGTGGAACAAATTAGCAGTCACAATCAGAGACCCACAGATGAGTACCTGAAGAATGCCCATACTCTTGCAGACCTTATGAGTATAGCGGGTGATAAACCAGAGGAGACAGCTTGTTCTGATCATGGGGAAGACCAATCTGCTTTGCAGTGTCAAACAGTCTCTAAGTGTCCTGACAACCAGACTTCTATTACTAGTGTATCTGCAGGTGATGTGAGAGATATTAATCTGGAGGAGATTTCTGATTTGGTGAAGTTTGGAGATTTTTCTCTACCACTCAAAGAATGTGCAAGTTCACAGACAATGAGCTGCTCAGCACGAAGAGGCAGATCAAGAGGTCGGAGGAGAGGTCGAGGAGGAGGCAGAGGTCGTAAAGTTGGTCGGCCAAAGAAAACTATTAATGAAGATCATGAAAGTGATACTGAATTTGATGATTTCATGGAACGGTTAGAAAGGGGGGAAGAAATTTCTCCAGAAGATGAAACAGAAAATTCCTCTCAGTTTGAGCATTCTGTTTACGATTCGGTAGAAAATAAAAGTGATGATCTGTCTTCAGGTAAACTGTGGACTAGTCGTAGAAAAAGGAAAAGGCCATCCCAATTAAGAAAGGATTATGTAATGCACTCACTGGCAAAAAGAAGTAACAAACGAGTTGACTCAGTGAAGCAAAACATTGCAAATCAAACTAGTCCAGGTCTAAAATTTGTATGCCAAAAATGTGACTTTTCATCTTCAGTATTCAAAGACTATCGCCATCATATGAAAAAACACCCCGAAACTGATCCAAGGAACTTTAAATGTGATAAAGTTGGCTGCAATTTTAAAACAACTCGGTCCAGAGAGTTTACTGCCCACAAGCATCAACACATGACAGAGGAGCTGATTTGCATCATTTGCGAAGAGCGTTCCTATACTCAAGATGAATTTGAGCTCCATCGTAAAAAACATGAAGGTCAGAATCCATATTTCTGTACAGAGTGTGACTCAAGGTTCAAAACTAAAGCCCAGCTCTTGGCACACAAGCCAAAACATCAACTTGAGAAACCATTTGTGTGCGCAGTCTGTCATGCAGGCTTTAAATGGAAGCATGCCCTGAAAAACCATATGGTGACACATAGTGCAACTAAGGATCATTTGTGTGATGAATGTGGTTATGCCACAGCTCACAAGTCCCAACTGAAATCACATATGTTAATTCACACAGGATTAATGTTTCGATGCCCTTACCCTGATTGCAACTTTCAGGCAACCAAGCGGCAGAATCTGAAGTATCACATGGTGACCCACACGCAAGAGAAACCACATCAATGTGAGGTGTGTGGCCAAAGCTTTTCTCTCATCAAGAACATGCGTCGACACATGCTATTGCACACAGGGGCTCGTCCATTTTCTTGCCGCCTTTGTGGTTTTTCCACAACCCGCTATGACAAGCTGAAGGAGCATAACCAAAAACTTCACAACTTAAATGAGGGAGCTGTAGCTGCTGTCCAGGAGTCGACAGCCACTGCTCAGCTTGTGACTGCATCAGATATCCCTTCACAGCCTCAATCAGATCTGCAAAGTAATATGGAGTTTGTGTCCCCAGATGAGATCAATGGAATCAAGCTTATTGCCAAGACGGGACAAGATGGCAGCATCACTCAAGAAGCTCTTCATACTATTGTTCAGCTCGCTGTGAGTGAAAACCTCTCAGAGGCCACCATCATCCATGGACAGGGTGGTGATGGGAACATCTACCCACTGATCAGTTCAGTTGAGCTCTTTGAGGATGCAGATGGAGTGAAGTACAAGTTGCAGCACAACATGTCAGGATGAGGAATAAAAGCATGTATGGAACAAAGTGAGGCATTCAGGGCAGCTAATGCAAAATTAATTCAAATTATTTCAAACTAAAGCCTAGCAAAGTATTTTATGGCTTGTATCTTTGGACATAGATAGGATAGTTTAAGTAAACAATTTCATTTTGTGGAGTTAAAAATGCAAGAGGTACAGTGGAAACCTCAAAAACCAAGTCTGATCATTCGAATTTCTCATAAACTGAATTTTGCAAGATGATAGGTTATTTTTTTCTCTTTGGCTTTGTTAGAATCGGACTCGTAGTTCGAAGTCTTTCTGATCGATTCTCTTAATTCGAAGTTGATACCACCCCATAAGGCATCACAAAAGTGCTACATGCATCTCTCAAGCAGCAAGCAATGCCAATCACTGCCCAAGAAAGGCTGATCAGTGCGCTATCAAAGTGAGAAGGGAGTAGATGCACTAACAATTAAGTGCCAGTACTGATACTGACAGCAACGTGGGACGGGGGAAGAGGAGGGTTGCTCGTTACAAGCACAGTACACACTCACTCAGTGAGTCGTGGATTGTTATACCCATTTTTGTAATTCGAATACTCTTAATTTGAAGATTTAATCCATTCCCATACAATTCGAATTATGTTTGTACAACTGATTTGTACTTGATTTTCCCAAGTTGCTTCACATCTGTTTAAAACAATTTAAGGTTTTCTTCTCTTTTAACTTAATATAAGGATGAGGTGCTTGGAGACATTACGCACTTGAGTTCAAGCAGAATTTTATAATGTATTGGTACTAGTTGTATTTATAATAAGCATACAAATTACAAATAATTTTGATTTAAATGGCCTTTGAGGAAAGTGACTTAGTAAAGACTGCATGTATTAGGGCGCACAATCTTTGTCTCTAATGAATTATACAGCCTCACATTCAATTACCATACTGCATTTTCTTTTTTCTTCTAGATATTTTTAATCTCAAAATTCAACTTTTGAAACATTGATTAAAACAGAAGATCAGTAATAATATTAGGATATAATATACTGCAGTGTCCCACTTATTACTGTAGTCATGGGTTAGTGATTGTTATTTAATATGTAACTTGTCTGACTCCTCCATGCTCTGTGTACATAAACTGAGTAATGAGCAAACTTGCTACTGAAGGGTTGTAGCCTATTATGGGGGAAAGCATGCCTATGCAGACAAATCAAAACAAAATTTTCAATTTTACCTAACATGGAGCATTGTTTAAGTTGTCTATACATATACTGGAAGAAACTATTAGGGAACATTGGAGAGGCAGCCTAGGCATCCTAATCAGAGCACTAGGATGAGAATGGAGATAAAGATACATATTTACATATTTAGGAAATAAACTTGTTCTAAACAGTACATTATTAGAAGGCTCTGAATCCTTGCAAAAAAGTGCTTAAGGTTCTCTGCTTTGCAGGAATTTATATAATGCTCATTAATTTTATCCAACATCATAATGAATGTTTAAAACTAAAATAAAAAATACATATTGTACCATATTTAAATTTACATATTTGGATTTTTCAAAATTATTCCTATTGTAGTAAAGTCAGCAAAATGCTGAACCCATGTCTGAGTTTGAACATTATTGGATTGATAGGGAATATAGTTGGTTGAAAACTTGAAGTGTCTCGCTGAATAGTTTTGAATGTCTTATCACACCTTGTTCTGTTGAAATGAAAAATTGAGTTTCACTTCCAGAAGCATTTGAAGTTAACCCAAATTTTTATAAATGCTGATTCAGCGATTGCAGCTTGTTTCAAAGGGTTTGAATTTTAAAGCTCATCATTTTTAACATTTTACTCATGGCAGTTGCAAAGATAGTTCATTAGATAGCGTTATAATTAATATTGTCATGCATGTCATCTTCATTGGTTTTAATCCACAGCCTGTATGTAGACCTTTTCACTTTCAGAGCACTGTCCATTCTTTTCCTGGATGAGCTTTCCAACTGTGTTTCAAGCCATTCTTTCCCATAAATCTCATTTCTCACACCTTTTCTAAAATGGCTTGCCAAGGCCCTTTTTTCTTTGGACTCCATAGCCATGCTTTATTTGATTGTTTAACATTTTTGTGAAGTTCTGACTCACTCTAAGTTTAAAAAGAGTTCCAGTTATGGCATCCTTGTAAGTCAGTTTCATTCTGTTCATTTGATCTGATAGTTCCCAATTTTTCAAATTTTGCTTTGCTTTTGAGTCCACTGAACTCAGATGGTTCCACTCCAACCATGTTTCAAGTTTAGTGAATGATAAAGTAAAAAAAAAAAATAACAAAAAGCCCAATTTCAGTTTTATAATTATGTGGTAGCTTATCATGAGATTTTTTCTCATACCCAGGTACCGTTACCTTTTATAGTTTTATGTATGCTTTTTTCAGATTTTAGCTTTGATATTTACCACTCTTTTGTATTTTTAAAAAAATCATGCTTCCAAGATGTAATTTTTCATATTTTGCTTAGATTACATTTAGTTCTACATGTAGTGTGTTCTATTCCCACTTCTCAAAGATTTTATGGTACTATTTGTACAACACAGCACATTCAACTCAAATCAGAGGGGAAAGGAAACATTTGTAAACCATTAAATCTGGGTCTTTAGATGTATAGATTCATTTGGGTAAACAAAAGGTCATGAAAAAGTACATAAGGCTAATTCTGAACATATGTGGAATGTCATTGAAACAAAAACTGTTTAATTTGACAGATACAACGAGTCAAACCAAGGTGAAAATGCAAAAGCAAAATATAGTTGACAGCATTTTCTCCTTCATTTTTTACCTTAAACTAAAGGCAGGGAAGAGATGGCATGGACTGGCAATGATGACAAACTTCAAAAGTAGGCCTATTCTATGTATCTACAGTATTTTTTTTAGCTGGGGTTGTTTTGTTTTTTTCTTATGTATTGTGATTACTATATTAATGATGTATTACCAAGTTTTTTCCAACTTCAATGTACGGTATCTAAGGGATTATCTTATTAAGTTCTTTATTCCTAAGGCTTTCATATGAAATTTTTTTTTTTCTTTGAAGCCTTCTGAAATTCGTGGTGGTCGTTTTGCTCTATTTCTTCTTACTTGTCCTTCTCCTTTTTCTTCTTCTTCTTCTCCCTTCTCGTTCTTCCTCGACTTCATCTTTGCTTCTTCTTCTTCTTTGTGTATTTGGTGGAAGGACTCTGGTGGATCCTACCACTTTTCTTTCCAAGCCTTGAAATCACCATTGGAGCACACAAACAGTCATTCTTCTCTTTAATAAAAATTTGTTATCACCATCATAGATTATTATTATTATTATTACTATTATTATTATTATTATTATTATTATTATTATTATTATTATTATTATTATTATTATTATTATTATTATTATTATTATTATTATTATTATTATTATTATGATTATTATTATCATTATCATCATTATCATCATTATGACTGGAGTATAACTATTGCTGTAGCTATTATTGTTATTCTTATAATTTTTATAACCTTTATTGTTGTTATTGCTGGTGTTATTTCCTTATTATTATGATCACCTTGCACAGGCTTTTTTCCCCATAAGTTCATGTGTATTTCATGTATTATGATTACAACATGTATATAATTCTTGTATTATTATCATAAGGTATAAAATATTATATCATTAACAAAAATGATATTTTTGCATTGTTATATCATAACAGCGTATGTTATTGTTACCCTAGTAACCATTGTTTTCTTTTGGCAAATTTCACGTTAAATCTTCTAAAATTCTTACATTTCAGGTACATGTAATACATTCACAGAATGTAATTTTTTTTCTTTAAATTATTGTACGAGATTTAAAAGGTTCTATGTGCCTTGTTTGTTGTATAACGATAGAAGCTTTTCAGTCTTATACAATGACCTCAAGAAATCTAACAAAGAACAGTTAAATCTCGCTGTAAGTAAAATTATAAAAGTCGCATACCACAATGTCTTTTTAATCTCATGATTGAATATTGATTTGATTGATCTGCGCTATCCAGAATAACAAATTACATACATGTACATCTCCATAATGTCCATTCATTGAAATTTCTGAGCAGGATTCAAAATGCTATGTTATTCAAGTGAAATAAGTATAAATCAGAATTCGTAAAAATGCAGAGCCCATAATTTAACCTGTGTGGATCACAGGCAATTAAAAGACTTTGTAATCCTCAATTTGTAACAAATATACATATGTGTATGTATTTATGCTTGCAAAAAGCCTTTGAATGAAAGAATAAATGGCTTTATATTTTTTACTTCATTATAAATTGTTCACATATATTGTTATACAACGCAGCGATCTCCCTCATATTAGTGCAAGGATCGGTGAAAGAAAGGAATAAAAAAAATTTATAGACAATTACCCACATTGGACTTACAATGTCATGGACAAAATAGATAAAACGATAAATATCGGCCTCAGTAGACACAAACACTTAAAGAAACCACTAGAAAGAGCAACGACATACATCTTATACATTTTGTACTAACAGAATACGCAAAGTGAAAACATGGACAGGTACAATGTGTGTGTGGAGGGAAATCGCGGGGTATGGGAAGGGGATCAAGTTCTAAGCAAGTAGGCTAAGTGTTAAGTGGAGTTAGATGAGATTGGAAATACATGTATTGTATTATAGTTATAGCACTTGAATGCTTGGATCGAGGTAGAGGCTGAGGAGAAGGAAGCTCGTTCCTTAATCTCCAAATCTGCTTGAAACGTCGACTCCTTTTAATAATAATAGACAATTATTTAATTATATGAACGCTACAGTGCGATATAATTTTGTAAGCCCGCAAATGAATGTTTTTATTTTTATTTTTTTTTTTGTCGGTGGCTTTGTTATTAATGTTAATAGTGACCACTATATATACGTATATGTGTATGTGAAAGTTGGAAGAGCTGGTCATAGGTTGCGGAGACTTGGCCACTTATTTTCAAAACAAATTAAAGCAAAGACTTGACAGTTTAACTCTAAACACTATTTACAATGAAACTTTAAAAGAAATCCTGTAAAAATTGATGTAATGTTTTTATTTATCACGAAATTGTTGAAACAAGCTTCTCAAAAGCATAAAGAATTTAAACAAGATTTGGTAAAATTTTACGTAATAATTGAAGTAAAAAGTATATTAGTTTTCATGCTTTGTTTTCATGTAGAAGTAACATTCAAGGCTGTAAATGCAACATTTTATACTAAACATAACGCACGTGGAGATGATCAAAGGATTCCCTTAAAGAAGTAGGCATCTTTCATATGTGCAGTTGTGCCAGATGTCTGGACCCGAATCAGTTTCGCCATTACAAATTGCAGAGGTATAAACTTGATTTCCTCACTCTAGGGCTCAATAAATTTTTCCTTCACTTATTCTCAAGAAAATCGACTTCCAAATCACCCTCTTCATCCACACTTTTTGTTACAACTCCGACACAAAACCGAGAGGATTTCACGACGTCCGACTGGCAAAGAACTGTTTCTCCCACAGGAACTTCCTCCCCAGCACTTAAAGCCAATTCATCTTCCCGTTCCTTAAATCATTAAGACTGTCAAATGTCATCATCCAACACTCAAACAGCAAAACCCTCTTTGGTGCCGCTTTTCTTTCCACGCTAACTCCAAGCATCTTTACTCTCTTTGTTGTGGCCTCTTTTCTGAGAAGGTCAAGATTTGGCGATGCACATGGTGCGCTTTAGCAAACTCTAAAGCTGGTACAGTGGTAGTGACAGGTGACTGTCATAGTTGTTGACGATCAATAGTTCGGTTGTATATGAGCAACAGTGCTGAAACACACCCAGAAACTTCTGTGACATGACCCAGCCAGTGCCACTCATCAATCCTTTACTTCCCTCTGGAGGCATTATTCATCATAATATGATACTACATGAATCTATCTCGACCTTCTAATGAGGGTTCAGGAAGGCAGGTGGCACAGCGTCACCTGCAGCAATGCTGATGATTTGGTCGACTTGCTTTGTCCCTCTCGATAAGATGACTTTTGGCTTCGTCTGTACAGTTGTAAAACCAGTCCGAAGTAGCTTTTTCTTTATAATGTGAAAAAAAAAAATAAAAAAAGTTGTGCTTGTTGAACTTGAAGGACGTCGCACGGACGACTGAGGTAGCTTTGGGCTGTCCAACAGAGAACTGAGGGTTTCCCTGCAAGAACCCAATCAACCACTCTCTGCTTGTTTGTTTCGTTTCAGTCCATGGACTTGGGCAGGTTCTCCTGTTTTTCACTGCCGTCTCAAAAGCAAGATTTCTTGCTGCCTTTGTTGTAAGGCTAAAGAACATTTCCGAGCATCGGTCAAGGTAAACAGCCAACTCGCTCTGCTTAACTTGATTGAACACTTGGGTTTTGCATGAATTGGCTGAAAATTTGCCGTGCTGTCAGCTTGAACCTGGACAGGTTCTGAGTTATGCCAGTTTCTTCACGCGAGCTTGGAGGAAACGGTTCTTAGAATGCTCACTAGAAAACTCAATTGTCGGGTTGAGATGGATTGACAACATGTGGGCTCATGACCACCCGTCTTTAGAGACAATAGATTCGACATCACACCTGACCACATCAGTGGTTAAACTGACACATGTACCACAGTAGAGGGTGCCAAATCTTTCATTTACTCTATTGACTCACAATGTGTTGCGAGCGCTTCGTCCAATGCTCCAATTCTCAGAATAATGATTTTGCCTTTCAATACCGGTACGCCTTGCTTAGTTGTTTTAAACTGCGTAACAAAATGGATAATGGAGCTTCGGGCTTTCTATCTCCATGGGTCAAACAGACTTATAATTCTATTAAAGCTTAGGTGAACATGTCTAAATCCATCTCTTATAGCTAACCACGTACATTCACATGTATTGAACTTAACCATTGGCTGTGAGTCTCAGAGACCCGATCCAAATTGAATGTAGAAAAGTCAAAGCCGTTTGAACTTATAAGGATTTAGGGAAATTGTGCCTAGTCGTAATAAGAAAATCTATGCACTGGTGGAAGTTAAACAATGTGGCGTTTGGATTATTATATCATATCATCTGACGACACGAGATACTTTCATGTTGTAGCTGCTCTAGACTCACAAACAGCAACTAGAGCTTTGTCAGTGATCGCCCCTCCACCTCTCACCAACAAATATGAGGCCCTTAAATCATTTTTATGTTCGGCTTTCGGGCTTTTAGATACAGAAAGGGCTAATACGTTATTAGACCTTAGCGGGTTAGGCGATAGAAAGCCCTCAGAACTCATGGACTCAATGCTTGCCCTCTTAGGGGACCATAAGCCTTGTTTTATTTTTAAACAGATATTTTTTCGACAACTACCGGAAAAAGTTCGTGTCCCCCTAGCAAACTCACCAAAAACAGATTTAAGAATGTTGTCGCTTGAAGCAGACAGAATTCTGGCCTCACTCAGTCCAGAGTGTAATTTGAGCGAATCGGCTGAGGTGAGCACAGTTTGCTGGTTTCACAGACGGTTTGGGTCGAAAGCACAACGCTGTGACCGCACCTGCAAACACTATTCAAGTTTTACACATAATCACAGGCAGAGAAACGCCAAAGCGCTACATTGTGCCGTTTCAACTTCAGAGAACCACAAACATACGCAGCTTTTTGTCACAGACAGCATTTCTAAAAGGTGCTTTCTAGTTGACACAGGAGCTCAAGTTTCTGTTACTCCAGCGTCTAAACTAGACAAGAAAACAGGATCCAGAGGGCCTCCTTTACAAGCTGCCAATGGTTTTACCATAACGAATTAAGGTACTCGCTTCGTTTGTCTTCGTTTTGGTCAACGCAATTTCCAAGCTCGGCTCATCGCAGCAGATGTCAGCCGCTCGCTCCTTGACGCTGATTTTTTACGAACACACAACTTGCTTGTCGACATGAGTTAACATTTTCAGGCATTCCCTGCTATGTCAGTGCAGTTACACCAACCAACCTCGCGCTTGTCGAGCCTTCAAGTAATAAGTTCCGAAAGCTCCTAAATGAATTCCCGGATCTGCTGTAACCAACATTTTCAACTGCGGAGGTTAAACATGGTGTACATCACTTCATCCCAACTAAAGACTGTCCTGTCTTTGCCCGAGCTCGTCGCCTTGTTCCAGACAGGCTAGCAATAGCCAAAAAGGAGTTTTCTGAGATGGAAAAGATGGGCATTATTAGGAAATGAAGCAGCCCGTGGGCATCTCCTCTCCATATGGTACCCAAACCAAACGGTGGCTGGCGCCCATGTGGCGACTACAGAAAATTAAACGATCTCACCGCGCCAGATCGGTACCCCATTCCCCATATCCATGACTTCTCGTCCCGCCTAAAAGGAAAGACTATCTTCTCGAAAATCGACCTAGTTCGTGGCTATCATCAGATTCCAGTCGCGCTTGTTGTGTTTTCTTAGTGTGCTGTGATCACTCCGTTTGGTCTGTAGGAATTTTTGCGGATGCCTTTCGGCTTAAAAAGTGCTGCCCAAACGTTTCAGAGACTTATGGATTCTGTCCTTCAGGACGTCGATTCAGCTTTTGTTTATCTTGACGACATCCTCATAGCAAGTTCGGCAGAAAAGGAACACCTGGATGACTTTAAAGCTGTGTTTAGACGTTTGATAGATCATGGACTTGTAATTCGCCTTGAAAAATGTCTTTTCCTTGGAATTCTTGGGGCACCAAGTATCAAAGAAAGGATCTAGTCCAACCCAAGCCAAGGTTAAAGTCATCCAAACATTCTCTCAACCACCAACTGTGAAAGGACTACAAGAGTTTTTAGGTATGATCAACTTTTACCACCGTTTTTTGCCTAACATTGCTGCCACCCTCAGTCCTCTTTACGGGGCACTAAAGTCATCTAAACCTCGACAAGAGCTAGTGTGGCTTTCCTAAACGGTAAAACTGCTTTGGCTTATGCAGCAATGCTGGTCCATCCTTGCACTGACTGCCCTCTAGCTCTTACTTCTGACGCTTCAGATGTGGCCGTCGTTGGCGCCGTCCTCGAACAAGGGTCATTGGCAACCTTTAACCTTTTTCAGCCGACAACTACGAAAAGCAGAAATAAAATACAGTGCTTTCGACCGAGAATTACTTGGAGTATATTTGGCAATTCGTCATTTCCGTTTCATGCTTGAAGGACGGAATTTCACCATTTACACAGACCATAACCCACTTGTGCACGCCATGGCAAAAACAACAGAACTATGGTCAGCAACGACAACAAAGACATCTCCATATTTTCGAGTTTAGCACCGAAATAGCACATGTCTCTCGTAAAAACAACATTGTCACCGACTGTGTGTCTAGTTCCAGAACAACCAACCCATTTTCAATGGGCATAGATTACATAGCAATGGCTAGAGCCCAAGCTGCTAGTATTGACGTAGAAGACAGCCTTCACTTGCCTAGAGATTACCAATACAAGATTGAACGAGCAAGGACCAGAGCTTGTGTGTGACGTTTCCACGTCCGATTGTACCTCCTGATTTCAGACGCACAGTGTTCGACATTGTTCACAATCTCTCACATCCACGAGTCAAAGCCACCGTCAAAATGGTCTCAGACAAATTTGTTTGGCACGGGATGCGGAAGCAGGTCAGTAGATGGGTGAAAGAATGTCATCAATGTCAAAGTTCAAAAATACAAATGCACTAAAACATTTCTCTGTACCTGAGAAAAGATTGTCACACATAAACATTGATATTGTCGGACCTTTACCTTTTTCTTCTGGCTTCACATATCTCCTGACAATTATCGACCGCAACACACGCTGGCCAGAAGCTATTCCACTACGAGGCATTACAACACCCGATTGTGTGCATGCTCTCATTACCGGCTGGATTGCTCAATGTCCCTGGAGATATTTCGTCAGATCGCTGGTCACAGTTCACATCATCGTTATGGAGTGAGATAGCGGCTCGCCTCGGAGTCAAGCTTCACCATACATCTGCTTATCATCCTGAGGCAAATGGGATGATCGAATGTTTTCATCGAGCTCTCAAGATAACTCTAAAAGCCCGTCTCACAGGTCCAAATTGGGTAGAAGAACTACCTTGGGCACTTCTCGGGCTCAGAACCACACCTAAAGAAGACTTAGGTTATTCCTCAGCAGAGCTTGTTTACGGTGAGCCTTTGACAATCCCAGGTGAACTAGTTCCACCTAAATCTGCAAAATCTAAGGATGACTTACTGCTGAATTTCAGGTTGAACATCCCGCTTTAAGCACCTCGTCCGGCCTCCCATCACACTTCTGCTAGACCCTACCTGTCCCCATCTTTGTTAGCCCCAAAACATGTGTACGTCCGACGAGATGGCACTAAAGGGCCGTTACAGAAGCCTTATTCGGGTCCTTACGCAGTTCTGACTCCAGGGTACAAAACTTTCCTCATAGACATTGGCGGTCGCGCTGAACAAATCTCAGTCGATCGCACCAAGCCAGCGTTTTTCGATCCATTTCAGCCGGTCATACTGGCTAAACCTCCTCCACGTGGTCGCCCTCCAGCCATACAGGGTCATCCCTCACGCAGTCATCCATCAGACTCAAGCACCGCCTCTAAGCATCAGCAAGCTATGTCGCGCCCTGCTGTTCAGACTTCTTCGCGTACAGGTCGCACTATTCGACCGCCTATGCGATACCAGTGACTCTTACGGTGTCAGTCTTTTTTTTTTGTTTGTGTGTGTGTGTGTGGGGGGGGGGGGAGGCTGTGTGGCGTTTGGACTATTAAATCTTGGACAATGATAAAGGCTAACTCGTGTCGAATGTAACATCCGAGGTTGTGAAGAGAGCTCACCACAGAGGCGTTGAGGAGACCATGAGCTTACTTTCTCAGTTCAGACTTATATTTCGACACAGTCAGATGATACTTATATAGTTCAATTAAACTAGAAAACCCAACGGTCCATCTTGTGCTTCTTAGTGATTGGATAAGTGCTACAACAAGGATTTTAGAGAGTGGATAGTTCGTTGAAAGTGCCATTAGATCTCTCTCTCTCTCTCTCTCTCTCTCTCTCTCTCTCTCTCTCTCTCTCTCTCTCTCTCTCTCTATGTGTGTGTGTGTGTTTGTGTTTATGTATGTGTGTATGTATGTATGTGTTTAATGAAAGGAAAAAAAAAACTAGGTTTTAATACTGTTAGGACCCTTTTAGTGTCAGGCCTACACATTATATCTGGTGAGCGATGCAGATCAGAAACTGAGAACTGGTTCAGAAGCGATAGACGGTAAATTCTGAACGATTCTAGCTAAACACTTGTGGAACACCTGTCTTAATTGCGTCTGGATAGTATGCCCTATCTTATAGATAGCGTTTACTCGACACGCTGACACGTATTGTCTTTCATTAGTATTAATCTCTATTCTTCTGAAACATCTGTTTCGGTTAGAATAACCTCAACAAACTGGCATATCGCTATAGCATTTCATAGTTTGTTTTTACACCGAAAAAAGCTGAGCGCGATGTGTTTCAGTCTTCAAAAAATAAAATTGACTTGTATACTGTCTCTCATGTCTTGTTTATTTTTCAAAAAAGACCAGCTTAATATTGCACGGCATGTTGAGTTTATTATTATTTGTTTACTCCAGCAGACCAGGCTCATACAGGCTTGTTTTTTAATGCTGTGTGAAAGACACTGCGATGGAGCATGGAACAACATCTCAAGCCGCCCATCAATCATCTGCAATGGTGACAAAAGTATTGGAAATCTGTCCAACTTTTCTTTCAATTTTTGCCTTTTCCTGTCATTAGTATTATTACTCTACAACCTATCCATGCAAAAACGTGGAATTTAAAAATACCAACACAAGAATGCGCCGTTGTCTCATAAGTGCTAGTTGGAAAAACAGATGAGAAATTTTCGGGAAACTTGTAATATTAAGATTGAGAAGTAAAATATAGGAGAGGAGTACGCGGCATACGAAAGATACTTCAATCACTAGTTAAATATTGTAGAAACCCAGTCTTGAATGAATGACTTAATTTCAGTGACAGTACATATATATTATGTGTGATTTACCAGTTTGGACGAGACGTGCATGTATAATTTTTGTTAGAAAAAAAATCAGCCCATCAAGCATATCACTCTGTGATTACAGTCAGTTTTGTTGTGTTGTAAATCATTAACTTCAAACATAAACTGTGAAGACATCCTGTCTCTGGTTTTGCGTGTGCTTGGGGACCTACTGAAACATTTACAAAACACAAACATAACACACACACACACTTGGTCACAATGGATATTATAATTGAAGGAAAGATAAGCATATGTGTGTACATTACTATTTTAGTTTGTTCTCATAGTTGAGGCAAATACGTCGAGCAAAGACTTTTTTTTTATTATTTCACAAGTGAAAAACAATTCAAGTTCATTGCAAACATTTATAAAAGATAGGAACCTAATATGCAATAGACAACACTTCAAACATTATTGTTTGCAACGGCACTTATTGTAAAACTTGTAAACGTACATGTATAGCGAGGCTTCTTTAAATACATACAGACCAAGTCGCCGTAGTAAACAGATTTTTACATACGTTTGAGTTACTTATAGTGATCTAATCTATCTCTTAACTTTTGGGAATAGTTAGGACAGAATTGTACCCAGAGCGCACATCAGCCTACAGGCTTACACAAGAAAAATATCTAATTATCCTAACTCTGCCAAGTAGTTCAATGATAAAGCTCACTCGTACACTGACTGTAAAAGTTTGTTCACTTCGGTGATTTGGCCTGTGTATAGTTTTCAGGAGGGAGTGAGTTTCATGATACAGATGTATAAAATGCAGATGCACTGTTTGAAAAAGAATTTTTGATGTTTTACATCTATATATATATATATATATATATATATATATATATATATATATATATATATATATGATTACATTTTTCCTGTTTTATTTTCACAAGTACAAAAAACCAAATACTCGAAAACCAATGGTGGAAACTGCAAAATTTTCACTATTATAATAATTTTTCAAACTGATGAACGCTTTTATTTTGTCAAAAAAAGTTTCATGACTACAAGCCATTTTATTGTGAAAAGAAACTAAAGATTCATTTGGAAACCGAAATATGCATATGAGCAAGCTAAAGATGGAGCTGTGACGTAACATAATAATTCTGTTGTTTACAGGGCGCCCGTCAGCTGGTCTCCTACTTCTTCTCTTTAAGTTCAGGATTCCTACTCAGGATCTCTTGATCCCGTGCCTGGAGTCTTAACCACTAAGTTATCGGCGCTTCTATTTTAAAACCCAATTGCTTATGGGAAAATACTTAGCCTATGTTGTATATCAACATAGGGTATTGAAATAATAACAGCCACATGTCTATACTAAGCTTATACTAATCTTTATTGAAAATGCAATGAATATAGTTTTTGGTTTAAAAGCATAAAACTTTAGCCAGAATAGTGCAACTTCAGCCCACTTTGTATTAGGCCTACATTTCTATCGTCATTGCCGACTGATGATAATTATCCGTGGAATAATTATTTTGTTCTGTTTACATAATCCAATAAAATAATACAATAAATTGATATAATATAAAGAATACAATAAAAATAACACAATGAAATAATACAATAAAAATAATGCAATAAAATAATTTAATTTTTTTTGAATATTGACTCTGCAGAAGCCATAAATAGCAACCATCAGTCTCGATATCCTGGGTGACATTGACGATAACTTTCCTCAAATGTTTTTAAATACATTTAGGGCTGACAGGGAAAGACAAGTTCAAACTTTGCCGCAATGACAGATAAATACAGCAGTCTCAATAGCATCTAAGGTATTTGAATTTCTAGAATTCTATTCCGTTATAAAAAAAATTTGTACATTATATAAAAAAATTAATATTTCAAATTTTATAATATATCCTTTGAAGATTGGTCTCGAGGTATGTATTTTGTATTATCAAAGCACGAAAATGCGCTTAATTATATATAAACTGTTGTCACAACAGAAACTTCAGGCACAGCAGTCGGGTTACAAACGCTTGAAGTTTGTAACATTTATGAAGAAAAATATTCTAGTCTCTCCCATAACTGAACCGTTTTTTGTCCTCATGGAGGACCATGTCAAAACAGTACCTTAACTACAAAAGTTGGAACACATGTTAGACTTACTACCAAAAAACGTTATGACCGTGCACTAAGCAATTAAACAGTCAAAAAAAATACAAAAAAAAAACAAAAAACAAAAAACAAAATATTGCACGGACTTAACATTAAATAACAAACCGTAAAATATTTCTTGGAAACATACAATAAAACATCTATCACAGGGATTTAAGGGATGCTGGAACACAAGTACAGGGTTACTAAGGAAAATAGTCGATGCTATGTATATATATATATATATATATGTATGTGTGTGTGGTTATATATATATATATATATATTGAGAGAGAGAGAAAGAGAGAGAGAGAGAGAGAGAGAGAGAGAGAGAGAGAGAAAGAGATAGATGTACTGTCACTAATATCAGGCAGATGATCAGTGGGAGCTACCTTAGAGAGAGAGAAGCTGTTTTTCACTAGTTACAGTGGGAGCTACCCTATTTACCCTATAATCACCGTTCACCATAAGATACCAGGTATTGGTGTCTGTAAAACCTGTGTCTTTGCCATGAAGGACAAAATAAGCTACGGATCTGGGTATGAATAATCTGGGTACCTGAGAATTTTTTTTTATCCAAACAATTAAGAACAGTGCAAATAAATGAGACAGTGTATTTGCTTCTATTGAAAACAAAAAAGGTAATTTTACTGAGATAAAATGGAATATGTGGAGCTGCTCTGGTGATCGTCTTGGATATATACATATATAATACATTCTGTCAGAAAAGTGGTACTCTACACTTATGATAAAGATGAGATAACATCTGATTTAGATCCAATGAGATTCTTTGTACATGCACATGTGGTTAAAAATAACTTTTAAAATTGACTTTAAGAAAGGGCCTGCCTTAAACCGACAAAGCAGGTGTACAAAAAAAAACCTATTAACTTGTACTGTCGAATGGTAGAATTGACGGCGACAAGAAGTTTGTAGCACCGAAGAGCTATTGGTTGCAGTTTTCTGGTTACAAAGTTATCGGCCCTTTACCTGAATTTCAAACCAGAAGAAATAACTTTGTTAAATTAAGTTACGTTCTAAATCTGTGGTCTCTAACTTACAGCCGTAATGAGAAGATTGTAATGTTATTTCCCTCATGGATTTTTTTGTCGTCGTCGTCGTCGTCGTCGTTGTTGTTGTTATTGTTGTTGTTGTTGTTGTTGTTGTTGTTGTTGTTGTTGTTGTTGTTGTTCTGACAGGGGAGGGTGCTTGCTGCTTAAAGAGATTCTTTCCAGTGGGTATCACACAAGTCCGGCATCTCTGGCCATGCTGTAGAAGATGGACTCTGTGTGGGCCAGCAGAGTTTGAGGAGAATCATATTCACTCACCCGGCCTCTGTTCATCACCATGATCCTAAGGGAATATGGGTGTAAAGCACAATAAATTGAAACAATGAACAAAGAAAGTAATATGAAACTATCAAATGGCACCTCACTCATAATGTCGTAAAAATTTGAACAATTTGTAAAACAATCAGCTCTGAATTCCCGTCCCCCCCCCCCCCCCCCCCGCCCACACACACACACACCCTAGCATGCAGTTTGAAATGAATTCTTGAAGGGAGTGCAGTACTCACTTATCATAGTCCATCACAGTGTTCAGTCTGTGCGCTATGGCGAGGACCGTGCAGCCACTGAACTGAGTGCGGATGGTCTTCTGGATGAGCTCATCTGTCTCTAGATCTACAGCAGCCGTAGCTTCGTCCAGGACCAGAATGCTGGTCTGTCTCACCAGAGTCCTGGCCAAGCACAGGAGCTGGCGCTGGCCCACACTGCAGGACACAACAGCATTGAGAGTGGAAAATAGTTTTATGGAGATTGGTAGCAGACTTAAGGCGTTTTATTTCACATTATTTTGTGCGGCATTTAGGATCTTAAGGGATCATGACAAAATTGCAATAATTATGCGCAGACTAGTTTGAATAATGTATGCAACGTTTTGTTTTAATTTTTATTTTCATGTCGCTATAAAATTTTTTTTTAATCACTTTATATAGGAAGTAATGGTAGTGTAGAGAAAAATTAGTGGAAATAGAAATAAATAGAGGACAATTTAGTTCAATTTTGAATCGTGCGATTACAACTTGAGCCATCCATAACTCCATAACTAAATCAAATTGATTGCAGACAAAGCAAAAGCGCTATAAAAGTTTTGGTAAGGAAAAAACAACACTAGATAGGTGATGGATAATAAAATACAAAAATTACAGTTACTATTATTCGTTAAACAGCAGACAAGAATTTTTTTTTTCAAGTTGATAGCTATGATCATGCTTAAATACGTATGTAGTTTTTTTGTAGCTACCTTAGATTTTGCCCACCCTCTCCACATTCATAGTTTATTGTGCCCGGAAGACCGGACACAAAATCTTTCAGGTGCGCATGCTCAAGAGCCCGCCAGATTTCCTCGTCCGTGAACTCATCAAAGGGGTCAAGGTTCATCCTCAATGTTCCTGAGAAAATTACCGGGTCCTGGAGAGAGATGGTAGCAGTCTCACCTCATGTATGCTGTCTTTGATGGATGATTTATAAATAGGTGATAGCTAATGGATATAACTTGTCCGATACTGTGCGATTTGTCTAATCTATTAAATCTCAGGTTTTTTTAAGGGGAAATTAAACGTAAGTTCCTTCAATATGCTCAAATGTTTTGTTTCAATGGAATTCTGTAACAATGGTAATCCCTAGATTTTTAACCCCCTCCCCCCTTTTTTTCCTCTCTTTTCTTCCCCCCTCTCTCTCTCTCTCTCTCTCTCTCTCTCTCTCTCTCTCTCTCTCTCTCTCTCTCTGTGTCTGTTTGTCTTTCTGTCTGTCTGTCTGTCTGTCTGTCTGTCTGTCTGTCTCTCTCTCTCTCTCTCTCTCTCTCTCTCTCTCTCTCTCTCTCTCTCTCTCGCCCTCTCTGTCTCTGTATCTCTCAGTTTTGTTATCAATGAGGGTGAATTGAGCTGTTCTTATTTTTTTCTAGAACTTTTATATTTCTTTAGTTTGACAGCGTTTAATAAATGACTATCTTTGCACCAGCCAGCAAATTCGGTCAATCCTGAGCTATTACCTGTCTTGTTGTCAGAGTTTATAGGGCCGCTATGTGTATTTGTGTCGTCAGCATTAAGTCCATTAACGACAGGAACGTTACCTTTTGATTAGAGCAATTTTGATGCACCTTGCTATGTAACCCGATAATGTCTTGCTTTGAAACTTGCATGGGATCAGACAAATCGACACTCATGGTAACCGATAAAACTCAACAACAACTAAGCTGAACTATCAGTAAATTCTAAGTAAATATATAATTTTGAGTGGTCTATTTATGGTTAGTGTCAGAAATAAGAATCATGGCTTTTACAAGCTAACAAAGTTAAAAAAAAGTTTTAAACCATTTCAGGGTTACAGCGCATATGTCTTGAGGTTATTGCAGTTAAGCTAGGACTCTACCTGTGGGAGTATGGTGAGACGGGATCGAAGGTCGTGCAGACCCAAGTTGGCTATAGGTATCCCATCTATGACGATACTTCCGCTTGCAGCCTCGATCAGACGGAACAGTGCGACTGTGAGTGATGACTTACCCGCCCCTGTCCTTCCCACAATGCCAACCTGACATAAAGAGAGTAATTGAAAGATTGATTGATGAATATGAAGTCAGCCCACTACATACCGATCCTAACTATTGTAAAATCATTTCTGCCGATAGGCGTGGCTAAAAGCAGTAACAATATAATGTAAAACAATCTCAGGACAACCGTTTACACTCTGTAAAACACCTATATCCCCTCCCTTCCAGGTTATCTCTCTTTGTCTGTCTCTCTCTTTCTCTCTCTATCTGTCTGTCTGTCTGTCTCTCTTTCTCTCTCCCACCTTAGGATTGTCTGCTAATATGTCAAGGACTGCTGGGAGGAAAAAAAAAAGGAAAAAAAAAAGGGGGGGGGGGTACTCATCACGAGAAAGGAAGCGCTATCTATCTGATCAGAGCCCTGACTATGATAAAGGATAAGCGATTCAGAATACCGTACCCAGAACGTAGGTCAGTGTAGATTTAGACATTTAGGGGGAGAGAGGCTATGAGTATTAAAGAGAAGAATGCCTTAAAGTCAAATCACAACAGATTGAAAAGTTCAGAGCTAACCTTCTCTCCACTGTTGATGCGGCAGGTGACACCTTTGAGGACCAGCTCCAGACCAGGCCGATAGCGGGTTTGATAGTCTCGGAACTGGATCTCGCCCTTGTCCGGCCAGTTAATGCCTGGAGTGTTCTGCGGATTTTCCCAAGCTGCCTGACAAGGGCAGACATAAACCATAGTACACTTGTTTCTGGTCACTCCCCACCCCACTCACCCAAATAATAATAATAATAATAATAATAATAATAATAATAATAATAATAATAATAATAATAATAATAAAAATAATAATAATGATGATGATCATAATAAAGATGTTAAATAAAAACAAAACACAACTACTGCACAAATAGATGGTTTCTTAGGTTGAAAAATAGCACGTCAAATAGGGCAAATATACAATATATGTATTTCGAGATTTGGGGGGAAGGGGGGTGGGAGGTAGGGCGAATGTTCAAATGTTATTTGATACGTTTCACATGAAGGAGAGGTGGATTAGATGAAGAAAGGAAGTTAAGAAATATTGTTTGATGGAGAGAGGGCAATAGAGATTGATAAGAGAGAGAGAGAGAGAGAGAGAGAGAGAGAGAGTGGGGAAGAGAGACAGACAGACAGACAGACAGAGACAGAGACAGAAACAGACTTAGAGAGGGGGGGGGGAGGTAGGGCTTCTCTTACTTCTGTTGGCGTCTCGCTGTACTCTTTGATTCTCTCTACAGACACAATGTTTGTCTCCAGTTCACTGAAAGTTCTAACGAGGTAGTTCAGAGCACCTGTCACCTGAGGAAATGGAAGCCTGTTGGATATGAGACATGGTAACACTAAAATAAATTGTCCATAAAAATAGACAACTACTTCTTTGTTAGATTTCCGTAATGTAATCCTTGCGCTTATTATTATCACCACCTTTATAACTACCCAATATTATACTTCTCCTACAGAAATACAATTATTTCTAGTCAACCACTAACAATAACCCCATCCGTACCACTTTACAATAAATAGTTTCATAGATATACCTCAAGCATCCTGACATTAAAGATGAGCTACAAGTATTTGTTTAGGTTTAATTCTAGACGATTATCACCCCAGAGGATTGGGAGGGAAAGTAGAAGGACTAGAAGCAGCACTTCACCTGTGTAGAATAAGAGACAGACAACCCGACCAGGCCTGCCGCCAAGTTCCGGGACAACACGGCAAACAGAGCGGAGGAGAGCACTACCAGGTTACCGATCATCTCCAGACACCAGCCCAGCCACCTGAGGGGAGGGAAGTGAGAGGAAGAAAGAGGGAGGGACCACGTTAAAGATTAAACAAACTAATATTGCATGACTTGGCCTCCTCCTATAATAAGCTGAAACCATCTCGGCCTTTATACATAGATCCAAAGCGGGCTTGCCGTTTTAACACTTCTACGCAGACTGTGCTAAAAGTAGTACAACAAGATAGCGGGAAATAAACAGCTAGTTTTACTGGATCAGACTGAAGTACACTAACATATTACATCCAGAGAGAGAGACAAGAAATATATTTACAGACTGAAAAAAAAAATCGTATCGCGATGAAAACCTGTTATTGGTTTCGTCAATAAGATTCCCCCCCCCCCCCCTCTATTTAAACTTCATGCCACCTAGATAGACTTTTGAGAAGCTATCGTACAAGAGACATCAATGGTGAATTCCTTGGAAGTTACGTAAAAAATGTCTGTCGCCTACAACGCTATCTGTTTAGTTCTTTACGAATTGAAAGTAAGAGCTATGTCTAGGATGAACAGTAAAGTTGTATCGAGAGTGACCAACAGGCCGTCTAACCTGTTAGCCACGATGCTGGAAAAGTAGAAGGAGAGGTTGTTGTCGGTCCTGTAGCGCGACTCTGCCACGAAGCGCTCCTGCACGCCGTACGCCCGAATAGACGCTGCGCCGCTAACTGTCTCCGAGAAATGGACGTAAATAGGCGACCGGGTAGTGGACTCGATGCGCCTCAATTGCCGCGACGTAGGGATATAAAAGCGCTGCAGATGACGGGAGTAAATGGAATGAAGAGAAAGAATGGAGGGGAAGGGAGAAGGGAGAGATCGGGGTGGGAGGGGTAATGGGGAGAGAAAAGAAATGAGAGAAAAAGAGTAAGAGGTAAAGGGAGAGAGAGTGTGATATATAGAGCTAGAAAGAGAGAGAGTCAGAAGGAGAGAGACAGAGCGAGACAGAGACAGAAGGAGAGAGAGATACAGAAGGAGAGAGAGAGAGAGAGAGAGAGAGAGAGAGAGAGAGAGAGAGAGAGAGAGAGAGAGAGAGAGAGAGCAACCTCCTTTTTTATTTTCTTTAACTTTAATTTACAAAACAACCAGGAAAATTAGGCTTAGGTCAGGTTTCGACCTTGTTGATGTATTTATCAGCTGCGATAACCGGGTTTTAAAGTGGAATCGCAAATTCAATGTCAATCTGTGATCTGAAACATTTGAGTTGTGTAAATATAGCCTTTTTTCTTTTTTGTTTTCATAATAAACTGATAAGATGTTTTTGCAGCTTGCCTTGTGAGGTGCCAAGAATACTGACTCGTTTGAGGGTGAGAAAGTGTTAGCAAGAATGCCATGTTTTGATGTAGCTTCTTCAACATAGAAGGCGTGAACATCGCTGTTAAAGCTAGGAATATGGTATATGTATCCACAGACGTGCATGAAGGTTTGAAAAAAAATTATTTTATTGCGGGTGTTCTTCACAAACAGATTAATTATTGAAACTAATGTTATGAGATTAAATATTAAATATATGAGGTTAAAATTCTACTACGGAACGCAACTTCGAAAGACATAATGGTGCAGATCGGAAAAAAATACTCAACATTTGTATGTTCTACAACTTGATCAATCTTCAAAGTATGGGATCCTGTCTGATCTTGTGATTAGTATGACAATAAAAACCAAGCTCAAGGTGTTTTTGTGCGTCAATCTGTAGTGGACTGGGTTTACTAAACGGTTAACTGATGGACACACTCCGAGTTAGAGAACTCACCTGGATGAACCAGTACAAGGCACCCAGTGGAAGAACCACAACCAGGAAGATCGGCGTGCTGTAGGCGATGGTGACGATGGTGCCTGTCACGCGGAAGATGCACTGGTACAAAGAGCGGATCGTGTTGGGGAGCGCGGCGTCCACCGTGTCCACGTCTCGCGAGAACCGGTTCAGTACTCGCCCCATGGGGGTCGTGTCGTAGAAGGCCATGGGTGACCTCAGCACGTTGTCCAGCATGTCGGTATGGAGCTGCCCGCTGGCCTTTACCATCCTCGAGGCAGATATGAGGGCAAAGGTCAGGACAGTTGCGCCTACGATGCAGCGTGACGAGAATAAAGTTGTTACAACAAAACATCGGGGCTATTGGTGGAGGCGTGAATAAAAAAAACCTACCTCTGAACAGGATAGCGGCACCTTTAACAGAAGCCTGACACTAAGAACCCTTAGTTGATAATTCCTGCCACAGATAAAAAGTTTCACAAAACCTATGAGGCAGGTTAGACTTGCATGGGAAACAGTTTCTGAGGAGAAACTCAGAGGGGCTGGTTGGACAATCGTGTCGAAGATATATCACGTCTTTAGTAAATTAAAAAAAATCATTGCTCCTGTGACAGTGCAACTCTTTCGGCCAAGCTCCTTGCGACTGAGCTTACGTTGACCAAACATGATGAGACTAGTGAAATGGAAACAGAGGAGAGAACCGTTGTTACCTTGCGCCAGACCGAGCAGGGCGTAGATGGTGAGGTACATAGTATTCTTATCGTTGTAATCTGACGATCCTGCCATTGAAGTGTTGGTCAGCAAAGGGTCATCAGTCCACATGCTTAGCCAGATAGCCGAGTAGGTGCTGGACACTTGGTAAGCTGTGAAGATCACTGTCATGATCAGGAAAACGATCGCGCCCACGGCATGGATATATTTGAGAAACACTGCCCGAGTTACCTGGAGATGAGACCATCATGAGACGACACAGGCAACAAGGAGACCAAATTTCAGATGTGAAAATTATGAGGCGTGATGTGGAAATTTCATCCAACGAAAAGTTAAGTAAATTCAAATTTAGCTTGTTGTCAAAGTTTTGCAAACTACACATATTCCTTTGGTGAAAGCTTAAATGTTTAAAAATTATAGTCACAAAGACATATCATGGGTCACAAGTAAACAAGCCGATTACATCGGTAATCAACTCTCACACTATCACGGGGAATAGTCGAACTTGATCTCCTACCTGAGCAAAAAATAGAAAGCCATCATAATCTTATAAGACATGACATAAGACTCACATTGCCTGTCTCTGCCTTCTCCTCCTCGATGAGAGTTGTCCCAGCACTGGCTGCTTTCTTCGGCTCGGCTTTAATGATCTCCACACTCTTGGCTAAAGCTACCTCTTGGCGTGACCTCCGCCGCTGTCTGATACTGGATTCCTGGCCTCTGGACAAACAAACACACAGGCAAATAATTACTCGTATATTCACTTGTCTTGCAAAGTTTTCGAAAAGTCGGGTGTCTTCGAACTGATCCGAGCAAGTTTGATAATATATAAAAAATATATATGCGTTTATATGCAAAGGCGCTCATTTTAACTTGCTGTTTGAAAGTAAAGTAAAATTTAAACTTTAGGGGATATCCGCTTATAATTGCAATGCACTTCGCAACACAATAAAAGCAACGAACATCTAGCGACAGCATAGAAGTAATATGTTTTAATTCTGCATAACTTACCCGGCAAGCTCATCACCTGAAGTGAAATCATTGTCTGATGTTACTGACTCTAGTCTTTGCAGCACTTGGTTCTTTATTTCTTCAACTGAAAAATACCATGATAGTTCGAACAGTCAATTCCAAATTATCTTATATTTGTATGCGCTGAAGAAAATCTTGTCAATATCTCAGACTAAACTTGATTTGAATAAAAGTATTCTTTCAGAGTCAGAGTAGCTTTAGAGACAAAAGAATACAAGTTCGGCAGTTACCTGGGAAGTTTGTAATTGCATTTTCATAAACTACAAACGGGTTCTTTAAACTCTTGAGCAAAAGATTATGCATTTCCAAATTTTTAGATATACTTCCTCTAGAGAATAGCCTAGAAGTAGGAGAAAACTTTTAAAATGAAGAAGAAAATTTAGTTACTCTCTTCATCATTCTCAGTGTCCTCTTGTTCCGCCTGAGCTTCTTTTCTGAAGAACTCCTTGAGAAACTCAGCAAAAGCACCTTCCTGGGACATGAGCTCGTCGTAAGTGCCTTCCTCGGAGATTCTGCCGTGCGCCATGACGATGATATGATCCACCATCGGCAGCCAGTGGACTCCGTGGGTCACCAGGACTCGAGTCTAAAGGATAAGATGACAAAACACAATGAAACCAATCACAAAACACACACATCGCTGGTAAAAAAATTGATTCCAACTACGTGAATTTCTCCATCTTAAAAATTTCGTATACCTTATTCTTATAAATAATTATCTCTAGATTTAAATTTGCTTAAAGCTCATGCGTTTGGTGTTTAAAGATTTCCGAGGGTTGGGCACAGAGCCTCCAAAAATATATGTCATATCATTAACTTTTTTAAATTTTAATTTACACCAGTAAAGTCATATAGCAATCAATAACTTCAAGCTATCATTTTTTTTCGTTTCTTCTTTTGTAAGATTTCATTTATCATAACGGAAATGGTGAAGAAGACAAATGGAGAGAGCTTGGCTGCTGGATAACTAGTTGATAGACAGGCGGATATCTTCTGGACGAGGGAACGGAGTCAGACTAGTGGACTCCTAAATTTGTCGCACTATATCTGTGAGGCTAGAATCCTGCGCTATTGTGGTAGAGAGAAACAAGAGAAACTTGATTGGATCTAGGGCCTTGTGAACAATCAAACAACTGCCGAACGCTAATTTAAAGCACATAAAAAACAAATGAAAGCAAGGTCAAGTGGACGAGAGAGGGACTACGAGCACAGTGAGACGAACAATGAAAGCAAGGTCAAGTGGACTACGAGCACAGTGAGACGAACCTTGCCTCCGAGGACGCCTTTGTTGCTGATGACCTGAGTAAAGATGTGTTTCCCAACGTGTGCATCCACGGCACTGAGAGGGTCGTCCAGGAGGAAGGTGTCCGCCTCGCTGTAAACAGCCCTGGCCAGGGACACGCGCTGTTTCTGCCCGCCAGATAGGTTAATGCCCTGCTCAGCAGACACAAGTATTGAAGACAGTGACTGCATTGTGTTGCTGACAATCTAATAGAAAGTGTTCTCAATCTTCCCTCGGTCAACGATAAGATAGATAGATATAGATAAATAGATAGATAGATAGATAGATATAGATAAATAGATAAATAGATAGATAGACAGATAGATAGATAAATAGATAGAGAGATAGATAGATAGATAGATAGGTAGATAGATAGATAGAGACAGAAATAGAGAGAGAGAGAGAGAGAGAGAGAGAGAGAGAGAGAGAGAGAGAGAGAGAGAGACTATAAGAGAGGAGAAGAGAGTACATGAGTAAAGAAAAGGAGAGAAAGATTTGGAGTATCTGAGAAAGGGTGAGGGAAAAAATGAGAGCAAGAGAACTTTAAAAAAAAGAATAAAAAGAGGTTAAGTGAAAGATTAAGAGAAGGGTTGGGGGAGTAAACAGGAAAAAATAGTACAAGCAGTTTAGCTAACACATTTCAGCTCCTGGGTGGCTGCTGCCCCGTTAAGCCATATTTTCCCGATGAGTAGAACATTAAAGACTTAGAAACGTTGAAATCCTCCCAGTTATGCGCGGGCATAAAAACCTCAACCCAGCAGACTCGCAAATTACTTAAAGTTTACTATTAAACTGCTCGACCATTTTGGAAACTGAGTTTCAACAAATACCAACCGAACTGTATGTATAAAATTAATGATTAAGTAAATAAATGTGATCTTAAAGATAGTAGCGGACATTACCCCCCTCCTTATTTTTTGTTTTTTTTTTGTTTTTCGTCGTCGCCCTCCTCCTAATACCCAACACCCCTCTTGTCTTATTGTGATATATTCAGTCCACACCTTCTCTCCTATTTCCGTGCTGTCCCCGCCAGGTAAAATGGCCAGGTCTGATTCGAGCGCGCATGCGTGGAGGATCTGCTTGTACTTGGATTTCGAATAACCGTTCCCAAACAAAATATTGTTCCTGAGAGTTGCATTCTGAATCCAAGCCTCCTGCGGCACGTACGCTAGCCGATTCTGGGGCAGACAGAGAATGGGAAAACAGTCAGTGGACGTTGAAGAGCCAAAGTAACTGTTGTGAACAAAAACGAAGGCAGGCAGACACAATTTAATCTTGGGAATAGATTTTCAACACCTACTAGAATCTGTCATACTGGTGTAAACAGTAAAACAATTAGAATGGTTAATTAATTGACCTACTTGAAAATTCAACGAATAATTATCATTACTATTATTCATTAGAGTTATACGATAAATTATACTTAATAGGGCTAGGCCTTTGTTGAGATGATGTAGCTCCGTGCTTCAAACTTTCCAGCACATCTTTAATGTGTGATTTTTAACGTAATAAACAACTTCAATCATACTTCTTTTTCTTTTTCCTCTTTGTGCTGTTTCTCTGTCTGTCTGCCCCTCTGTCTCCCTCTCTCTCTCTCTCTCTCTCTCTCTCTCTCTCTCTCTCTCTCTCTCTCTCTCTCTCTCTCTCTCTCTCTCTCTCTCTCTCTCTCTCTCTCTCTCTCTCTCTCTCTCTCATATTTGTCTCTGTCTACCTATATCCATCTTTCTGTTAATCTGTCTAAATCTATACAGGGTGTACCAAATTCGATGACCTCCACAAAATCTTTAATTACTAAATGACCTTGAAAGGTAATGCAACACGCTTTTACAGAAATACAACAGAACCATTCGGAAAGTAAGTAACAAAATTTTATACAGAAACATGTAACGGTTTTCCATCTGGACAACTTTATAGAAGCTGTTCAATATGGCCACCATCTCTCTGAACACATCTCCGCATTCAGCAAAAAATGTTGAATGGTGTCCTCACATTGCTCGGGTGTGACAGCTCTAATCAAACGTTCGACAAGACTTTTGAGATCATTTAAAGTTTGAAATTGTTCTCCTGACATCTGGTCCTTGAGGTGACCCCAAAGAAAAAAGTCTAAGGAATTTAAATCGGGACTGTGTGATGCCCATGTTTTCTCGGTGAATCTGCTAATGACGCGTCCTTCAAAGTGGTCAGTAAGCCATGTCAAGACCCGTCTTGCCGTATGAGAAGCGGCTCCGTCCTGCATGAACCACTGCTGACCTCTTGCTTAATGGCCGCAGAACCGTCCCAATGCTCGCCAGAAGCGAGTAAGCACATTCATATATCGATCAGCTGTAACGGTCTCCGTTGCCCCGTCTTCGTTACAGAACCAAAAAGGTCCAATAACTCCCTGTGCACTTAAAGCTACCCACGCTGTAGCCTTTGTAACATGAAGATTTCTTTCAATCACCTCATCTGGTCTCTCAGACGCCCAATGCACGTAGTTCCGCGAGTTCACTGTACCACTGAGATAAAAGTGGGCTTCATCACTGAACCACACCGATCTCAAAATGTCTTCCTCCCCTCTCACTTGTCTTAAGAACCAGGCACACATGGTTCTTCTCTGCAAAGCATTTTCCGGGGTCAGTCCTTGGTGAACGAAAATGTGGTATGGTTTCATTTTTAAATCATGTCTCAAAATTCGATGAACTGAGGATTGTGACACCCCAAGCTCTGCACTTCTTCTTCGAACTGATTTCTTTGGTGTTGCTTCAACAGACATGAGAATAGCCTCAATGTTCTCTCCACATCTTACAGGCTTTGCATAGCTCATTCCGCGTCGTTTGTGACCAACTGACAAGCAACCAGAAACATTGAACTGCTCATACCACCTTCTAATTGACTTGGCTGTCGGTATGCCACACCTAGATCTACTATCCAAGCCATATTTTTTGCAGAAAAGCAACTGAACCTGCTTTGGACTTCTGAGTAACGAATAGTTTTCTACGCAAAATGCCTTTTGTTTACTACTAAAACCCATGCTTGTTACAAAACTTTCGACTTCTTTTCAACAAATCTGTCAAGATAGATTGTTTTCCGGTAGTCCATACATGACTCTAGTCAATTTTGGTGCAATTCGATGCGCATCGGGAAACGCAATTCACATTTCGCCGGAGGTCATCGAATTTGGTACAGTAGGTATTAAGAACAATGATCACAGCTATCAATAATTGAATAAATGCAAATTAAAAGAGAAATGGAGATAGTATTAGGCTTTTTTAAATAAATGATAGCATTTGATAATCTAGTTACAAGAAATTTAAAAACGTAGTATAACTATAACATGATAAAATCAAGGGATATCTAGTCTATTTTGTTCCCACGACCAATTATTTTATTCGTGTCTTGTTTTCGTTGAAAATTATTTTCTTTTTTTTTAAATATTAAGAGCTCACATTTTCCCTTGTGTGATACAGTTGTCCATGTTTCGTTGCTTCCGCCATTACGTTCTCGCATCGCCCCCCCCCCCCCCCCGCATCAATTCTGTTGAAGTCTTCTTTTATTTATTTTGTCTCTTAGTTGCGTAATCACCGAGATTTTCATTCATTCCTTGTTTAATTGATTTTCAATCGTTGCCGTGTCACAGTTCCTTTTGATATTGTATGTTAGTCTCCGTACATGTTTGTTGTTCTTTAAATTTTTAATTGAGCCACCCATCTTCCATAGCTACCATGATCTGATGATATTTCCTATCCCTGCCTTGTTCCCCACACTGACGTGTTCTGTTTCCGTTTTGTTGCCCGTAAAACTTCTTAGATCTTGAATAAACATTTTTTGATATTTTTGCTTGACTTTTTTCGCTCTTTCCATCTCTCTCTTGCCATCGTCCAAGCATGTCATACACATACAATTTGACAAACGAACCTTGAGCGTGACTTGACCATGCATTTTCTTCATCTCTCCCAGCATGGCAGAGAGTAGAGAAGACTTGCCTGAGCCCACTGTGCCAACCACCGCCACCAGTCGGCCTGGTTTAATGCTCACGTTGATACTGCCGACAGGAAATTAATGACACAGTCATGTCTGCATGCTCTTCTCTTTGCCACTTTGCTCTAATTAATTCCCCTATGCTTTATCTAGAACAGGTATTTACGTTACTGAATTGATATCTATCGATTGATTGGCTGATCGCGTGATATGGCTTGTTCAAATAAAATGTTTTGCTTATCATATAACGATACAACACTCAGAAAAATAAAGTTAGACAAACCCAGAGATAAAAAGATAAAAATTCAATCTCTATCATTGTTTGCAAAATTTCATGATACTTCTAAGACACTTCATTCAAATAAAAACTTATTTTAACAAAGACAGTGTTATCAATTGATGAAGACCTCCGGATTTCACTTCAGACTAAAGGCTAAAGATCACTTCCATGTCATACTGTTGACAAGACGGAGACAGGTAAAGATCACTTCCATGTCATACTGTTGACAAGACGGAGACAGGTAAAGATCACTTCCATGTCATACTGTTGACAAGACGGAGACAGGTAAAGATCACTTCCATGTCATACTGTTGACAAGACGGAGACAGGTAAAGATCACTTCCATGTCATACTGTTGACAAGACGGAGACAGGTAATGATGATTTGAATAGGATGCTAAATTGCAGAGTGTGTTTTAAGGTTTCAATAATTTATGAGTTTTTAATAGGAGCGATATATGTAAGAGTCATCATTTTTCCGTGGATCGATTGAATTTATATATACATTGAGAGGAGGCACTTACTTTCTTAGAGCTGGAAGAGGCATCTGTTTATCCCAGGTAAACGTGCCGTCTTGAATTTTCACAGCAGCATCTAGGAGAGAACATAAAAGTCCGTGTTACACATTAAAAACTTGTCAATTGGATATTGGTTACTTCCTCTGACTTTGTCGAGGTCTCTAATATGGAGAATCACAGTAATAAAAAAAACCAATGTGACGACATTAAGATAATTAAGAAATATGCCAAAGAGTAATTTTCATCTTATGTAAACACTTTTGATTTAGGTTGACAGATTGATTCGTCAGCAAAGACAGCGGATAGGCTTACATTTTCTCGTATCCCAAAATAGTTTTGTTCAGAAGGGAAAACCTGTTTTATAATTTTGTTGCTGTAAAGCAGTGGCATCTTACCAGATGTAGGGTCTTTGGTGACGACTTTAGGGTCAAGATCTTCAGCGCTGAGGAACTTTGCCACTCTGCCGATGGACACCGAGGCCTGTTGGTTTCATGATTGATAGATTACAGACAAGCGACGTATCTCTTAACGTTAAACTGAGTTGTAAACAGTGCTTTGAAGAAATTAAAACATCAAGTTAATAAATGCACTATGAGGTCCGGTGTTTTTTTTTTGCTTTTTTTTTTTTTTTTGTGTTCTACGTATCAATTCTTTGTTTGAATCCAGTTTCTTCACCTCTCACAGTCAGGGAGTTAATATTTCTAAATAGTTCTCATACTGATCGATCTTTTCTCCCCGCCCCTCTCCATCCTTCTCATCTTGCGCCCCCGATCTCTCTGTCTTTATCTCTCTCTCTCTCTCTCTCTCTCTCTCTCTCTCTCTCTCTCTCTCTCTCTCTCTCTCTTTCTCTTTCTCTCTCTGTCTCTGTCTTTATCTCTCTCTCTCTCTCTCTCTCTCTCTCTCTCTCTCTCTCTCTCTCTCTCTCTCTCTCTCTCTTTATATTTATATATATGAAGTTTAGTGGATACCGGTTTTTCCTCACTGATTGCCTTTTTTGAAAATTTCTATCATATCTCTGTTGTTCACTATTTAGTTAAACTTTTCAAGCATTGTTGTTGTTGTTGTTGTTGTTGTTGTTGTTGTTGTTGTTGTTGTTGTTGTTGTTGTTGTTGCTCCGTTATCATAATCAGTTTAAGTTTAAACATAGCGCCTGTCTCGACCTATTATGATATGGATTTCTCTAGAACGATAAAACTCTACTGATACGCACAGGCAAACAAACATGAAAGATGGGTAATACGACTTTCCATTTTATTACTTCCCCTTCCTAGAGTGTATTTTTTTTTACTTCTGTTAGACAGTAATTTATGTCGATTGCACAAACCTGTATCAGCATCGGGATAATCATAGGTAGGGCAGACATGGGCATGTTCAGAATGCCAAAGAGAGAAATGGACACAAAGGCAGTAGAAGCATCCAGGTAGCCTGATGGAGAGATGGCGATGTACGCTCCAAATGAGGCCAGTTGTACCTGAATACAGAATGTTTTCAGGGGTGGGATAGGGGAATTGATAAGGTTAGTGCGTGTGTATGTATTAGCTGAAACAAACTGATGCTGAATTAATAGAAACATTAAGGCTCGCAACATAAATCTTAAAACAGTAACGAATTCAACCAAATACTAACGGAGACAAATAATAAACGTGTGGTTTGAAAATGATAGAAATGTGACATATAAAAAACTGTTTGATAAATCGATAAATAGTTTATTAGTTTTCAAACTGTTTGCTTCAGAGATAAATAATTCGTGCTCCCTAAGTATTTAAAATAACACACAATGTAATGTGCTAAAATAAGTCCCGTCTAATATGCAAACTGTATATTAGAAAATTTTCTTATCTTGCCTTTTTGTAACACTGTGCGGCTTATAATTATTGAGTTCAAAAGAGAAATGGAGTAAGCGAATACACATTTTAGCATATTGGGGAAGATTTAGGAGTCTTCTGGCCATCAAGTGAGGAATTTGATCAAGGTTATACATGTGTCTCCACTAGAAGTAAAGAGCGGGAGAGACAACATATGGAGCCTATAAATTTATCATGTTTTCAATTCAGGGATGCGTTAGAGTTACTTTCTTTAAATGCTAAAAGCTGCTATAAAAATGAAATCCCAAACATACAAAAAGCAAATCTCTAACAATTTGATTACTATTTTAAATCATAGAATGAATAGTCAAAATTCGAGCACATCATCATGTGGTTAAAAACTAAATGTCTATAAAAGGAATTTCAAAACCAACAATACAAGGGTTACCATATAAGGGGCGCAAGTCCAGATGAATGTGGAGAAAGCAGACAAATAAGCAGACTTTTTCAAGATGCTCAGCTCTTCGTCTCTTATAGCCGTCACCTTGTTCAAGAACGATTTTTCCCAAGCGTATAATTTGAGAACCTGTGAAGCAGAACAGAATAACTCCAAATTCCACTAAAAATGGTCAACTCTTAAACACAATAAAAGATAGAGGAATGTACTAGTTTTAGATCAATGCGTTGTAGGAAAAAAAGGTCATATCGCAATAATAATAATAATAATAAAAAAATCAGTGAAATCGAAATTACAAACTCACTATCTCTTTTCATGCAGGTAAGATAAGAACGATGCTAGATAGAAGCAACAAAGGGAAGATGTTGTATATTTGGTACATAAAACCACACAGATAGGAAGAGACAAAAAGGAGATTTCTTTGTATAAGTTTTGCTGTATGATTAGTTTAATCATCACCATTATAATGTTCCTCAGTACAGTTATCATCAATTTTATCGCTACAAGCATTAAAATTTTTTTAACAAAGTAATTGAGCCATGCTTTATAACTCTTCATCTTAATGCCAGTCACCTTCATCCCATTGAGCACTTCGTTCATGATCTTGATGCGACTGTCCTTCACCTTCATTAGCTGTACCTGGTAGGCTTTCTGCTTGTATGCGACCACCATGTTGGTGGGCAAGAGGAGCACAAGGACGCCCAGGCCGGCCATTGAAGCGGCGCCCAGGGTGCCCCACAGCATGTACAGCGCCACCACGATCATCAGTGGCATGGACCACACCATGTAGACAAAACCTGGGCAAAGCGAAACACTCCGGATACAGAGACCAGTCAATAGAAAGTTAGGGAGCGTTAGATTTGATTAAAAACCAACATGGCCAAACACCATGCCAAAGAGATAAATTGAAGACATACTTAGAAAGGGAAAACTAGATGACATCTATACCTTGATAGATACATAAATAGAAAAATAGATCTAAAGGGAGACCGACAAATACTTAAACAAATAGGTCTACAGATGATAGACTGATTTAATAAAACCATTAAGTAGGTTTGTCGATACATTTAACAGCCAAACAGGTAAATATGGACTGGATAAAGCAGTCAAAGTTCTGAGCAAAGACGAATTTAGAGAAAAAAAAGCGAATAAACGGCATTTAAATGATAATCAAACAAATAGACAGACATGCTACATGATGAAAACATGTTGAATACCGGCCTTATTATCAGAGATATGGCTCTGGTTGAACAAAACCCGATAAAAGAGACACTTAAAATCCGCCAAATTCATTCCTTCACTATTGCCCCCAGCTTTCCTGTGTTACCTGTGACGTCCTGTATACGCTGACAGTCTACAGACATGAGGTTGACAATCTCCCCGGATGTCGACTCTCTCTTCGCTTCATTGCTGATCGTTAGCGCCTTAAAAAAGGACAGGGTGAAAGGGGGTGGGGTGGTGAAGAGAGAGAGAGAGAGATGTTAATAAAAATTGATGATTGGCTAAGAATACTAACTTGTAATTGACATTAGTGGGTCTTCATTGATTATAAATGATTGCTGTTTTCAATTCATTTTTTTTAATCAAACACACAGTATAATTGATTTTATCTCAGGTAAGCAGGGAGTAAATTTTTGTACTACGTCATAGATTGAAATCAGTAATAATAATAATAATAATAATAATAATAATAATAATAATAATAATAATAATAATAATAATAATAATAATAATAATTAAAGCCAGCAATCACCTTCTTATAGACGGCACATATAACAGCATTCTTTATGCGCATGCCCAAAGTCATGCTGACGTGGAAGTGGTACTGATAGATAATGGACTTGGTTCCACACACCACGAAAAACGCGCAAGCCAACACGTAACCCCTCCACTCCTGCTGGTTCTCGCGGTCCAAGGTGAAGGTCAACAGCTGACTGATAGAGGCATGAAACGTTTGGTAGGCTGATTGATTGGTTGATTGATTAATGTTAATTTACATGGCATTTGATAACTTCCAAGTATACCCCGCCTAGCTCACAAAAAAAAAAAAAAAACAACAACAAACAAAACAAAACAAACAAAACAAGCAAACAAACAAAACAGATGTAAACCCAACTCCTCCACTGATATTCGTCAAGGTGTTTGTCAGGCTCTGTGGATCCCACTACGGTTGGCATTACAAAATATGAATTTCATATTATCATTGAAGTCAGAAAAAACGAGAAAATAGACTGTTTACACATGACTGTACATCGTAAATCTTTATAGCCGAGCCGTCTACCTTGCCACAGCAGAGGGAACAATAATTTGACATTTTTGCAATGCTAAAAGAAATCATCAATCCAAAAGGTCTTTCAAGGTCACACCATAATCTGACCTCTCTCTCTCACACACACACACACACACGCAAAAAAAAACTTACTATCCAGTATTTTAACTCGCCTCCCCCCCCCCCCCCTTTTTTCTCTCTCTCTCTCACACACACGCACACACGAAAACTTACTATTCAGTTTTTTATCTCGCCTCCCCCCCCCCCCCCCTCTCTCTCTCTCTCTCTCTCTCTCTCTCTCTCTCTCTCTCTCTCTCTTCTCTCTTTCTCTTTGTTTCTCTATATCTCATGCTTTCTCTCTTCCATAAGTCTTTGTGGCTCCAGTTCTGTTTAACCCTCACTCTATCAGCAGTGGCGTCACGAAAGTTAGCCCATCGGACAGCAACTTCAGCAACTGAAAAACAAAAAGTAATTAAAGTTTAGTACATAGAAAGTAGATCTAGAGCTTTGCACAGGCAGTTAGCACTTGTCATCTGATTAACTGTTTCAGTTAGTTGATTGATGAATTAGTTTTTTCATATAGCTTCTCTATTGCTCTCTAGGTCCAAAAATTTCTAATATATTATGCAGAAAAGCCTTTGACTAGCTCAGACGGTGTTGAAAAAATGAAAGGCGTTATGTGTTAAGTTATTCCACAAAAAGTAATTTATTCGAGAGTAATTGTGTACAGGGAAGCACGGGTACAACATAATAACAGCAAGACACATGAATTTAAAGTTCGGAGAAAAAGCATAACCATGTTGATTATTGAATTATTACTTTCTTAGCTAACAAATTTGTAGTACATAATCCTTTTTTATGGATAACGGCATTTAAAACATAATCATATAATGCGATCTTATATCTGCCGGCTTTATAGGGTTTCAATGCAAGTCTTTGAAGATGAGCCTAGAGAGGATCTGTTGAAAATCCGGCTCCTTCCCTCCTTGATCACAAAAATGAGGGCAGTGTCAAAATAAATCAGCGACTATTAAAGGCTCCCTACGTAACATTAAAATTAAAATGTGAAAGGTTTTACACATAAGAGAAAAAAGTAGCATTGCGATAGATAAACAAGTTCTAACAGTTTTATTTCATTTTAAAAGGATGACTAGTTTTGCGAATTTTTAAGGTTGATGAAAGGCATGAGAGATAAGCTTATGTGTCAGATGACTTTTTTTAAAATCCAGAAAAGGTCCGGGCTGCTATCTCCAAAAAGTTGCCGAGCTTCCTAATAGCCATTGGGAACACCCAGGATGATGGAGCGAGTAGTTGGAAAGGATACGACCTCTAGTGTTCAGGATTGGGAAGGACAGAGTGGAAAAAGAGAGAGAGAGAGAGAGAGAGAGAGAGAGAGAGAGAGAGAGAGAGAGAGAGAGAGAGAGAGAGAGAGAGAGAGAGAGAGAGAAAAGAGGGGGTGGGGGAGTGGGGCGTTTAGTGAGTGAGAGAGATGTTAAGAATTTTAGACGTTTACTTAATTCGTAATCTTATGCGCATGTTGTTGCACTTCTCTAAAATCCATAAGTATCTAACATGAAAGTCGATCGGTTGGTTCTATGCCCCCTTGGTTTTCCGAAGGATATAACACGGAGTTAACGGCTTCACACAGTGCCCTCTATCTATCTATCTATGAAGAGGGTACCGGCTTGACGACAAGCCAAGGATGGAGTACTGGTTAAGACGGCATCCGACCCAATCACCATCAGATGTTCCAGCAGCCAATAATCGATCCAACGCTTTCTACTTTTAGTCCTAGGGACCATCCACTGAATTAACTTTCTCAACTATACACCGACAGTTAACAGTAATATGATTTATTCTTGTCTGTAATTTGACGATGTAAAGTAAATCCTTAATAGCTAAGAAGATAGATCCACAGTGACCTTGAGTGGTAACTTAACGAAGTTTGTATCATGGGAGAAAAAATATTAACCAAGTTCCCACCTGAGACACGAAAAGTGATCCACCAAAAACTTTAAGGAGAACTTTAGTGAGAGACGGCTGCTTATCTCCCTTGCCGGCCTCGTCAGCGAGAAGAGTTGCTGCCTCTTGGCCCAGCAGACGTGTTTTCTCGCCGGCCTCAGAGACAGCACGGCCTGTTATTACATAAGAAACTCGTTCTTGTCTGGCAGGGGTTGAGGGGCTGCCATACACACACACACACAAAAATAATAATAATAAATAAATCACTTTTCTATTGTTGCAATAATTGTTTGTTAGTGCTGTGTCGCTGCTGCTTGAGTAGTCTTACTTTTACTTTATTTTTACATGTGCTGTAAATTGTTATTGGTTTTTGTTTATATATATATATATGTATGTATAATGTTTATTAATATTATTATTAATTTTACGAACAGTGTCTTTCTTCTTCTTTGTTCTGTGCCAATAATGTTGATTTCCCTATTGAATTCTTTGCAGCTCTTCTGTATTTCCATCCAATATTACACCAAGCGAAGTTTGTGTAGACCACAAGCCCATTGGCTCAGGGCTACAGGGGTGAGATAGAAAGGCTCCGACTCTAATATTGTGGGCTATGAGATCCTTTGTCGTTTTTATTCTTTTCGCTATCGCCTCTGTTGTTGCCAAATCTATTTTTAGAATTAGTGTTGCTGCTTTTGGTTCTACGTGTTGATAGATATTGAGGGAGACTGAGGGGTCATGAAATAATTTAGAAGTACTTATGTAGCACTTGTTTCTTCTTCGCGGCTGGTGCCATGATGTTTTCACTGAATTTATAATGCAATAAGATGATAAAAAAGAGATAAACTTTTGTTGTTGTTTTTTCAATGTGTCCATGCTCTTGACTTCTACTTCTATTCCCCAAAGCAAACTGAAAATAACAAAATGCAACAAAGCACAATGATGTGAATTTAAGCGAGACTCGAGAACCAAACTCACTCTCTGAACTGGTTAGCGGCCAAGCAGCGTCTTCTCTCCGAACTCCAACTTCTCTCAAACGGCGGAAGTACTGTGGCCGACTGGTCACGTGGGTTTAGGATAGGCACATCTTCCTCCACCAAGGCTTTCTTGTAGCCGAGCCGGATCAACCTGGACGGAGCATGCGCAGGGTTGAGTTGCTTCAGACATGAAAATCAATTGGAGGTGAATACTGCGATTTAACTTCTAGATCTACGACACGACAAATCTACTCTTGCCACCAATTTTCCCGCAGTATAATGTTACCACCAAAATTTGCTTACAAAACCCCAATTGCTTCAGCGGAAATCTCCAGGGTATGATATATTTAACACATTATTCTTGGTACTTAAAACTTGTTCGGGGTACAGGGATTGTTACATTTTTTTTTTCTTTTGTACAAGACTAAATGTGAACCTGTGGTTAACTCAAGTTGTGCACAATTTATTAACCTACCGAAGAGGTGGAGTAAGACGTGAGGTGATTGTTTAAACCAATTAAAACAAAAATTGAACCAAAGCCCCCTCCTTCCAGCCACATAATAGAAAGGAATGAAGATGGCCTAGCTGTCGCATATATCGGTACAGAGTGATGGTTATTTTAAATTCTACCCTGCCTCAGATAATTACTTTTTTTTTTTTAGGCTGTCACAAAAAAATTGATTGAAAAGGAAATGTATTTTCTATCCCCTTCAAGTCATTTTGCAACAAAGAGTAACAAGTGTTAAAAGAATTATCTTCAAGAGCATAAACACTTTATTAAAACAAAAGATAACGCCAAAATTATCTTCAAGAGCATAAACACTTTATTAAAACAAAAGATAACGCCAAACACGTTTTCTACTAGAAATACACTGAAAACCACATCAAATGAATTTTCTTTTCCTTCCCCTCCCTGCTAAATGATTAGATAAAATTTGGAACAGTGAAGTCTGTGCCACAGGCTGATAAGTTAATTGTCTGAAACGTCATTTGAAATAATCTGAAAAATTAGTATCATAAGTGTTTATTGTCATCATCATCATCATCATCATCATCACCATCCTGATTGTTATTATTATTATTATTATTATTATTATTATTATTATTATTATTATTATTATTATTATTATTATTATTATTATTATTATTATTATTATTGTTGTTATTATTATTGTTGTTATTATTATTATTATTGTTATTATTATTATTATTATTATTATTATTATTATTATTATTATTATTATTATTATTATTATTATTATTATTATTATTATTATTATTATTATTATTATTATTATTATTATTATTATTATTATTATTATTATTATTATTATTATTATTATTATTATTATTATTATTATTGTTATTATTATCATCATCATCATCATCATCATCATCATCATCATTATTATTTTTTTTAATCAACAGTCCTCTCAAAGAAGTGAAATAAAGAAAACAAAACATAAAAACAACAACATCACCATCATCATTATCAAAACCAAAAAGTTTAAAATATGTTTTCGACATATGAATATAATCCCCTTAAATTTTACTTATAGCTTATACCACTTCTGAAAAAAAATTGTGATTTTCTTTGATCAAGTCGCGTCCGGTATGAGACATAAACGCAATATAAACAGTGAAATAAATGTACGGTAGTATCCAGAAATAGGTGCAATATAAACAGTGAAATAAACGTACGGCAGTATCCAGAAATAGGTGCAATATAAACAGTGAAATAAACGTACGGCAGTACCCAGAAATAGGTGCGATATAAACAGTGAAATAAACGTACGGCAGTATCCAGAAATAGGTGCAATATAAACAGTGAAATAAACGTACGGCAGTACCCAGAAATAGGTGCAATATAAACAGTGAAATAAACGTACGGCAGTACCCAGAAATAGGTGCACTATAAACAGTGATATATACATACGGCAGTACCCAGAAATAGGTGCACTATAAACAGTGATATATACATACGGCAGTATCCAGAAATAGGTGCACTATAAACAGTGATATATACATACGGCAGTATCCAGAAATAGGTGCACTATAAACAGTGATATATACATACGGCAGTATCCAGAAATAGGTGCAATATAAACAGTGAAATAAACGTACGGCAGTACCCAGAAATAGGTGCAATATAAACAGTGAAATAAACGTACGGCAGTACCCAGAAATAGGTGCACTATAAACAGTGATATATACATACGGCAGTACCCAGAAATAGGTGCACTATAAACAGTGAAATAAACGTACGGCAGTACCCAGAAATAGGTGCACTATAAACAGTGATATATACATACGGCAGTATCCAGAAATAGGTGCACTATAAACAGTGATATATATACATACGGCAGTATCCAGAAATAGGTGCACTATAAACAGTGATATATATACATACGGCAGTATCCAGAAATAGGTGCACTATAAACAGTGATATATACATACGGCAGTATCCAGAAATAGGTGCACTATAAACAGTGATATATACATACGGCAGTATCCAGAAATAGGTGCACTATAAACAGTGATATATACATACGGCAGTATCCAGAAATAGGTGCACTATAAACAGTGATATATACATACGGCAGTATCGAGAAATAGGTGCACTATAAACAGTGATATATATATACATACGGCAGTATCCAGAAATAGGTGCACTATAAACAGTGATATATACATACGGCAGTATCCAGAAATAGGTGCACTATAAACAGTGATATATACATACGGCAGTATCCAGAAATAGGTGCACTATAAACAGTGATATATACATACGGCAGTATCCAGAAATAGGTGAGCTGACTGGAAAACGAAGCGACCATTTCTTGACACTGTGGCTGGAGAGAACAAACATGATTGCATTTCATAAGTTCCAAATTTTCCTGTATAAAGTCAACATTTAAGTTGATAATTGACTGGTTGTAATCTGTATATGTATATATATATATATATATATATAAAAAAAAAAAGATTTTTTTTCGGTCGGCCACACTTTTTGAAACATTAGTCATATTTATTTAGCGACTATTGATTTGTGTTTCCTTAAAAGCGAGGTCTCGTAACCGTGTTTTTTAGCACATCCTTACCCGTGTACCGATAGCGCGGTATCCCGTAGGGGCCGAGCTGTCCGCCTTAAAAGTCATCAGAAATTTCAGAAGTACAAGTCCAAAGTATGTACAGGAGAGATAAAACCCAACACGGCTCGACTCATACTCCTGAATTTGAGAGAAAAATAATTTTATAAACTAATATTCGAATTGGATCAAAACATTTAACGGCAAAAATAAGGGTACGTAAGATAGTTTATTATTATTATTATTATTATTATTATTATTATTATTATTATTATTATTATTATTATTATTATTATTATTATTATTATTATTATTATTATTATTATTATTGTTGTTGTTGCTGTTGTTGTTGTTGTTGTTGTTGTTGTTGTTGTTGTCGTCATCATCATCATCATCATCATCCTCATTATTATTATTATTATTATTATTATTATTATTATTAGTAGTAGTAGTAGTAGTAGTAGTAGTAGTAGTAGTAGTAGTAGTAGTAGTAGTAGTAGTAGTAGTAGTAGTAGTAGTAGTAGTAGTAGTAGTAGTAGTAGTAGTAGTAGTAGTTATAGCAGTAGTGGTGGTGGTAAGAGTAGTAGCAAGAGAAGAAGCTACTGTCATTACAGTTCTTGTTTTTGCTGTTATTTTGTTGTAGCTGTAGAAGAAGTATCTTTTTCTTTGAACCAGGAACTGGTTTATATATTTTTTTTTTAATCGTGCATATTTTTTGTGTTCCCGCCCCATTTTTTAACTTTTCTTTTCCATCTTTTACATACATTGTGTTCTCCTAACGCTCATTATTCTTATTGTCACTGTATTCCTCCTTTCATACTCATTCTTGTCCTATCCATTACTTCCATCCTCTGCGACACTGGTGTTATCTGGCACTCACCTTCTCCATAATCCCAGAGTAGACTGGTACAATCCCGGCCACCACCAGGAGACCGAACACAACAAACAGGACGCCAGAGGTGGCAAAGCCTCGATTTCGTTCCACTTGTATTAGAACAGCAACAAGAAGCTGTAGGCGGATCATAGTGATCTTTAGGGAACTTTCAAAGCTAAAACTTGATAAATAGTAGAAGCCGAGTAAATAAAAACACAATGATGTTCATTGATGCGATTTTTTCGGATTACCGAGAAAGCAGAGGACTTCATTTTGCTATTTCCCCACGAAAAATTTATGACCTTAAAAATATTAATTATGATGTAAACCAAATAAGAATGCACGCAAGGCTCAGTTGACTAATACTTTTTCTTTATCAAAACATGTTCATTCACCTCTATCATACAGCATATTAACAGAAGACTTACAAAAGTGAGAATGTATAAGGCGCCGGAGATATATTGAACGGTGGGTACCACATCTTTGGAAGCGTCTCTCACCAGCCTAACAGCAGACACAACGGTCAGCAGTAGAACCAGCAACTGGAGGAGCAGAAGAGGAAGTGACATAAAAGCACAGCTAATAAAACATCATATCAGTTTTAACATATGAACATTGCTGTATATTACCTCAAAAAAAAGTCCCATGACCGCCATACGTACATCATACATTGATCAGGGCAACGTCAAAACATCGGGATTAATGGCAATGGTCGACATCATTATCATCATAAATTACAACCACAATAATCGCTTAAATTGCATTACTAACACAAAAACCACCATTTTAAAAAAAACAATCGTCATAGTCATTACCACATCCAGCATCATCACAAAACTAGTTTAGGTCAGTCATTTGTCCTAACTATACACCGCCAAAGTCGAATCATTTCAACATCTAACTAGAATTTAAATATGCAAAACAGCTACGATAAATATCATAAGCACCAGCAATTGTCCCATCATCTCTTCAAGAAAACTTCGCCTCTAGTAAAATCTCTTCGGAAATAGCGTAATAATATTCCCCAGTATTACCTTCCAGAATAATCGATATCATTCCCAACGCAAGCTTCAACATGATCATTCAAAGTCTCATCCATATTACAAAAACAATATGTGGCTCTGTGAGTATCAAATTCCAGCCTTAGTTTGGTGAATGGTTAGCACCATTAGCATCACTAACATTAGTACTGCAAGTGGAGGAAGTCATGGGATCCCAACGGTTGACACCGCTATAGACGTCAAGTTTGACACCTCTGCCCCATCCCTTGGATTATCGAAATTACCATAACCACAAGCACCACAGCACCAGAATCTCTGCTGCTTCACTGCCACGATTGACACAAAATCCACCTAAATATTGTGACAATCATCTTCTCTCTTTTTAGTATCTTCACCACAAGAACCATCTGAAACCCAACACAAAAACCACCTGAAAAACTACACAAGAACCACCTGAAACCCACCACCAGAACCACCTGAAACTCACTACAAGAACCACCTGAAACTCGACACAAGGACCACTTGAAACCCACCATAAGAACCATCTGAAACCCACCACAAGAACCATCTGAAACCCTACACAAGAACCACCTGAAAACCAACTTCTGGCGAGATATGGCGACACTCACCGTCTTAGAAATATTGAAGCTGTTGACGGGTATCCTGTGTGTGCCTGTGGTTCTGGCAACACTTGCCATGTAAGGCAGGTAGAAAGGTGTGACTATCCACAGGAACCCACATGGTCCCCACACAAGGGCGGTGTCACGAAAACATTGCGTGAACTTTGGATAAGAGGAGTTCAGCAACAGATCTGTGTCCTATTTCATTTCAGAAGCAAAGAGAATAACATGAATAACGGCGGGGGGTGAAGGTGAGATGAACAGATGATAGGCTGGAAAATGAATGAATTTGAAAAATTCTATGTTTCTTGGTCTATGGAAGATAAGAACACTGAATAGGATAATAATAATAATAATAATAATAATAATAATAATAATAATAATAATAATAATAATAATAATAGTAGTAGTAGTAGTAGTAGTAGTAGTAGTAGTAGTAGTAGTAGTAGTAGTAGTAGTAGTAGTAGTAGTAGTAGTAGTAGTAGTAGTAGTAGTAGTAGTAGTAGTAGTAGTAGTAATAGTGGTATACATCTAAAATTTATCTTTTCAGGATCAAACCAACACCACATCCCTAGACGCGCTACATGCTCTCTGTAGGAAAACAGGAATGGCTTAACTATGGCAGGGCCCTTGATGTATATCATCTACGGTACCTCTATCAAATTTAGCTTCATCAGTAAAAAAAAAAAACCTGATCAATGTTGTAAGGCTATTTTCTTTTTCAAAGGTAGCACAAAATTGACACTGCATACATCGAATTAAAAAAAAAAACAAACAAAACTAGCCAAAAGGGAGTACCCCTGGTTAAAAAAGCTAACCATAAATTTGTTATAGAGCTTTGGGTGTGATGTCGGTGTCTAAAAATTAGACTATTATCAAGTAGAAAGTTTCAAAACAGCCAGCTAAGCTCTTGCACATTCTGACCATCCCATTCCCTCTGGTCATTTGCTTGACATTATTGTCCATCTCATTCTCTCTAGCCACATACTCTTTCTCTTTCTATCTCTCTTTATTTGTCCATCTCATTCTCTCTAGCCACATACTCTTTCTCTTTCTATCTCTCTTTATTTGTCCATCTCATTCTCTCTAGCCACATACTCTTTCTCTTTCTATCTCTCTTTATTTGTCCATCTCATTCTCTCTAGCCACATACTCTTTCTCTTTCTATCTCTCTTTATTTGTCCATCTCATTCTCTCTAGCCACATACTCTTTCTCTTTCTATCTCTCTTTATTTGTCCATCTCATTCTCTCTAGCCACAAACTCTTTCTCTTTCTATCTCTCTTTATTTGTTCATCTATTTATCTGTCTGTCGCTAAAAAAAATTTTTCTCTTTAATTCACTCCTTTGAAATAAATGAATTAGCGCTACACATTCTCGGGAGTGAAATATTGTCCTCACCCAGAAGGGAGATCCTCCACAGAAACTATCCTGTGAGCTAATATTCGTTATTGTCCTCACCCAGAAGGGAGATCCTCCACAGAAACTATCCTGTGAGCTAATATTCGTTATTTCCATCTTGCAGGTTTTTCACTAAGTGCAGTCCCGTCCAGGGCCCTCTGTCCACGCAGACTCGGTGGTCCTGGTCAAGCACTCTCTCTGGATGTCCGAGCTGATGGCTGCTTCATGTCATTGTTTGGGAGCCTCCACGATCCAGCCCGCGGGGAACAGAAAATCAGGTAACCTAGTAAAAAATTACATCCATATAATTTTATATTATCCGAGAGGAGTGCGTGAGTGTGTTAGTGTGTGTGTGTGTGAGAGAGATAGTGAGAGAGCAATAGATTGGATGGGAGAGAATGAAAGGTTCAAAATGGAGATACATAGAAAGAAGAAGAAGAAGAAGAAGAAGAAGAAGAAGAAGAAGAAGAAGAAGAAGAAGAAGAAGAAGAAGAAGAAGAAGAAGAAGAAGAAGAAGAAGAAGAAGGTGGTGGTGGTGGAGGAGGAGGAGGAGGAAGAAAAGGACGAGAAACAGGTGGTGGTGGTAGTGGTGGTGGTGGTGGTGGTGGTGGAGGAGGAGGAGGAAAAGGACGCCCGTGATGGTTAAATTGAACACGCTCAACAAACACAAAAAAGCGAAAAGCTTCTGCCAAATACTAGTCCTGTTGATACCAAATAAGGAGTTAAAATTCAAGGATAGCTAAAGAGACAAAAATAATTATTTTCATTTTCAAGAGAAAACTGCCTCAACTTCACCAACTAGTACAGTTCCAGTTAGCATGGATTAAGCCAGTAGGAACTAATGTATTAAAACCACTCTCTTCTAGACAGTTCAATAAAATGTATACTCTCAGACTTTTGGATATTCCTCTAGTTGTACAAGGAGACACATTTCACAGCGGAGCAGTTAAAAACAACTATCAGCCAAAAAAAAAAGTAAATAAAAATAAATTGAAAAGAAAACAACAAATAAACAAAAAAAATTCAACAAAACTACACAATATTATGACTTTTTTAATGAAAATTTTTTTAACTTACGAAACATACTCTAATTCTCTCTCTCCCCTACACACACATATATACATACATACATAAATAAATAAAAAAAAAATAAAATATACATACATATATATATATATGGAGAGAGAGAGAGAGAGAGAGAGAGAGAGAGAGAGAGAGAGAGAGAGAGAGAGAGAGAAAGGTATATATCAATCATATTGAGAGCGATAGAGACATAAAGAAAAGAGTTAACGAGATATAGATTTATAAAATTAATGATGGGAAAATTTGCACCTTAGAGAAAGGGGAGTCCATAAGAGTATGAGAGAGAGAGAGAGACGAGAAAGAGGGCATGATAGCGATGGAGAGAGATAAAAAGATAAGAAATAAGAGAGAGAGAATGTATGAGAGAGAGAGTGAGATAGATAGATAGATTGGTAGATAGATAGATAGATAGATAGATATATAAATAGATAGATAGATAGATAGATAGATAGATAGATAGATAGATAGATAGATAGATAGATAGATAGATAGGTAGATAGATAGATAGATAAAAAGAAAGAAAGATAAATAATTATAAACAAATGCTGAAACTATTAGTTTTCAAGTATAATTTGGAAAGCTACAAACATGACCTCATGTTTCACAACAATGATTAATAGAAATGAAATTTTACAACCGTAAGTCAGATTTTTAGCACATTTGATATGACTTAAAGTCATGTAAAAGAATATAATCTGACTGAAATTAACATGTTTCACACAAACACAAGAAACGCAATGGACAAAAAAAAAAAAAAAAACACACAAAGAAAAACAGATTTTCATCTGTACGTGTCTTTTCATGCGAATGATCAGAAGCGTTTATAAGATGTTCGTAGAAATCCTTTTAAATTTTTTTTAGAGCTTATTCTTATATATATATATATGTCACCGTTTTAATCTTTTTCTGAATCTAACCTGCGCATTCCAGAGTATTTGTTTCAGTACAGTGTTCTTGGACTGGTTGGTAAAGTGGTGAAATATTACGCGTCCTTCAGCTTGCGTATTTTTAAGAAAGAACCAAAACACATCTTTGTCTGATCCGCTAACTGCATTCGCTTTTTATTTACTGCTTCCCATTCTTTCAGAATAGGCAAATGAATAAGCATTGTCCAAAAAAAAAAGCACAGTTAAGAAATCAATTTATTTTGTGAAAGTGTTATACTACCGCTGAAATGAACAATGAATCAACATTCCCAAGGGATGATGTTTGACGTGTATGAGGTCAGGAACACTATTGCTATTTTCCTACAACCTTTAATCCAAGCCTGTTGTAAGACTGGCATTGCAATTCCATGATAATTTGCGGATAATTAAAATCTTTACTTATTCCCATCTAATAACGTTTTTTTTTCAGTCCAGGTACTGCTACAATAAACACTAAGGCACAATCGCTTACAATAAGAGAGAGAGATAGAAATAGAAAGAGAGAGAGAGAGAGAGAGAGAGAGAGAGAGAGAGAGAGAGAGAGAGAGAGAGAGAGAGAGAGAGAGAGAGAGAGAGAGAGAGAGAGAGAGAGAGAGAGAGAGAGTGTACGTTGTTTTTTTTTTTACTTGTAATCAGAAAAGATGAAAGTAGAATAATACGAAGAAGGCTTCACGGAAAGTTTAAGAAAATGAAACTGCGTGTGAATTATGGTAAAGAAAGTGGAGAAACGTGGCAGTCAAGGGCTTTGGAGGAGTGGGAGGGTCGAAACAGCTGACGGAATATACGAAGACCTGTGCACCATGGTGGCTGCACACAAACTGGAGAAATCTGCTCAGTGAAACCCACATGACTAGCACTGATGGACAGCCAAAAAGATGATTTTGGAGAACTGTAAAACTTATGGATTTAGCAGCCTCGGATGATATGGGAACGTTTATACAAAACTCAAGAAACAAAACAAAGACATAAAAAGTATCGAAATTAGAGCCTTGCTTAGAAAGGGTATAAGGCATCTACATCTAAGGTAAATTTTACATCCGTGGTGTGCAGCGCGAACCGTCAGATCAAGTAAAAGCCTTGTACACACTTATCATCGGGAAACCGAGGGTGGAAAAAATAAGATTTGATGGTAAGCTCTAACAGAATCAGAGAGGTTACAGAATGTAGAACCCCTTTGATAGAATCCTTGGATCAGAAGCAATACAGGTTTAGGTGTGCCCCAACATGCACAAGCCAGCACGACCCACGAGGCTACTATCTCATAGTCTTCTCTAAGCGGTTCAGATAATGCGCCTTGAGGCATCTGCGAGATGCGGTATGTTAGTTTATCTTCTGCCGGGTTTTTCAAATTAGAGCAAACATGGTTGTACGGATTTGGAAGGCCCTGCAGTAGCGCTTAGAGCCTTATCACGGTGAAGCAGACTTTCCCTTCCTTCAGTTTATCTTTTGACCTCCTTACCCCCTCCCCGAAAACACAAACCAAGTGAAATAAAACACCGCTTGCGAACAAGTGATAACTGGACATGACGGCACACTTGGCTCTACCAAGGTGAAAGACTACGCGGAAAGTTTAAAAATTACTAAACTATACAAAACAATTTTAAAAGCTCCTAGCCTTACGCCTCCATCCGACAAGCGATAAACAGGTAAAACCCAGAGATTAACCATTATACACGAAATGTCATAGGAAATGAGAAGGAGATTTAAAAAGAAACAAAAGGAGAGAGAGCGTGAAACAGAGATAATAACTGAGAGAAACAGAGAGACAGGCACGTTGACATATGAAGAGGAATGTATGAGGGAAAAGTCACGGTGATTTAGGTTCCGAAATTACGTATTTACGCCTATTTGACTGGAGGAGACAGCCTCTAACCCAAGGATGAAGCAAACAAATATAACAGGGAAAGATTTTTAGATCTCAAGCGCTCACCACCAAGAATCGTCTAGAGGCCGACACCTTTCTTAGGTCTTGTTGTGTAAACAGTAGGCCTAATACCTTCTTGTGTCAGTGCTCTGGGCTTGGCAGCCTTGACTGATAAGTAAAGTGATTGTAATGACCTTTTCAGACTTGTTAACTTAAAATGATTATAAACTTACTGCGACTTCAATAGAAAAAAACAACAACAACCAAGCATTAGTTTTAATCTAATTCTCCCTCTCCCCTACACACATAAATGCATAAATAAATAAATCAATATATACATATATATATATATTAGAGAGAGAGAGAGAGAGAGAGAGAGAGAGAGAGAGAGAGAGAGAGAGAGAGAGAGAGAGAGAGAGAGAGAGAGAGAGAGAGAGAGAGAATATCAATCATATTCAGAGCAATAGCGACATATAGAAAAGAGTTAGCGGGATATAGACTTATAAATGATGGGAAAATTCGCACCTTAGAGAAAGGGGAGTCCATACGAATAAGAGAGAGAGAGAGAGACGAGAAAGAGGGCAAGATGGCGATGGAGAGAGATAAAAAGATAAGAAAAGAAAAAGGAAAGGAGATTGATAGACTGAGAGAGAAGTGAAGAGAACTTGGAAGTGAGAGAGAGAGAGAGAGAGAGAGAGAGAGAGAGAGAGAGAGAGAGAGAGAGAGAGAGAGAGAGAGAGAGAGGGAGAGAGAGAGAGAGAGAGAAAGAGAGAACAAAAAAGCTTCCACATACCTCAAACTGCTGAGGCCAGCCCTTGTTAAAATAATTCCTGGTTATTAGAGTAACATAAATGATTCCAAGCAGCTTGAAATAAAACCAGACTTAGGAGTATTGATCTTCACCTCGTTAGTCGAGGCGTAACGTCCTTCACAGGCCAGCAGTCACCGTCACACATTGCCTGGTCCTGCCTCTCTCCGCGCCTCAGTGCCAGAGGTGACCTGCACACCCGCCGATTATAACACTGCTTTATCACAGTTCTGCCCTCAGCCTTCGGAAAGCCTTCAAATATAACTACAGGTAAGTTATGGGAAATACAATATCTGTATCGCTTTGAACGAGTACGATACACGATTTCCATAATTTTGTTTGTGTGGACAGGTTGTAGACATATTGACATTGTGGCTCAGAATAAATCTATCTTTAGCCCTCAACTTTTATATCAGGCAGTTGGTCAATGTTTGTCGAAAGGTCCACATCATTATTCGAGGGCAGTAGGGCTGGTTTGACCTGCCTTTGATACTACTGAACAATCCACTGTTGCTATGACGAGGCACTTTTCTGAGACTTTATAAAGGTCTTACAGAGAGAGAAAGAGAGAGAAAGAGAGAGAGAGAGAGAGAGAGAGAGAGAGAGAGAGAGAAAGTAAGTGAGAGAGAGAAGAAAAGTAAGTGAGAGAGAGAGAGAGAGAGAGAAAGAGAGAGAGAGAGAGAGAGAGAGAGAGAGAGAGAGAGAGAGAGAGAGAGAGAGAGAGAGAGGAAGTAAGTGAGAGAGAGAAGAAAAGTAAATGAGAGAGAGAGAGAGAGAAAGAGCGAGAGAGAGACAGAGAAACAATCGGTATTTCTCTCCAGTTGTATAAATAAATTATCTTCTTATTCCCTGCCGTATCACAAATGTTATGACCTCTGTACAAGATTTTTTTAGGATATGATTTCGTGCAGTGATGCATTAACGAAAAAAAACAAAAACAAAACAAAACATGAATGTTTGAAATTTTCAATGAAAGTTTCCTTATTGCCATTTTTCTTCGTCTCGAAATATCAAGACCTGTTTTGCTCCAAGGCTTCATCAATTCGACCTTTCCATTGAATTTAGTTAAACGTTGGTTCTATTGTGAAAACTAGTTCAGCTAAGGATTGTTACATTGTGAGAGTGGAACTAGAAATTACTGGATTCATTCGCTTTTTGTCTGTCTGTCTGTCTGTCTGTCTCTCTCTCTCTCCCTCTCTCTTTCTCTCTCTCAATCCCAAGTCTCTGACTTGCAGTCCGGCGTCGTAAGTTACTGCAATACTTTCAATCACGCCCAGTTACAATGAATCTTTTTTTTTTTTCTTTTCTCCGTCCTTTTCTCTCACTCTCTTCCCCGTTTTCCCTACCTTTTGACCCAACCTGTGCCTTAGACACTCTATGTGTTATCTATAAAGACTAGCACTATTTAAATCAACTTACACATTTCAAATTTATTCTCCCTCGAAAGAATTTGTCTCTCTAATTTCTCTTCTCTCTCTCAATGTCTTAGTCCGTTTTCATTTCTCTTACATCCGTCCCTTTTCTTTAAGCTGCACGTTTTAATCTCTTTGACATTATCTGATTTCTTTACATCAAACGCTGGCTCTGTTTAATCTCTTTGACATTATCTGATTTCTTTACATCAAACGCTGGCTCTGTTTAATCTCTTTGACATTATCTGATTTCTTTACATCAAACGCCGGCTCTGTTTAATCTCTTTGACATTATCTGATTTCTTTACATCAAACGCCGGCTCTGTTTAATCTCTTTGACATTATCTGATTTCTTTACATCAAACGCTGGCTCTGTTTAATCTCTTTGACATTATCTGATTTCTTTACATCAAACGCTGGCTCTGTTTAATCTCTTTGACATTATCTGATTTCTTTACATCAAACGCCGGCTCTGTTTAATCTCTTTGACATTATCTGATTTCTTTACATCAAACGCTGGCTCTGTTTAATCTCTTTGACATTATCTGATTTCTTTACATCAAACGCTGGCTCTGTTTAATCTCTTTGACATTATCTGATTTCTTTACATCAAACGCCGGCTCTGTTTAATCTCTTTGACATTATCTGATTTCTTTACATCAAACGCCGGCTCTGTTTAATCTCTTTGACATTATCTGATTTCTTTACATCAAACGCTGGCTCTGTTTAATCTCTTTGACATTATCTGATTTCTTTACATCAAACGCTGGCTCTGTTTAATCTCTTTGACATTATCTGATTTCTTTACATCAAACGCTGGTTCTGTTTAATCGTCTTATACCTCTGTTCTGATCACTTTGCTATATTTCCATAAAAAAAAAAAAGAACAGGCGGAGAAAAACTACAACTCTTGCTCTCATTCTTTATACCTCTCTTCCTTGTTCCGCTCTATCTCTTGCCTCCCCTCCTTTTCAAACTCTCTCATGTAGTCTGTTCTCATGTAGTCTGTTCTCAT